>NMRB01000016.1:238445-273591 GCA_002633025.1 Notospermus geniculatus | reverse complement strand
TTCTGGCAGCTCGTCTCATTGAGAGCTCAGTCAGTGACATGCGCTTCTGGCAGCTCGTCTCATTGAGAGCTCAGTCAGTGACATGCGTTTCTGGCTCGTCTCATTGAGAGCTTAGTCAGTGACATGAGCTCGTCTCATTGAGAGCAGTGACATGCGCTTCTGGCAGCTCGTCTCAGCGAGAGCTCAGTCAGTGACATGCGCTTCTGGTAGCACGTCACGTAGGCTACGGAATTCATATCTGTGAGAACATGCCCACCTCACCAACAGGACGGTAGATCTATGCCCTAAGGCTGGCAGTTGACATGTATACAAGTTCATGTCAGCGAGTCTGCAAGTCGCATCATGCGGACATCAAACTGGCAGAGATTGAGGTAGCACAAAAGTTTTAGCTCACACGGCTCCCTGAGATGGATTTCACTGAGATTTCAGTACGTGTGCTACCAACATTCGGACTTGTGAGCAAAGGACTCACAAAACAACAAAGACAAAGGTGATTTTAATTCCAACCTCGCAGACATGAATTTCGTACATGTGTGCTGCCGACTGCAGCTTTAGGAGAGCCAGTCAAGCCAGTGAGACTACCGGTATCTCGCAGAACTTGCATGTGCTACCAACTTTGCGCTCCGTAGCTAATGATAAACATACACAAGTAGATTACAATAATTTGAGAATAGAGCTAACGAGTCGAACTCGACATGGTATGAGCTTGCATGATATGGAGTTTGTCGTTTGAAGTTTTCCATTTGGTCGACCTGCCCTTCAAAGGTCGGCTGATGACTGGCAACATGAACGTTGATCAAAGCAAGAGAGATTTGTTGGTTAAGTGGAGACACTTCCCCAAGAGTAACATGTCTCCGGAGACCCAAACTTGATTTTGTTTCGCGGGGGAGCTTTTAGTATTATGCATTCTTACAACGCTTCCTGAGTCTGCATCCATCATTTTTTAGCCTGAGTACATTTTGGTCAGAGTTTCCTATCGGTTTATTAGCGAATATTGGCTTAAGTTGAGAAGGAACGCATGTTTCAATTTCGGGATGTCTGCAAGGTGTGTACTTTGTACCGTGTCAACATCATCAAGCAATGATTGTCAGAATCCCGTAGCCATTATTCTACAACAAGAAACAATTGTTTGACGACAAATGCCAGGTCAGGGAACTGCACAGTGACTTGACGACAATAGACGCGTTCCACGCTAACTGGGGACACTTTTGTCCACTTTTTTCCATCCTTTTGGATTAATGACGTTTGCAACGCTGCAATTATCAGTGGATTTGATAGTGTTGCAATCATCATTTCCGTCCCAGGACCAAATGGAAATGATGATTGCAACATCTCCTTTTTCAAGTGGATAACAGTGCTGCAAACGTCATGGACGGAAAAAGTGGGACTTAGGTGCCCGCAGTTAGCGCGGAATGCGTCAATAGCCGTTTTCTAGACCAAGCAACAATGGTTTGATGACAATAGCGGTATTCTAGACCAAGCAACAATGGTTTAACGACATAGCCGTATTCTAGACCAAGCAACGATGGTTTGATGGCCAAAGCCGTTTTCTAGATCATGTAACAATGGTTTAACGATAATAGCCGTATTCTAAGACCAAGCAACAATGGTTTAACGACAATATCCGTATTCCAGACCAAGTAACAATGGTTTGATGACCATACACGTTTCCTTGATCAAGTCATAATCGGGTTCTGTTCAAGCCATGATTACTTGTCTAGCCTCTCTTACACCGTATTGCACTTGTACTCGTTATCAGATTTTAGAAATGATCTTACCATCGAATTTATTCCTATAATCGAATTGAATTATAAATAATTACAATGAATGCTTAAGTAGAATGCTTTGTTCTTGATGTACGACACGTGACTGTACGACTCAATCCAATACTGGTTTTCGTACTCTGAGCTGGTTTCAAATTCAAGTTTTCCTTGAACTCGCTTTGTTGGGAAGTCTGACTGATTGGAACTTCAATCGAAGTCTTGACATCAGGAAACAACACCCGATGCGACGTACGTTCGTCTCGGTTACCTTAGCAGCACACCATTTCTCCATCTTCAAACTGGAGGGTGTAAAAAATACACCCACACTGGTGGTAGAAGAAGGCGTTACGGCCCGGGGGGATTGTACAGATAGACCACCATTTGCTGATAAGAATCTTATGGCTGTCAATCACAACGTTCTGTATCCGATCATCAAAATAACATCTCCGTCACTTAACTGATGTTGCAGTATATGAGATGGTCAGCCGAGCCATATAGAAACAGTTTTATACCCAGAAGGCAGACGTTGAGGATATGTTTACCATAAAACACACCAAGTGGAATGCTGTTTGTTTTCCAATCGCGTTTTGTTGCCGCTTAGAACAATAAAGATAGGCAAGAAGACTATACCTGATATTTTATTGTCCTAAACGCGCCGCTTATATCAAACAATACGTATATATGGAGAGGATTCTTGATAACCATATTGCCCAAAGGAATGGTTCGCCAATTTTTATTTGAATGCACGGTACAGTATAGATTTTCCTGGAAGTTAGGCGGTCGTCACCGGCGAAGGGGGCCATAGACGGTCAGGGGTGAGTTCGTGACATACTACTTAGTTCGAACCGTCCGAGTCGCCCACCTTGATACGTGCCGTTACAGATGTAAGCGTACCCATTTTGATGCGCCCATTTACATGTAGATGTAATTAGTGAAACTGATAATGTTTGTGTTTTAACACGAAGAATAGGATTTAACCAGCCTGTGGTCTGAGTTCGCTGTAGTTGTCGACAACTGGTAGCCGAGTCGTCAGGTACGTTCAAGAGTTGGGCCAAGTTATCATCTTTACAGGTACATGTGTACGTGTACATAAAAAAGAGAGGGTATAGGGAATCGGGAACAATGCAAATGACGAAAACGGAGTCGTCGTGAAAAGCTTCAGAAGAGATCAGACATGTCAGAAATGGAACCGTCTGCAGTAACTCTCTTTCTTGACCTTTACCGCTCTAGGCGATAAAAAACCTGCCCTGTATTAATTAAAGCTCCATCATATGATATCAATACCATGGACTTCCTGATGGCTGTCACCCCCGGCGGTGAAAAAAAGATCTTTCTTTTATTGTTACAGTACATGTAAGTTAGCCAGAGTCATTTTGTTGTGGAAAATATTTCTTATTTCTATACCTAGTTGTCTGTCATTGGTATATATCTGGTCTATGTAGCTATTATTTGATTAGCTTTCCCAGCGGACTGAACAATCTTGAGAATATCAAAAGATCTCAGCGCTGCTCCCTTCGTCACCGCACACAAACGTTTGCCTGCGGTGACGGAGGGAGCGAGCATGAAGAACTACTGATTAGTACCAGGGGGTTTCGATTTCAGCTGTCCACTATAGTTCACTGCACCATAATCTCTTGCTGTGCACTGTGACAGAGAAAAATCCACTGATTCAATGCTCCAAGTTGTCGCTGTATAATCCAATTTTCGTCGTCGACTAACGACGTCAGAATAACAGCTCTTTATCTTTCAACGAAGTCAATAAAAGGTTTAATTAAGACATTATGACCGACTCCATTCCTCTCTCAAAACCGCATTAGCGCTGCAACGAATCACTAAAAGCATAAAATACAGGCAAAATGTTAATTCATCATCTTGGTTGTCTTTTAGAGGAATTTTGCTATGACGTCAACGACTCGTTTTGCGTCCGATTACAGAAGTTTTTTTGTTCGTATAGGCCTACCTGTCCATAATCCGGCTAGCATCCTGGGACTTAACGTAAAACAGCCTTTTATACTCGTGTTTCGCAGCATTTGTGAAAATTAGCCTGTGTGCATTTGTTTTATTGTTTTACACAATCGATGGTTTTCCGGCTAGTTTTTCGGAAACTTCAGCGCAGGAAACCGTCAGCTGCCTGAAGCTACATGTAAAACCAATTCATGTTTGCCAGTTGAAAATTTCAAATGACCACATAAGGATTATTGAAATGTGGAAGATAGCTGATGGCTGTATTTGTCTTCACAATGCATCTTGTCCTTGTATATGCTTTTTTACTTCAGACAAAACAGCGTTTCATGGGGCTGCAAACATGTTACCCTAGGCACAATCCTTTGCGTTTTCTTCTCTTTTGAATGAAGGAATAGCCTAAGCCTCAGAGTTTAACCAATGATATTACTGGTTAAGTGAAATGGGCAAACAATGTAAAGACAGATGCTTTGAACAACAACTGACGCCATCAGGGGCCTGGTGAGACATCAAAAGCCTCATCACTACATTGGAGGATTACGCCCTCTGAGTGGAAGGGGTAAAAATCTGTTCAAGACTTTCACACTTGTCCAAATTGCAGTGCGATTTTCAGATACGCCCATATGGAAGCAGCGAGGTGTGGAAAATAACAATAGATTTACTGCGAACGCAGTGAAACGCACAGATGCGTGGAGGCCTTTACAGCCAAAAGTAATGAAACGCACAGGTGCGTGGAGGCCTTTGTTGCCGAAAGCAATGAAACGCACAGGTGCGTGGAGGCCTTTGCTGCCGAAAGCAGTTAAACGCATAGGTGCGCGGAGGCCTTTACTGCCGAAAGCAGTGAAACGCATAGGTGCATGGAGGCCTTTACTGCCGAAAGCAGTGAAACGCACAGGTGCGCAGAGGCCGTTACTGCCGAAAGTAATGAAACGCACAGGTGCGCGGAGGCCTTTGCTGCCGAAAGCAGTGAAACGCATAGGTGTGTGGGGGCCTTTACTGCCGAACGGAGTGTGGAGGCTTTCAGAGAACAAAACTACAAAACATGTTGGACGTCTATACTCATTATTTTGCTCAGCATATTATGATGGTGCTTCTCAAGGGCGAGAATCATTTCAAAATGTATAGACGAGTGATACGTGTACTGAAGGTAATCGACATGTATAGAGAAGCTAATACATTTCATCTGCAAGTCATAATCACATTGTCCGTAAGTATATTATTCTATGATGTACTTTGATTCCGATGGGACTGGAGAAATGGTACTAAATCATCTCACAGACAGTTCGAAATTCTCGTCCGTTTGGAAGTTCTGCTTCGTGATGTCGTGTGACCGGTGACGGGAAAGTGGGGACGTGGATGTCTGAGGTATGTCGGGCAGGGGAACGAGTCTCGGTGTACTTTAGTCACCGTGTGATCCCTGTCTCCGTTAGGATTATGAGTAGACTGCTTGATCATCGTCATTCCGATTCTTCGCTGAGGGAAACAGACCGTAGACAGAACTCTCTTTTTTCTGCCGAAGACAACCAGACCGGGGATCGAGTGTAATCATATCCTGGATGGATCGCGGCCGACGCGGAAACGATCAACATGATTGTAGGATTAATCAAAATGTATTTGATTACCATAGCTAAAGATAGGATCATTCAACTGTCCATACGCTCGCTCTGCCGCCTCTTATAAATATACTAGACGCAAACTATTTGATGTTGGCATTTGATAACCGGTTATCGAGGCGAAAGCTACGTGCGGTCCATCGGGAAGGCTGAAGGAGTCACTCGAGTGATGCTATCTACCAGTGGACTGCGACCGCTACAATCTCCCTCGACATGGCTCATTGCGCACGAACATTCCCGCTGGGCCGACTTTGCAAGGAGATGAGAAATACTGGCTGATTGAAAAACTCGCCCCATCACCATTCTTGCCATGAACTTTACTGTTATATTGATATATTTTTGTACTTTTTTTGGGAAAGACTCTCGGTTAGACTTTCGCTGCTAACTGCAAAACTGGCGTCAACGCTATTTTTGATAACTTGTGTCGAAGATAAATACATGTACATGTAAACGGCGTTAACGTTTTAATACATGTACATAGATCATTGATCAGTTCCTCACAAATCAATCTTTACTTGTTGTAAAATGTCAGTTTTGATTCGTAGGCCTATAATTAATCTATCTTGTGTCAAGTCTTCTGTTTATTTTTTTAAAAAACTGCTCGGGGCAGCAAAAGACCTAAAGCGTGGGTATTCCACAATCTTACATCGAATCTAATGGCTGGGCGTTCCGAACGGTCGTTATGTCTTTCAAGGCATCATTGAATCGATTTCAAAACTCTTTCATCAGATACTTTCTTAGCGGTAGATTAATTACAATCTGGGTGGGGGCGGCAAACCCCAGGCACGTGAGGAACGCGTACTATATCAGCAGCCTTGTGGCGTTTTTCGGTAGGCAAATACATTGTTTCCAGTTAAAAGCTGGTAATCAGATATTCATATCGTAATTTGCTAATCAAAGGGCGATAATCATCAGAGAATGTTGAATTTTTTTAGATGTATCCTGAATTTTAACTTGTGGGTTCTGAATCATCGTTTGGCAAATACCACGTCGTCGCTCTTCAGGCCATGCCCCACGCGTGGGGCGTAATGAATGAGTGTACTCGCAGCCTGCGCAGGCTCTCTTGGAGTGCACTTTCAAGTGCTGTACTCTTGCAGAGCACACTTTCAAGTGAAATCGCCATGGCATGAAATGCCAGACAGAAGAAACAGTCGGCTTTCGAGTGTGATCAGCAACAAATTGTAGGGAGTCATCTTTCGAGCGGAGAACCCTAAGTGGTCACGATGTCGGTGAGAATTGCACGGATTTGAAAAACGTCCTCGACATTCATTGCAAAAGGAAATTGTAGTGCAGACGTAATAGACTGTACAAATTGTCAATTCCGCCCGTTCGAAAAATGATACACGATACGGACTGCAGTTCTCCAAGGAAGAAAAACCGATGTTCCCTTCCCCTCGGTGGTTGATTGTTTGGCATTAAGAAGTTTGTGGTGTCCGCTCCAGACAAGCGTCGTTACTTGTGTTTTGTGAACTAAAAAGGTTCTATCTCAGTTTTAGACTTCTTTACACATAGCTACACAACTTTAAATTCGACGTAAAAGGATACTAGTAGTTTCTCATAAAATACAACGAGAAAGGTGAATATTTCAACTTTTGGGGACTCAATTCGAGGTGGTATATTGAGCAGATTTTCAGTTCCAGATTCGACTAGTTCCAGTCAACTGCTGTTTGCAGTGACGACGTGAATCCAACTTCCCTTCTCCAGCAAACCATATCACACGCGGCATTAAAATCCTCACTGCGTGTCCTCCGGCATCGACAAAGTATCTAAACTGACACCTCGGGGGTCCAGAAGCTCTCGACGTGACATAGGTTATTGGAATCCAATGATTTCTAATGGTTGCAGGTTGTGATAATGAAATCTTTGCTTAAAGCGAATCGATAGCGGATTTTGTTTACATTTGGCTGGTGTTTGTAAACACAAAATTCAGCCAATCAAAATGCACGAAAATTTCTTTGTTGACATTCTGGATTACTTTGTTTACATTTTTTCCTGAAAATTCGTCCCCTTTCAAATTCTATTTCTAAATCAAATTTTTTCGCTTTCGATTCGCTTTAAACTGGTATCTATTAGGGTCAGTGCAGGGATGATCGGTATTTTAGACTCATTTAGTGTCGCCACCACACAATCTTCTTTCATCAAAAGATTGGGCGGTCGTATAGGCCTACATTTGTCTGCTACGTAGTCGGCCACTGTGTTAGGTCCCACGGAGAGAGATGGGCCTACAACTGTACGTGCACATGTCATGCTTGTACATTAGTGAGTTTTCTCAACAGCTCGTTTGGCCGATGAACGAATGATTAGCAATGCCACCGATTGTTCGCGTCGGGTTTGCAATGAAAGAAATCGTCGTTGAACGTTGTATAATAATTATAAGTGATAATAATAATAATAAGTGGCAGTTTTCGCAACCTACGACAATTATTGTCGTAGGTTGCGAAAACTGCCACTTAGCCAGTGTTTATAAAAAAAACCCTCAGTTTTCGCTGTCTCCCTGCACGCTCGATACACAAAGCCATGTACATAATGCACATGAACATGTACAGTATCTCGTGAAAACAAGCTCGGCGAAACTACATCATTGTGACCAACATGATGGCCAAGGTTTCCGTCAAGTGGTCTACTGCACAAACTAAAGGATATGAAGGAGGCACCGATCCCTGTCTAATGGCTGTACGTTTGCTGGCTGAGTATACGGACACCGTGAGCCTGCCAAATCAAGAGGTCCATTGCCCTCGTAATCTCTACCGAATTCTGCTTTTGGTTCTTCAAAAGCACACCCAAACCCTCATTAACACTGTTTGACTTGTTGACCTGGGACCGAGAGTCGAAACGTGCCAGTGGTAGACCTGTATGTTCAGTCAAGTACACTGTCCATTAACTGGCAATGTATATCTTACATTGTACATAAATAGTCTAGTTTTTCATTACTGATTCTCGACGCGACCTGCCCAGCCTTCTGGATCAGGGACGCAGGACGGTTTTCGATGCCTGAGTTATTAAAGGGTAAGGGCGGCGTTGGAACCCTTCAGTTCTCAACAAACGAGTCTCCGAGACCCTCAGTTATCGTCCGTGCTTCGTGCACTGAATAGGAAATCGGATAGGTGTTGCCAAGCCTAGTCTATGTGAAAATATCTGAAGTATTTCAAAAACATTTTCCGAGAGATTGTTGCAAACTTTTCTAAGTATTTTTTTCATAAGTGTAGACAGGCCTTAAAACCACAATAAAGTTACACCATTAGGGCCGATATCAGCTGTCCCTTTGGTTTGGTGTCAACTGAAGTCGATAGCCTGTGTTATACAGTATTACTACCTGCGATGTATTCGACTCAGTAAATGGCAAGGTGAGCAAGTCGCAGAAAACTCAGATCATCTGGCTTGTTGACGGGTTACAGGCACCGCCCAACCTAGGCCCGGTCAGAATGTCACAATTCTCGCTTCAACTCAGGACAAGCATTGCAAATTTCTGGTCATTTTGAATACCCTGAAACCCGATATCACACCGATATTTAAAATCTGATAAAGGTTTTTATCTGTAACCTAAGGCTCTGTTGATTACCTGATACTTGGCAAAAAGGTCACTCGTTAGTGTTGCTAGCATTTCAAAGGACATGTCTTATGGCTTGCACCCAATCGCCTTAAACATTCAGTTCTCCTCTTTGTAAAGTGATGCTCTCTGAATTCCTCTTCTCTGTCACTTCCGGGGTTAACTTTTTCGCTCTTTATTTTCCGGAGCGCGTTTGGTTAGAAAAGTCGGGCTTTGTTGACCAGATGTAGGCCTACATGTAACTTTCTGGTGAGAGGAAGTTGGATTGTTTGCGGATATTTGGATTAACCAAAAATTGATGAAGACCAGTCCTATGGTCTTTAGTATTTTTGAGGAAATTGAAGGTCAATCCAGGGCAAAAACTGGAGCGGAGCAGGATAATTGTTTCCATTGTTTTTGTTGGTAATTGACCATTTCAGTCCCTTTGGTGGAAATTTTGACCGTGTGCTGCGTGCGTAGGTCTCAAAGGCATTGATACTGCACCATGTGTACTATCTACATATCGTGATCGCACTCCTAAAGGAGTACTAATATTTGTCATGCCTAATAGGAACTATTAATTTGGATTCATCTCAGGATTGCAAAGGTGGATATTTTCTTTCGTGGCTGCTGGCAAACGCTATTACCAAAGCACAATAAATACCTAGTAGACGATGAAGGCGGGGGTTGGAGACCTCAGTCTGCAGTTTCAAAGGAGAATTATCATGAGAACTTTCCCCTTCTGCTGCTGAGAGCATGTTTTAGAATGGAGCATTTCTTTCCGCGTGTGGTAATTTTCTTAAAGTCAGTTCGTGGAGACGCTGCAAATGCGTGTGAGGTGAATCACTCAGAATTTGAAGTCGAAAAACGTCACAAACACGTCGGAGAAAATCACTGTGATTGTTCTCAATTTCAAGAATAAGGAAAAGAAACTCAATTTTGCCAAATCGGAATTCATTCACAGAATGGTTTCCGTGCTTACGCAAAGTAATTCATCCACTTCCTTTGTACACTGACAATAATGCATGCCAACCACGGCATTCATTCCTTTGTGTGACACAGTCATTACCGCAATGCGCACGCCTTGTTTTTGGCTGCCGGTGTGATGAAAATAATGGTTAAGGCGGAAAAGGTGCTATCAATGAGACGTGATCGATTGATCACGCTATGCCTGTATGCAGCCGGGGGAGTAATGTCATTTGAACACTTGGATTTGTCACCAAATTGTCTTAACAAGTCCAGGGCTGTTTAACCCATTCTCTGCCAGCGCATGGCTATTTCATTCAAAAAGCAGTAAAAGCTGCCGAATCTTGGGTATGAAAAGCACTCACTAAGAGCTTTCTAAAAGCGCTGAAAAGTGCACGTCAAATATCATAGCATTTAGATGCAATGCCGAAAAAAGCAAAGTGTGCTACGAACACAAGCCGCCTCTTTTCCCTCATCTCTGACTACCCACAGCTTCCCCGAAAGGTGAAAGCAACAAAGCAAGACCAGAATTAAACATCATAGACATCTCTCACTTCTCCAATATGACTTTCTCACCAATAATAACCTTGTAAGTGACGTGGTGGATCAGACCGGATTAACCTCACCTTTCATCTCTTTGCCCGGATTATCGCGGTCTTGGTGATGTTCGACTTTGCTTTAACCATAAACGAAATCACTTCCTCTTTAGCAAGTGGTAAACTTAAATCGGTGACTCTATTTGAATACGATTTTAAACCAATATCTATTTAACTGCTCTAAAAGAAAGGAGTGATCCTGCCCTTTAGCATCTTTTTTGATACACTCACGCCTGGTATTCGGCTTTGAATGCAACCATCCTTGGTTTACCGATATCAGCATTAGTGAGACACAAGTATAGGTTTGCTCAAGTCATTATTTTGCTTTACCGTTAAAAAATCTTTACCTTTTATCACTGCGTACCCTTCCTTCACCAGAGTGACTAGATTACACATTATTATCAAGTTATAAGACTTCATAGTAATAAGTTTTTCTTGAATATTTTCCGTTTCATGATTTTCTGACGTTTTCAAAACCAGATTTTCTGCCGTGACAATTTATGCTGCTGCATTTCCTGCGCTTCTAATTGATGCTACGACAGTGAAGGATAACAACAGGAAAATATTAATTTAGACAACGATTTTTTACCGAAAATCATGATAATACACAGCCTTTCAAATCTCTCAAAGTTGGATACATCCATCAAGAAACGAGATTCGATGTTACAGAAAAAATGAGGCGGATTAATGGTGTCATTTGGATTGTAGTTTGCCGAGGAAATTTCTCAACCTCTAATTCCGCCCCGACGGAGCTTTTCTCCCGCTTTAATTCCGTTCTATCATGATATTCTTTTGCACTATTTTATTTGGTTGAGGAGTCATCGCGGATGAATCTCAAGGGACTACAGAAATTCGATTTGGGGATTGGTTCAATCATGTCAGATCCTCAGCGGATTAAATTCATTAGAAGAGGCAGCATCGGTTATGATGAGAAATCAGCTAGCAAAATAAAATTTAGGCCTAAGTGGTGCCGGTATCAAACCTTACGATCGTCATCTGACATTCCTTCAACACCATTTTGCAAAGATCACGTGGTTGCATTCTAACCAATCGCGTAACAGGATTGGACCAGACATCATCAAACCGCTACACGTTCGTTGTCTGACATTCCATGCCACCCCTACTTTTCAAAGATCACGTGGTGGCAGTCTGACCAATCACGTATCAGGATCTGTTTATGTAAGAGACAAACACCAAAAAACTGCCTTTTTCCGTACATGTAAACAACACATGCTACTCGAAACCCGACACGGAACACCGCGGCGACAGATCTGACGGAAAGGAACGTCTATATTTACACGTGACTTCCTAGTTCTTCCATGTGTCTCAGATAGACCAAGAGAGGCTACCCAGGGCATTAGAGGTTTTTGCCCTTTCCTTCACATCGTAAACAAAAAGTAGACTATCTTAAAAATGGAATAAACCCTTGCCAGACCCAAACGGTTCGAGCTGAATTAAAAAGGAACTTAAAATTCTTGTCCGTCTCGCTATGAAAAAGATGGCACCATTTGTCAGCGTCGGATTTGAAGATGAGTCCATCGGTTTTGTGCAAAGGTTCAAAGATGTTCAACCCCCTCCCCCAACACACACAGCCACACATACACGTATTTACGTCATATGGGGACACATCAGTCTATATTGCACAAATGGGGACACGGATGAAGTCCACGTTTGTGAAGATGGTGAGTGTCCCCAGTTGGTCGGTATAGAAACATGGCCGTCACAAATGGACTAACTGTGGAGAGCATTATCGTTGACTAGCAAATACCAGTTGGCTGTACGCGTCTAAAGAGACTGTGTATCGCATACGTCAGATCTAAATATCAGAGTAGTATAGTAAGTTTACCTCCCTACTTATCTGGCTGAAGCCATAGATTACACCAGCATCAATAATCTGATTAGACCCGCGTGTGTCGAGTCAGTCGTGGCTCATTAGGAAGTAAATATTTAAAGGTAGATTCAGCAATATGTTGACGTCGTCGTGATGTCACCGATTCCCAGCTTACCGGTATACTGCAAAAAGAGTTGCACCCCTCGACATCTTAATCGCAACCGCTATCGATGGATACGAGTTAAAGAATCGATTAACCTCGATGATCGATTATTAACCGTTCTTATCTTCACCACTTTTGGTGAGTAAACGTTATCAATATTCGTCAAGCTATGATGATTTTATGATGCGAGGTAAACAATTTCATCATTGATTATAAAAGATTATAACGCGATCCCCACAAGTGACTTTATCATTGATTTTAATGATTTCTCGTCGAAATAGTCATAACATTCGGTTTTGCCCTGGGGTTCTGGAGGTTACCCATTTGCCACAGGTCAGAAAAAACTATTTGTGCCAAAGCAGATACCATTTGCTTGACGATGTGCGCCCCCGGGGAGGGGATGTGTCGCGCTAAAAAAGGGCGCGATTGATCTGTGCGTTGGCCTCGACAACAAAACAGTACCACATAGGGTGATATTTTGATTCAAGATTAGAAACGTGATCTACAAGATGCTTGAGCAACAATTTTGACCTTTAATTGATGGTGCAAAACACAGCAGATCGTATGTCGCAGAGAAAATATAGGCGTAATGTTATTGATAATTGGTGACAAGTCTGAGTGCGAGACACCTCGGTTTGCCGTCGACCAGTCTCAAGCAAACAGCGACACCTCGGTTTGCCGTAGAGGAATCTCGAGCAAATAGGACACCTCGGTTTGCCGTAGACTAGTCTCGAACAAATCAACGACACCTCGGTTTGCCCTAGACCATCGAACAAATCAACGACACCTCGGTTTGCCCTAGACCATCGAACAAATCAACGACACCTCGGTTTGTGGACCAGTCTCGAACACATCAACGGTAACTCGGATTGCCGTGCAGTCTCGAACAAGTCAATGGTAGCAAAAAATGGATCTTTAGTAGACCCCGCTGTGTCATGTTTTAAATGATGATGATCCTTCTGGTTTTGCTGCATTTTACACCCCCGACCTTTTCCTCGAAGCTTGTGTTTCGCATTTTAGGATTTTTGAGCAATGCCGCTAGTACAGATTACAGGCCTGTACGGTAATCCTGCAACTCATGCATAGGTTTTTCAATGACAAAACTTCACGCTCGAAAGAATTTGAAACTCTCGTCAATCCTCTCCTGGAAAATACCAAGAATTCATAAGCTGATGAATTTTTGAAGATGCGTATCCTTAATTGATAATGAGTGTACTGCCCCAAAATGCATTTTTATTAAACGGTATCAAAAGCAGCGGTTTCCGTTTTTTTTTCTTTTCGTCTTTGGGATTATGGGCGGTTCTCAGTTAAAGGCTTTTACACTTTTTGGACAGGTGGTAGCTGCGAATACGTCAAAACTATCTCTCGACTGTGTTTGTTCTGATAATGCCTGCGTGGCCTCGGGAAATGTTCAATATCATGTTTTTAAACCTTTCCAGTCTGTATCATTTGTAGGTTACTTCCAAGGTTCAGTTGACGACATATTTTGACCCATATTTCACAGCATTGAAAATCAAATGAAGCCTATTATTTATTTTTGAGAGTGCAGAAAGATTGGTGAGGCAAAATAGGGAGTATGCTACGTCAAAATAACAGTCTATGTCCTTTATCTTTACAGAAAACCCGACGATGACGGAGACACAATCTCAGACGACGTGATCTCTACAACGTGAAGAGGAACGTATTAAAAATGACGTAAAATTGATATGTTTGTAACCACGGATACACGATTTCTGTGCACCAACGTACGTAAGTGACCCGGGTCAAAACTCTTGCCTTGTGCGGATTCTACGGATATCCTTCCCTGGAGACAATTTACAAGAAGTATAACCAAAAGGAAACTTAAACAGCACAAAATCTTTGTGATTGTTGCAGTTTTCATTACTTTACGGCCATTGTTTTGACAAATATCTGAAAGCTTTGCATCAAATAGCGGACATAAGACGCCAGCCCTATTATTATGAAGTCTACCATGATGACAATGTTGATGAAGACACTGATTTATTGCGTACAAAAGCAAACAACTAATTGGTGAAACCATTTTCTCAATTGGATAAAGCAGATTATTTTTGTATGCATTTACTGTTGATTACCGCCAGTGACGTCACCGCTTCATCGGTGGCAGCACTGTCCGAGTGACGGCGTGATTATTCGAATACTTGGAGCGCCATCTGAAATGCGGTGATGTCACCCGTAGAAGAATATGTGGTTTCCAATCTACCCAGTAGGATTGATTACCGAGATCGGTTGCGCCTGTCCGTAATCCCGTGATTGTCCGAAAAGCATCCAATGAAAACCGCCTTGATTGGTTGAGAAACCACTGATTGCTCTTTTGTTGAATGAAATCGACCAATCAACGCGTTTTTCATCAGCTGCTTTGGAGGCGATCACGTGATCATGGACGACAGGCGCTACCTCTCTCAGTATTTAATCCTACCGCTTAGAACGGGAACCAGCTTATTAAGTTTTCGAAAGGAAATGGGTTTCACATGTTCTTCGACTGCAAAGGTAGGCCTAACCGGGGCGTTGCAAAACCTCTCTGTTATTAGGTATCTACATGTGAAATGACTAATTTCTGTTTGAGCAACGTCATTTTTCACACAACATAGCGAATTTTTTTCCATCTGTATTCAAGTTCTCGCCCTTGGCCACGGGTACATGACCAACAACGTGTCTAAAAACATTAATGTTTAGAATCATTCGCCGCGCTAGAATCGAATGTAAACCAATTACACCCCGCTCTTCATCACTGCCCGAGGCGGGAGTGCAACAGTTCAATTTCAAATCACATTGCTACAAAGGTATAAGTAATTGTATTGGCAAGAACGTCGTATCGTTGTGGGTGGAAACTGCCGTCAGTGTCACGCAGTCGGCATGAAACATACTTGAGTACAAAGTACATGGAATACAAGCAACTTGCTTTCTAACATTGTCACCATTTTGAAACACTTCGTCAATATTTCAATTTCTGCCTGAGCCATCTTGAGCCATCAAGACTTCATATCGCTACGCCTTCGCGTGGGTGACCATAGGCCTTGACATTTCAAGATGGCCTCAGTTGTCAGCCGTCTTTTCCGCACTTCCAGTTGTTGTGGTCGTCGCGACGGCCTCACTGGAAACAGGTTCGAACTGGTTATCGTTCAATTCCTTCTCACATCTTCAAGATTCTTGTCATCGTTTTTGCTTTTGACCGCGTGACATGGCAAGTGTAAAAGACGGATGGGCCTCCATGAATGTCCATGCTCACACCAGCAAATAAAGAAGGTTGTTAAGTTCTGCACATGAAGTAAATTCTTGTCAAAACAACACATCAAACGGTTGCACCTACCATCACCAAAATGTGATATGTAGAGGATTTGTTACAACAAGATATTGTATGTAAAATAAATGACATATCTACCCGAAGGAAGGAAGTGAATTTCAAACAACTGTAGCGTTTCTTGTTTATTCTTTCGTCATTGGCAAAAGCCTAGTCTCTCAATGAGTCATTAGCAAGGAACGACTCATTCACATTTGTCTGCGTCATTGGCAAAAGCCTAGCTCCTTCACCAAGGAACAACTGATTAAAAATTGTACGCGTCATTGGCAGAAGCCTAGCTCCTCAGTGAGTATTTGACAAGGAACGACTAACAATGACAAGGCCAACGAAGGAAAAGTGATGCTGCTCTGCAATGGTAAAAGGCAGTGTTGCCAATCAAGATAGGTGGGAGCAACGTCAACTGAAATACTCGCCGTACTCTTCACTACTCTGTGCATAGCAAAACGAAAAGAGCTATTACATCAATTGGCCTTCTTCTACTGGTGATCAATTGGCCTTGACCACCAGTAAGCTAGTGCTGTCGTTGACCAATGGAAGTCAGATTTTACAGCGGGTTTGTACGAAATCAGAAAGGTTGCTCATATTCCATTTCGTGTTTCCAATCTACAGTATGCTCTCCATCAATGCGGCTATCTTCCAGCGATTCGTGCGGAAAAATTGCAATATCGTTATTTTCGGCTGACTGGACGGTGTATTTTTAATTGCAAGGATCGAACAATTACCTCGCTCTTTTAAAAGCTGGATGAAGAAAAACCGGCCTTCTTTAGGACCGCTTGCAACATGTAATATGGCTACAGGGTACTAGCAGAACGACTATTCATTGGCAGATGGAGGCAAGGAATGGCACTGCGATTCAACAGAAAGGCAAAGCCTTTATAATTTATACTTCCTCGCCAACCAAGTGGAACGGAAAATGCTGTTTGGAACTAATGTGGCACGAAGTATAATCAAGCTTTGGCGAGGAAGTATGAATTGAGCCTTTTGATCCCTGTGAATAACGCACAGGCCAACTGGTCGGCAAGGAAGTATGTATTGAACATGTACAACGGGGCATTTAGGCTCAGCTGTAAGTTGCTTCTAGCAGGACACCCATGACCTTTTCAACACATTCAAATCATTTTGTCGAAAATAGCGTCCGACCTTCGAGATTCTCTGAAGCGTCAGCGCCATCCACCACCCATCCGGATATTTCAGATTTATTATTGGCACAGGAGATAGTCCTCGGGTGGGTGGGTTGATATTGCCATGATTCCATAGCTTCTCATGGATGCCTGACGAAGTCTGTCTGATCACACGTGACATTTCAATAAAATGATGCGAACCATCGCTCAGACGAAACGTTGCCATTTATTCCGACTGCTTGCTAATGTTGAATTTAGATCGCGGTGTAGCTTTGAATTTAGAGGGTTGAAAAGACGGAGGGAGCATTATAAGACCTTTCGTTTGTGATCGCTCCAAAAGTGTTAAGGCCTGAACCCACTGTCACGTTTTCACGCCGCAATTTCGCGCTGGCCTGTCATTTTCACAGGCAAAAGGCAATAACAAAAGATTTTACCATTGAAAGAGTAGCATCAAATTTCTATGGCAAATCGCGTCAGTGGGTACAGGCCTCTAAAGCGCTAAAATGGGCGCATCAGGGGATCACACCGCAATCCGGACAAGTGCGTGGAGGCATCCTGATGCGGTAGATCATGTCGGAGATGCCGACTCTGGTGAATTCTTCTTGTATTTAATTAGCTTATTATGTCCACAAGCTTTGATTCACCAGCAGACCTGTAGCATTGATAGCCAACAAGAACGGGCAGACTTAAAGAAGACATCATCAGAGTTGACAATTTCCGTTTGGAGAGGCAGATCGATTTCGTTCAGGCAGCTGTGACAATATATCACATTCTCACCGACGGTTCTTCATTTCTTGTTCTTGCATTATCTGTCTAGAGTTTTAAATCAGTGACCGATGAAAAGTACAGACGCATCTGTTTCCTACCGAAAGGTTAAGAAGACGAAAATAGCCTTCGAAGACGTTCTCATATTGGGTATGGTCCTTAAAATGGCTCCCCAACCCACCGAACCACCACAGGGACTGTGTGTGTGTAGATGGAGCGTCACATTTCAAGACAACCATATGAGAGGTACGTATTGGAAAATTGAGATTCCACCACAGGGCCGCTGCGTGGACGGGAGTCCGGCATTCTAAGACAATCGACACCAAAGTACATGCAGCCCGATTTGCTTGGGGAAGCAGCACAGAGAGTTCATTTATAGTGTTGGCAACGAAAGTCACTCGTTTGCAGAATAGTTCGGCTCTCGAATGGTAGAATGCATTGTCACCGTTGGTGCTCAGGTTTCAGCTCAGTCTTTTCTAGAGTCTCAGATTGTAAAGTAAAGATTGTACATGTAACTGTAAAGATTGTAAAGATTGTAAAGACTGTATCTGCTCTATTCTGTATTGTATACGGCAGTAGTGGAGAGTATGGTTAGTGTACCCTTCGACCATACTCCCCCGGATCTGAAGTGGAGTACTTCCATTTACCATTGAATGGAAGACGTCAACAAGTTGGTATTCTCGCACAAGCGAATGATCAAAGGTGTTAAAAGTGGGTCTAAAGGCGGTGACAGACTGACGCGTAAGCAACGCGTCGGGAAGCGTTCAACCAATCAGGGAGGCGGTAACACAGACCGAAACACTTACCGAAGAATCTGATTGGTGGAACGCCCGCAGGACGCGCCGCGTACGCGCCAGTCTGTCACCGGCTACAGCTTCGGTCGGTCGCGTGTCCGCCAACGCTCGGCGATGGTCGCTGACGGCGAAGCAATGTCACTCGAGATCGAAGTGTAAACCTGCCTTACATCGACTGCCGTTGTTTTCCTCGCTTTGCAACATGAGCAAGAGAAATCGACATGATGTTTATCAGGAAGAACTCACAATTAAATCTTCTTCGAAATACAGTTGCTCAGTATCATGCAATTCGGACGCCCTTCTTTGACTTCCCTTGCTTCTGAGATATTGTTTGCCGAAGTCGCCTGCAAGGGAGGCCGCATTACAAAAGGTACCTTCGCTTAGTCTTCAAAACTATCGAGAAAACTTGACTGCTTACTGTACGACAAAGAGTTATTTGACTGCATGATCAAGAGAAAATTGATACAGTGGGTGACGTGTATTGCATCTTAAAGACTGTTGTCGTATAGAGTGAATACTCTATTGAGTGGTTCACTACAAAAAAGTGTCGTCCGTCTATATTTCCGTATGATGTAACAATTTGACAAGAAGAAAATAAAGGAAGACCTACACTAAGGGTATTCGTAATTGATATGCCGACGCTAGTAAGTGTTCTTTGCGAATCTTGGAGTCATTTGAAGACGCCTCTGAACCGATCCCTGAAATGGATACGGCCTTATCTGTCTGTGCGTTGTGTCTCGTGTTGATCTTAGTACATTTCATACAATGATGACGACAATTACACCTTTGGAAAGGAGAATCAGAATCAGTGGCAATGAGTGGGTTTGAAGGAGAGACGAATACCTGATACTGATCCAAAAAGGGTGTCTCGGGTTGCCCTGACGGGAACCCGAGGTGCAAAAAGTCGCCTGTACCCCAGAGATCGTAAAGGTGACATTTCGTATACACGTATCTACTTTCTGCGAAGAAAACAGTTTTAGGGACAACAGAAGCGTAACTTAAGGGTGTTATTATGAGTTTTTCGATCTAATCAGGGCAAGCAAAGCAGGAAAAAAGAAAAAAAATTGGAAAAATGTCCCGTCTCGTGCAGAGCACGGATTGGAGAGATGGGTCCCTCAGATACCGAGATCGCAAGCACCAATCACGTCCGGAATGCAGCCGATGAAAAACGCTCCGATTGGTTGAAAACCATTAAATGTTCTTTTGTTGAATGAGAGTGACCAATCAACATGTTTTTCTTTGGCTGTCGGAGGAGGTTTTTATCGCTAGGGGAACCATTCCGTTCACATATCTGGAGAGATATTTCTCCCGGCTAACCCAGACTATAACTCCATTCAATTGCACCATCGCATCTAGAATCAACGCGAAGGAAAAAAGCCGGTACGTGATTCGCTCGTCTCAAATCTAACAAAAATATCACTACCGTCAGAGACACCCTTTCCACACTAAAATGTTTATTCTAAGGAAAAAAGGAGTTTTCGCGGGAAGCCGTATCCTTAACAATCTATTTCCGCTCTTGTAATGCTTAGAAATCGGTTGAATTCAATTTGGTGGGTTGGCATGTCCCAAAAGTACAAAATAACATAATGTAAACATCAATGTTTACAAACATTGAATGTAAACAATGAAGTCGTGATACATTATCTTTAATTTCATTCAGTTGTGTTCTGTGTTAAAGTTAATGTATCGCGACTTATTTAATGTTTGTAAACATGGATGTTTACATTTATTTTGTACTTTTGGAACATGCCAACCCACCAAATTGAATATTTTCAGTATCAAAAGAATTTCTAGAGGGGCACGCCACCAACAAATTACTCATAAGAAAAAGAAAGACTGGACATAAACAAACAAAATGTAAATAAACAATGATTTTCGTGGCCCGCGAAAATATCCGTGATACATCTATACTATAATGGACGGTAGCCATGTTGGATTTTGTTATCAACCTGAGTTGACCTGTTTATCTGCTATACCTTGCTATGTAATGACTGTACACAGTTACGGTGGACCGGACTCTCTGCCCTGTCTCATCCTTAGCTTGAAGCCTACGAAGAGCGGCCTATGTGTACAGTACAATTGGAGGAACGTGTTTTCGTTACGGTTTGGTT
Organism: Notospermus geniculatus; assembly: GCA_002633025.1. NCBI lineage: Eukaryota > Metazoa > Nemertea > Pilidiophora > Heteronemertea > Lineidae > Notospermus > Notospermus geniculatus. Next base: position 253,061 of record NMRB01000016.1, on the reverse strand, counting down.
TTAAAAGAAGTGCCGATTTACATGAAAAAGAGAGAAAATCAAATGTGTGGTGACCTGCGCTGCCATCTACAAGAAGGTCAGTGACCTACCTACGTGTAAGAGTGGCTGGACAGATACACACAGTGGGGCTCATGTTATGTGAACCGAGCTATCATGAATCTGGGTCACCTTTGCATTAGGGTGATTGAAGAGATGTAATAAACCAGACGTGATGCTGCTGTTTAGAAAGTCAAAACTCCTCACTGCTCATGGATTTGACGGTTAATAAACTACCCCTGTCATGCCTGTCCAAACAAACTCATCAACAAGAGAGGGACATCGGAGCGATGTCAATGGTTTCCGATGTTTACTGTAGATGCAGGAACATGTATAATGTATAACAGGGATATAATTTTATGTAGCTGCTCGCTAATTGTTGAAGATATCAACCAGTTCTGGTAACTGAGCTATTTTATATTGACCGTGACCTCTGACCTTCAGGAGGTCATTGCATAATCAGGAGGAGCATCCTCAGTGACGACCTTAGTATGTTGGTCTATAGTGCCAGGTAGACTTCTAGACTGTAGTTATCATCATGAACATGTTTCTGTATCGGGACTGTTTAAGCTTGACCTTGACATCCCACCTTCATGGTCATTGCAAAAATTGAAAGATTATCCGCAAACAGTGCTTGGTTTCAGGTCACTAGCAAGTTCTCTGTCGACATTATTGACTATTCCAATATTACAGCTATATTTTAACCGTGACCTTGACCTATGACCTCCAATGTCATTGTGTAAATGAAAGAAGGATCCTGGATAATCGAGGTACATGTATATCACTTGGATCCATGATGCTCACTGGTCTTCTGTCAGTTCTTGAGACGGCCATAGGCCTACTACTTCAGTTTGAATTTAACCTTGACCTTGACCTTGACCTCAAACACTCAAGGTCATTGCATAATCTGAAAGAGCATAAGTGATAACCCCTTAGAGGTAAAGGTTTTATGCTTCCTCCTACACCATCTGTCGAGTTATTTCAGAATATCAAATTTACATATCGAATATCACCATGATATCAGTAAATATCATGTGACCTGCAAACTCCATGTGGACAATATTAGTTGCAATAACATCCGTGAGTGACTATGATGGGGTAAGGCAAAAATGTAGTTGCTATCTGGACGAGATCCTAAGATATCTCAAAATATCAAATTTGATATATCAATATCAATGTGATACTGACCCTGGAGATGAAAGTTGATGATCCCAGTAAGTTGCCCTGATCCATGAACATGTGGATGGAACTAAAAAGAACTGTTACTGGTCTAGGAGCCAAGTTACCAGCGCTTAACAGAAAGGGATGGGCAAAATATCAACATTTGATATATCAATATCACCATGACCCAAATGTATGAGACATGTAACAATGAGCTCATCATGTAGCCAGGATCAAGTTACCTGGGGTGAGTTACTTTCAGGGCTGCAGCTGTTGCAGTAGCCGAGTTACAGGGCGGACAGACACACAGACGGACAGACAGACAGACAGATACACAGACAGACAGACGGACAGACAGACAGACACCACGACCAACTACTATATGGTTTCCGATCTTGATGATCGGAAACCATAATAAACGGTTGAACACGGAAAGGAACGGGATCGACGTACCCAGGCGCCGCCAGTGCACAAAAGACCCCGTTTACACTACTCGTCGTGTGAGGGCGCTGAGGATGTACAATCATGTATAATCAAGTTTTGGCGAGGAAGTATGAATGAACCTTCTGATCCCTGTGAATAACAGCCATGGTAAATGGAAAATGCTTTGTTTGGAACCATGCAGCCTTGACGTGAAATAACAAGCTTCTTCAGTTACGCATAGGCCTACTGGTTCGCAGGGAAGTATGAATTGAACATGTACATGTACATGTACATGTAGGCCTACATGTACATGTACAACGTTTTCAACTAAATTCAGATCATTTTGTCGAAAACAGCGTCCGACCTTCGAGATTCTCTGAAGCGTCAGCGCCATCCACCACCCATCCGGATATTTCAGATTTATTATTGGCACAGGAGATAGTCCTCGGGTGGATGGGTTGATATTGCCATTCCATAGCTTCTCATGGATGCCTGACGAAGTCTGTCTGATCACACGTGACATTTCAATAAAATGATGCGAACGATCGCTCACACGAAACGTTGCCATTTATTCCGACTGCTTGCTAATGTTGAATTTAGATCGCGGTGTAGCTTTGAATTTAGAGGGTTGAAAAGATGGAGGGAGCATTAGATCTTTGGCAATCTCGTACCCAGAGATTACATGTAGTTACGCTCGACCGAGGTTGAAGGTCGCTACACTGATCTCTGGAGACGGCTACGGACTACTTCGGGGTTTCCCCAGGCAAGTGATGTGTTACACACGGCGCATGAATAGGCTATATACTAATTTTTGACCGTTTCACTCCAAGTTTATATGGTGCGCCAAGTAAGTGCTGTGGTTTTTCCTCAATATACAACAGATCCCTCATAAAAACCTTCCTAAGGACATTTTTGTGGATAATATTTTATACTCAAATTATTTCAATGCATCTGCGGTTTAAAATCGGTCTAAAACTGCACGATGGCACAAATCACACGTAAGGCGTGAAATGGCCAGCCGTCTCCAGAGATTCGTCGTGGAGCGACCTACAACCTCGGCCCGAGCGTAACGAATCTCTGGGTACGAGATTTGATCTTTGGTTTGTGACATCAGAGAATCGCACCCGCAATCCGGACAAGTGCGTGGAGGCATCCTGACGCGGTGTACTGCAGTAGATCATGTCGGAGATGACGACTCTGGTGAATTCTTCTTGTATTTAATTAGCTTACTCAGTTATGTCCACAAGCTTTGATTCACCAGCAGACCTGTAGCATTGATAGCCAACAAGAACGGGCAGACTTAAAGAAGACATCATCAGAGTTGACAATTTCCGTTTGGAGAGGCAGATCGATTTCGTTCAGGCAGCTGTGACAATATATCACATTCTCACCGACGGTTCTTCATTTCTTGTTCTTGCATTATCTGTCTAGAGTTTTAAATCAGTGACCGATGAAAAGTACAGACGAATCTGTTTCCTACCGAAAGGTTAAGAAGACGAAAATAGCCTTCGAAGACGTTCTCATATTGGGTACGGTCCTTAAAATGGCTACCCAACCCACCGAACCACCACAGGGACTGTGTGTGTATAGATGGAGCGTCACATTTCAAGACAACCATATGAGAGGTAGGTATTGGAAAATTGAGATTCCACCACAGGGCCGCTGCGTGGACGGGAGTCCGGCATTCTAAAGCAAGGTTCATTGGCGCACGGATCCGATCCGTTTTCAGTCCGTTTGCCCCTATTTTTGCGGATACGACAACGCAAAAGTCAATATGATAGATTTTTTACGGACCTGAGTCGGACAAAATCCGTGTGCCAATGAACCCTGCATTAGACAATCGACACCAAAGTACATGCAGCCCGATTTGCTTGGGGAAAGCAGTACAGAGGGTTCATTTATAGTGTTGGCAACGAAATTCACTCGTTTGCAGAATAGTTCGGCTCTCGAATGCTAGAATGCATTGTCACCGTTGGTGCTCAGGGGGTATGGTTAATTGTGGTAACTGCTCTATTCTGTACTGTTAAGTACAGAGTAGTGGAGAGTTGGTTAGTGTAGCCTTCCACCATACCCCCTCCCCCCGATCTGAAGTGGAGTTACTTCCATTTCCCATTGAATGGAAGACGTCACAAGTTACTTGGTATTCTCGCACAAGAGGGTTTAGGGCTCAAGCTTCGGTCGCGCGTCCGACATCGCTCGGCGATGGTCGCTGACGGCGAAGCAATGTCACTTGAGATCGAAGTGTAAACCAGTGTTTACCAGTCCTGGCATCCATTTCGATCGCTACATGGAGGCAATGCTTTGACGGATATCGTCGTATCGCATAACGGGATAACGGATGTCAGGTAAACACGGCTTTACATCGACGGCCGTTGTTTTCCTTGCTTTGCAATATGAGCAAGAGAAATCAGCATGATGTTTATCAGGAAGAACTCACAAATCTTCTTCGAAATACAGTTGCTCAGTATCATCATAAACCAATATGGTATCATGCAATTCGGACGCCCTTCTTTGACTTTTCTTGCTTCTGAGATATTGTTAGCCGAAGGGAGGCCGCATTACAAAAGGTACATTCGCTTAGTCTTCAAAACTATCGAGAAAACTTGACTGCTTACTGTACGACAAAGAGTTATTTGACTGCATGATCAAGAGAAAATTGATACAGTGGGTGACGTGTATTGCATCTTAAAGACTGTTGTCGTATAGAGTGAATACTCTATTGAGTGGTTCACTACAAAAAAAGTGTCGTCCGTCTATATTTCCGTATGATGTAACAATTTGACAAGAAGAAAATAAAGGAAGACCTACACTAAGGGTATTCGTAATTGATATGCCGACGCTAGTAAGTGTTCTTTGCGAATCTTTGAGTCATTTGAAGACGCCTCTGAACCGATCGCTGAAATGGATACGGCCTTATCTGTCTGTGCGTTGTGTCTCATGTTGATCTTAGTACATTTCATACAATGATGACGACATTTACACGTTTGGAAAGGAGAGTCAGAATTAGTGGCAATGAGTGGGTTTGAAGGAGAGACGAACTCCTGACGCCGATCCAAAAAGGGTGTCTCGGGTTGCCCTGACGGGAACCCGAGGTGCAAAAAGTCGCATGTACCCCAGAGATCGTAAAGGTGACATTTCGTATACACGTATCTACTTTCTGCGAAGAAAACAGTTTTAGGGACAACAGAAGCGTAACTTAAGGGTGTTATTATGAGTTTTTCGATCTAATCAGGGCAAGCAAAGCAGGAAAAAAGAAAAAAAAAATGGAAAAATGTCCCGTCTCGTGCAGAGCACGGTTTGGAGAGGTGGGTCCCTCAGCTGTAGACTGCCAAGAAACATGATGGCGGTGCTTTGGTAGAGATTGGTTCCCGATCTCACCGGTAGGATACCGAGATCGCAAGCACCAATCACGTCCGGAATGCAGCCGATGAAAAACGCTCCGATTGGTTGAAAACCATTGAATGTTCTTTTGTTGAATGAGAGTGACCAATCAACATGTTTTTCTTTGGCTGTCGGAGGGGAACCATTCCGCTCACATATCTGGAGAGATATTTCTCCCGGCTAACCCAGACTATAACTCCATTCAATTGCACCATCGCATCTAGAATCAGCGCGAAGGAAAAAAGCCGGTACGTGATTCGCTCGTCTCAAATCTAACAAAAATATCACTACCGTCAGAGACACCCTTTCCACACTGAAATGTTTATTCTAAGGAAAAAAGGAGTTTTCGCGGGAAGCCGTATCCTTAACAATCTATTTCCGCTCTTGTAATGCTTAGAAATCGGTTGAAATGAAGTCGTGGAGCGGAGAACGAAGCAAGAAGTCGGAAGTGAAGGCTTTTGGAAAGGCGCGGTGGGGAAATACTGCGGTTTACAGGAAGAAGGTGAAAACATTTTTGCGTTTCGAGTTTGAGGCGCGGTGTATAATTGGAATTTGGGGTATTGTGATTATCAATTATAGAAGGCGTAAAACGTACGAGAAAATTGAATAAAGAATTGCCATTAACTGTTTTAAGTTTGAGATTATAGAGATTTCGAGACGTAGATTTCTCTGAAATCCAAATTTAGTTACGAATTGTAGTATTTTTTGAGAACTTTGGCGTGACCCATAGCTTGTGCATGAAAGTATGTACATGTACATCGTGTATCATTAATAAACTCCTTTCAATACTTAAAGAAGATTCTTCGCCTATCTTCAAGCTTTGGCTTCAAATACGCTATCCTAAATTGCGCCACACCCAATGCGTCTGCTTTCAACGACTATTTACCACAGTAAAACGAATGTAAAGTCTGTCCCAGTGAAACTACAGACTTCGAACTTAACACGCTGAAATTTCTCTCAAAGCAGAAATAACAAATTTCTTCAATTCTTCAAAGAAGAAACCTATTCCACTGCGATGAAAGCCCAATGAATGTTTGTTCAGTATTCGGCACACCGACCGCGTAGGCAATAAACACGATGGATGTCATTTTCGCACAATTGGCAGTCTTTAATGTCAAATCGAAAGCCAAACGGAGTCAGTCACCTCGAAGATAAAAAGGAACATAAAATGCTGATTTGGTTACAAATGCAGCAACTTGATGCAATTGTCTTGATGGATGATGAAGCATGTTCAAAAACAATTTAGGGAAGGAGTAAGACTATATTAAGGTTTCAGGAGCGAGGAAGGCGAGACTTGCCATTCCTCTCTGCACCGTATGATGGTCTATTAGTTCTTGCCATCGACCGGGGAAAACGACGAGCGAAGCTTCTCAGAGGCAATGGTCTTTTTAAAAGAAGGACAACGACAATGAATGGGCGTTTCTTCTCGGCGGAATTCGTGGCATAGGGTCTGTCGCGATGGGAGGAACGACCCTACTGCGGGTGATCCAGCGGCCTCCCGACAAGTTTACGACAGCTTACGAACGTGTCGGCAACTTGTAGTGAACAGAACATTCTGGGCCGATTTTTTAAACGGTAGTTAAGGTAAACCTCGGTTTAACCATCGGCTTTTCTGACAAACCATGACTAAACCACAGTAAACCTTTTGACTTTTAGAATGTTTGGCTCTCAACGATTCATAAAATCGAAAAATTCACTTCGATTAACAAACAGTTTGTCAACTGAGGGTTAATGAAACCGATGGTTATCTTAGCTATCGTTTAAAAAATCGGCCCTCTGAGAGCAGAAACATTCTGAGCGTTGGTCGAAAAAGAAAAATGAAAGGAAGCAAAACAACGTCGGCTAAGCAATGGGCCTACCAACTACACATCTGTGAAGAAGATGCATGCTACAAACTCCTCTTTTGATTTTTTTCAGGGTATATTTTTTGAAAGGTCAAGATTCTTGTGAGGCCTTTGTAATGAGTTCCATGACCAGGGTCTAAAAATGCCTATAGGGATTTTGTAAGGCCGCTCCTGTGGATTTTTATTTTTATAACAATTTCCTCCTTTGGATTTATGGCCAACAAAGGAAGATCTGGCAAACGTAGGACGAAATCTTTTGAAAGTTACGCAGTGCATTTTTCATGCAGTATCCACTTCAAAAAAACTGTATTGCCTTTGAGACTTTCTTCCTTTTACATGTACTCTCCTTTAGAAAGCAAAGAAAAAAATCTGCAGAATTGAAACCGATGTACGTACATGTAGGCCTTGCCAAAAAAGGTGCTGCAGACGACACGACCAAGTGTCTTCAGAATCAAAATAGCACAGTGCCTTTGCAAGGATTAAAGATGACGCTCCGCTCTTCACCAGAAAGAACGACCCCCCCAAAGGATACCATTTACCCCTTCATTGAAGATTTACGGATGATTCGAATCATAGATAGTCAAACAGTAGAAAATCATAACCGAAATGTTCGTAAGTTTTATATCTGGGCTACTGCGAAATCTTTCGACATGTAAACTAATAAGAAATTGACACGGGCGGTAACCTTTTAAAATTGCTTTCAATCGATTTCTATGGCAGCGACACCTGTTGCATGCTGGTCAAACTTCCTTAATGGACGATGATCTGTTAGATTGAGAATCCAAAATTGTCCAACTTCAAGGGTTCGAAAAGTCACAAAAACAGCCATTATGGTGTCAACATGATGCCTGTATTTTTTAAAAAATTTTAGTCTGTATTTGACATGTAATCTGTCTTATTCCTAGTCGGATAAGGTCGAGGTGGACTGGAGTAAAAAATGGGTAATACACCATTAGCTGAAGGATGAGACTCTTTGGTATAACAACTCTCATTCACTTTTTATCTCAATTCTTTTCTGAATTCATCCAGAAATAAGCCACGATGCGTAAGAAATACGTAAATCAGGACGCCCCAAAACCTTTTCAAACGGCCATTTTTAGCTTGCAGTCAAAAATGGTTAAGTTGAAGCAGGAATAGCTTCGTTCGTCATAATGTGTATCTTGGGTCATGTTTGATTGCGAAGAATCACAAATACGAAATTCAGGAATGTATGGACGATTCCCTTTGTTTTCAACGCGGTTTTCACACCAGACCAACAACTCATGCTCAGAAACTGTGAGAGGTAAAGTGATTTGTTGAGTTGTATGCTCCCAGTGGTCTGTACGGGCCGCTAAACTTTTGAACCGAGAACAAGATGGCAGCCTCCATGGCTTCATTTTGACGGCCATTATGGCGGCCGTGTGACGTCAGTGGGAAAACCTCTATCCAGACCATTCAACCCTTGCACAACCATTCATGCCACACTGGGATGACACCGCAACCCCAAACAAATAATGGCCAACAAAGGAAGATCTGGCAAACGTAGGACGAAATCTTTTGAAAGTTACGCAGTGCATTTTTCATGCAGTATCCACTTCAAAAAAACTTGTATTGCCTTTGAGACTTTCTTCCTTTTACTCTCCTTTAGAAAGCAAAGAAAAAAATCTGCAGAATTGAAACCGATGTACGTACATGTAGGCCTTGCCAAAAAAGGTGCTGCAGACGACACGACCAAGTGTCTTCAGAATCAAAATAGCACAGTGCCTTTGCAAGGATTAAAGATGACGCTCTGCTGTTCACCAGAAAGAATGATCCCCCTCCCCAAAGGATACCATTTACCCCTTCATTGAAGATTTACGGATGATTCGAACCATACATGTAGATAGTCAAACATTAGAAAATCATAACCGAAATGTTCGTAAGTTTTATATCTGGGCTACTGCGAAATCTCTCGACATGTACACTAATAAGAAATTGACACGGGTGGTAACCTTTTAAAATTGCTTTCAATCGATTTCTATGGCAGCGACACCTGTTGCATGCTGGCCAAACTTCCTCAATGGACGATGATCTGTTAGATTGAGAATCCAAAATTGTCCAACTTCAAGGGTTCGAAAAGTCACAAAAACAGCCATTATGGTGTCAACATGATGCCTGTATTTTTAAAAAAAATTTAGTCTGTATTTGATATGTAATCTGTCTTATTTCTAGTCGGATAAGGTCGAGGTGGACTGGAGTAAAAAATGGGTAATACACCATTAGCTGAAGGATGAGACTCTTTGGTATAACAACTCTCATTCACTTTTTATCTCAATTCTTTTCTGAATTCATCCAGAAATAAGCCACGATGCGTAAGAAATACGTAAATCACGACGCCCCAAAACCTTTTCAAATGGCCATTTTTAGCTTGCAGTCAAAAACGGTTAAGTTGAAGCAGGAATAGTCATAATGTGTATTTTGGGTCATGTTTGATTGCGAAGAATCACAAATACGAAATTCAGGAATGTATGGACGATTCCCTTTGTTTTCAACGCGGTTTTCACACCAGACCAACAACTCATGCTCAGAAACTGTGAGACATGCGAGAGGTAAAGTGATTTGTTGAGTTGTATGCTCCCAGTGGTCTGTACGGGCCGCTAAACTTTTGAACCGAGAACAAGATGGCAGCCTCCATGGCTTCATTTTGACGGCCATTATGGCGGCCGTGTGACGTCAGTGGGAAAACCTCTATATCCAGACCATTCAACCCTTGCACAACCATTCATGCCACACTGGGATGACACCGCAACCCCAAACAAATAACGATTAGTCAGAAAGAAATGTCTTTGATGCTACTCGACGGTGGGATTTTGACTGCAGTCATACTTATCCACGCCCACATTTGGCAAATTTAAAAACTCCCGAAGGACTTCAGAGACGGATTACTTATAGTATGGGCGAACTAATCCATGAGAATGTCATGACAATTACTTTTCTCTTCCCTTTGAAGTCTCGTTCAGATGTCTTAAGACCCGAGAATAGGTGTCCACAGTTTTTATATCTCATTGTCCACCACCTAAAGTCTACTGTTGCCTTGAGTGCAGGGCCCAGAACGCCCATCTTTTGGTTTCGTCATTCTTGCTCTTCAACGCAGTATCATCCAAAGGTGTTACCATTTTCCATTCATGGCCTACAAGTTAGTTGTTTTTAAAACCACCATCTTCGCCTATTTATTGAGGCTTTCAATGGTAGTTGACATCAAACGCGCGATCATTTTCTATTTCTTGGGGCCCAGTTGGTTAAACAGTACGATCTTTTTCTATTCATTGGGGCCTGTACTTGCAGTTGGTTCCAAAAGCATGTCATTTTGTTCTATTAATTGGAGCCTGTACTAGCAGTTCGTTTCAAACGCGTTGCCTTTTCTATCTATCAGGGCCTATCGGCAAAGTACGTCGATACCTACAGCGCCCTCTGAGGGGATATCATGCCATCTAATGCCAATCAAATGGAATAGCAATTATGACAAATTGACAAGTGCAGCAGAGATAATTGACAGCAGTTGGGTGCGCCAGAAGCGGCAGAAAAACTTTCTCTAAAAGATGATTAATTGGTTGTATATTGTTGACATTTCCGTTTGTCAAGAAGAAAATTTCCAGGTACTTTTTAATCATTGTTTACGCATGTCTGACGTAACAGTAACATAAAAAAGAAGGGAACAGCCCGTGAGGCATGCCTGAAGTGTAATTTTAGGGAGAGACGTGAACCGTCCAATCAAGTCTTGTTGTTAAGAATATTCTATGTTGTCTAAAATATTATTTGAAGAGTGCAAGAGCCAACTCAGGGCATTGTACTATAGCTACTCATTAAAGATAATGTGTCACGACTTCACTGTTTACATTCAATGTTTGTAAACATGGACGTTACTTTTGGGACATGCCAACCCACCAAAATGAACACTTTTGGAATCAACAGAATTTCTAGAGAGGCATGCCACCAACAAATTGCTCATAAGACAAAGAAAGCCTAGACATAAACAAACAAATCCATCATAAGCAACTGGAACGATTGGAGACTCAAACCCGTCAACTCCCTGGTGGCAGGCGCAGTTGTTTGCACTGCACCACCCAGGTGTGAAAGGAATCCAAGTCCCTGGAATCAAAGTCCGGTCTTATTGTTCAGCGAGGGATCAGAATGTATGGCTAGAGAGACCATGACCATTCGAATATACCTTACAATAGCGGGCTATTGTTTGGAGGATCTGCATTCCTAGGACGCTGATTCCTGTCACACCTGTAACCCTATTCTAATTTCGCAGAAAGCAAATGAGGAAATCCTTCGCACTTTATCGAACTGATGCAATGCATTTTGATGGTACATGTACATCCATCAAACAATTCCTTCGCATTTTTTACACATTTAGCCACATTTTGATCTTGTATCGTACAGCATGCAGCAAACCCTAGTGACTTCTCGGGATCATTACAGTAATGAGTCTCGTCGCCCTAACACAATTAGCTTAGCATCAACAGTTGGGTTCATCTCAAATATGCCGCGAAATAACATAAAGCATTTTGGCAAGTTGTACAGATCGAGGTGGTGTACCATTGTGAAACGGATTACAGATCTCAAGGTTCTCATTTTACAACGATTTCTACACTAATGGGAGACCCCGGATGAATAAATGAAATGAAGAAATGTTTATACCTCCCGTGTTTCATGGTTTTCGAAAACACTCGGGAATTTGTATTCCGCACTTCTGCAGATTATTCTACTTCCGCTTGCCTAGTACCGATGTCTGCCGCTTGGGGGTGTCGCGGTTTTAATTCTGCTTATTCCGCTTAGATCCAATGTTCGCCGCTTGGGGGTAACATAAAAATGCGTTGCAAATACTGAAATCAACAAGATATGTTGATATCTGGCTATCATCAAACAATCTGCTGTTCATTGAGTGATGTCACTTGACCATCTACTATAGCTGTCTTATGAGATGTCACAGCCTGAGGGCAACCGATTCATCAAACATCGTCAGCTGATTGGTTGCCGTCCCATCACGTGACCATGCATTCAGCAGACGACCCAAATTACAGGGTACAATCAGTTTGATATGATCCCTTGAAATCAATAGACAAATATTTCTCCATCCGGTGGTATATTGCTGATGCAAACGTTAGCGATATCGGAAGATCCTGTCATGCAAACGCCAGTGGGGGTAACGACGAAACCAGACGAGATGTAGCGGGCCACTCAGGCAGCTCGCGGGCCTCGCCACAAGTAGGCATGATCCAAATAACGATCACGAGACAGCCCGTGGCTAGTTTTCTCACTTAAGTAATGATAGCCTGGTGATACGCAGTTGCCTCTGGCTTGCTACGGGGTGTCGCAGAAAAAAACGACTCGTTGACATTCTTTGTATAATCCATCAGCCCCATCCACAAGGTGCGCTGACGGAGATTTAAGGAACGAGCAGGATTAAGAACCACTGATTTACCTCAGGATGATTGGCCCTCACTCAACTACTTAGGCTACTCTGTGTGCTGCTCATTGGACGCTGTAGACATGATAATTTGAATACTTGCTGATGGACGTATCTGATTGGTCAACGCGTTACACGGTTTAGCTTCATGTTACGTACCACGCTGGCCGAAGTAATGACATCTTTTCGCCTTTAGGGCGTCGACAATGGGTCACTTTGATTTTCGTGATGGCCCTCAGAAATGACTTATCCCTTATCAAGCCTGGTACTAACATTATTTTCAAGACCGCCCCACGGTGACAGACAGTACTGATCGATCCGTGGCCTAGCTAATCTAACATTATATCGAATATGACATAAAGGTGGCATATTTTTCGATTATTGTATCCACATCACCGATAGATAATCATTCGGTGGGGATAATTCAATTTCGGTACGGGAAATGCAACATTGATGAAATATCATAAGGGTGACGCGAAATGATGCGAAAGGCAGGGGCGCGACTTGTCGATAAAAGAGGAAGAAATAAAATTTCCAATTTTTGACTTGAAATATTCTTGTGTTTTTTGTCAACTGTGATATATTACTAAATTGATGTTCTGACGTGCCGTTAGCGTAGCCCGCGGTTTTGAGTCATTAATCCAATATGGGTATGTAACAAGAGACGGCGAAATGTGTCAACAAATTATTTTGTTGGTTTTACTTGAAAGTGATTGGTATTGAAGGCACTCCAAGGAATATGATTTTAACCACATTTTACTCTGCAGCCCCAGTGGCTTCACGGTACGTTTAGGTCCTTATTGGAGCCCTAGCGAGGGGCGATCCCGCAAGTTCGACAACTACTTTATCATGCCCTTCTTGGTGTTTGCAAACACTTATAACTTGAAAAGCCAGCAATGATCACGGTTCTTATTTTTTGGGACTGGTTTTAAGGTGTCTCCGGCGGCTAGTCTGCGAGGTTATTTGAACAATACGGTGAAAATGTTGCGCATTAAGTAAATTGCTCGTAAATGCAATTCGTCACCGCTTGCGGCAGTTTTTATCGAACTCATCGGTTCCTGACGTCGATACTGCCGTAGTTATCAGAAAAACGTCACGGATGGTCTGTCGGCGCGTTGTGTAATCAAAATTTCTCAGTCAAAATTGCTTGTGGTTAATGTGTGTACGATGTGTTTTTTTACTTCAACGACATTTTATGTTTTAGCAGGTAAATGACATCATATGTCTTGAAGTGTTTACAAGCTTTTGACAACAGAATAACAGGAAGAGATTGTGTATTTCTCACCCCGTACAGAAAAAAAGCAAAATACACGTCTATCATATAGAGTCCGTGATAAATTTCTACGTCTATGAAATACAATCTTGCCGGCGAATGTGGGCGGGTATGAAGACGTTATACCGCATCGAGTGAAAACAATTTATCTTTGAGCTCGTGTATAATTATTTCGTTCGAAGACGAAGAAATGTAACTAGAAGACGCCGACGCCACACCAACCACGACCCCAGTTTATCGTTTTTCAATATGTGCGACACTTCGTAATTGCCCCATGACAAATATCGGTGTGTAAAGATTATCGTCCGAGTCGCGGTATATGTCATCGGTTTCTGAGACATCCACGACGGTACGACGGAACAGAGCTGTGTTATTTTTCGGCAATGCCCCGTACGTCCGCCGCATGATCAGAGTTCTGTGTTCATTGAATGACCTCATCCTTGCGTGAACCGCACCGCAAGGACGCACCGGAATCCGGTTTTGGTGTGAACGTGCCTTCCAATGGTTTCTCTAGCTACGCAATCAGTCATCGAACTAGGGAAGCGCGCACCTTTTCGAGGAGAATACCATCAACTACACCAATGTTTCTCTCACTATCATACGAAATGCCTTCCATACCAGTTGCCTTGGCCTTAATCCTTGCAAAAGAACGCAGCAATTCTGAGACCGGTGCCGTTTTGAACTGATACGATCGAATAAGGCACTGGATGCAAGTGTAGACAGCATCAATGGCCGTGGCATAAAAATGTCATCCTATGAAGATATTGCACGAAATTGTATCAACGAATATCAAACAGGAGCGGCGATAGAAACTCGTCAACCCCAAGGAATACTCCGGCGAAGAAGATAAGCTATTATACCTCGGCTTTTATGCGCTATTTTCCGCACGTCTAGTTGACGTCGCGGTGAAACGCTTTTTAGAAGAAAAAGACCGCGGTCTGGCTTATGGGGGATTAAAACTTCGCGTTTAGAATGATGAGGTTTGGTTTTCATAAGCCAACGTCTCAGATTAAACGGGTGACGCATTTTGTTCCAATAGAATTCCAATGGAATTTCAATCACCTTTT
>NMRB01000016.1:225258-238140 GCA_002633025.1 Notospermus geniculatus | reverse complement strand
TTTCGTTCGAAGACGAAGAAATGTAACTAGAAGACGCCGACGCCACACCAACCACGACCCCAGTTTATCGTTTTTCAATATGTGCGACACTTCGTAATTGCCCCATGACAAATATCGGTGTGTAAAGATTATCGTCCGGGTCGCGGTATATGTCATCGGTTTCTGAGACATCCACGACGGTACGACGGAACAGAGCTGTGTTATTTTTCGGCAATGCCCCGTACGTCCGCCGCATGATCAGAGTTCTGTGTTCATTGAATGAACTCATCCTTGCGCGAACCGCACCGCAAGGACGCACCGGAATCCGGTTTTGGTGTGAACGCGCCTTCCAATGGTTTCTCTAGCTACGCAATCATAATCAGTCATCGAACTAGGGAAGCGCGCACCTTTTCGAGGAGAATACCATCAACTACACCAATGTTTCTCTCACTATCATACGAAATGCCTTCCATACCAGTTGCCTTGGCCTTAATCCTTGCAATAGAACGCGGCAATTCTGAGACCGGTGCCGTTTTGAACTGATACGATCGAATAAGGCACTGGATGCAAGTGTAGCCAGCATCAATGGCCGTGGCATAAAAATGTCATCCTATGAAGATATTGCACGAAATTGTATCAACGAATATCAAACAGGAGCGGCGATAGAAACTCGTCAACCCCAAGGAATACTCCGGCGAAGAAGATAAGCTATTATACCTCGGCTTTTATGCGCTATTTTCCGCACGTCTAGTTGACGTCGCGGTGAAACGCTTTTTAGAAGAAAAAGACCGCGGTCTGGCTTATGGGGGATTAAAACTTCGCGTTTAGAATGATGAGGTTTGGTTTTCATAAGCCAACGTCTCAGATTAAACGGGTGACGCATTTTGTTCCAATACAATTCCAATGGAATTTCAATCACCTTTTGGTTCCGTCCTCGACGCACCAATTCATGACGTGATTTATGGAAGACAGGCGCAACTGATCTCAGTACCTAATCCAACCGGTCGGGAACCAATCTAGAGTCCCCATCAAATTTGAGATTTTCTTGCTTTCACCGGCGTTGATTACACCGGGACGGAGTGTCGCCCCCACTTGATTAAATTGTTGTCTCCGTCTCTTCATAACAACGGTATCGATCTCTGATAAAAGGGTCTCGGGTTGATCAACAAGATACAGCCACTGATCACCGCGTCAAACGACCGATTCTCATAAGATGCGACCTGTTTGTAATCATCTCGATTTAGATGTAACCCGATGTAATCATTTCGAATTATCTTCTGCCAGAACTAATCACAGCGCCGCATTGGTGACCGGTAGCGAACGCCATTGGTCGAATAGCCAGGACCTTTGCTCACGACTCCAGTCTCGTTTTGGTGGGACGAGCTTATTGACCCAATCCTGCGACGGTTCACTGGCATAAATGTGAAAACCTGGCGTTGATTAGAAAATCAACATGCATGCACTGCCTTCGAATTTGCACTGTGAAAGATTTCGACAATGATATTCATGAGGTCATCAGACGTGACTTCAATTCACGACACCGCGATTACGGAAACTCCCAAGCGACCGAGGTTGAGTCAATTGACGACCGTGCCTCGTACGGTAATTCAAAAGTGAATACTATCATGATCCCTCATGGGACGCAATTTTATTTTCAGCTCATTTACGGTAATCGAGCCCCACCATGGGACATCGTTAGTTCTGCGTCTGATTAAAAAATTTCGTTGGGCGTTTCACTATCGTGGGATTCATTTCAATTGTAACCATCTGAAACGTCAATGTTTGATATTTAAAACCAATGATATACAGATAGAGACATGTATATGGATGTGTGTCCCCAGTCGGTCGGTATAAAAATGACGCATGGCCGTCACAAAGCAACCAACTGTGGACATTAGTTTGATCCTATTCAAATGGGGACATTATGTGCAAATGACCTATATTGATTCTGCATGCGTTTGGTGTCATTTGGCAGGCTTTCAATTGGGGACGTCCCCACTTGCTGGTGGGTCCACAGATTGACACCGGACACAAATGCATAGGGAAGCTGTCACTTGCTCGAAGTTCACATGGTAATTTGTTCACCGGGCGTGGACCGACAAGAAAACGAAGGTTCACCGGCGTTCTGAATGGTTGGCTGTTTGCATCCGAGGATGACACGACACCAATGAGAGTCAACCAATCGCCAAAGCCCCTCAGCATGGCTGCCTGATAGAATTAAATATCCGGAGAAAATTGTCGGCTGATTGGCACCTGCGGTAAAAGACGGTTAATTTCAACATCACTTGCTGCGCGAAGAAAATTATCGACATTTCCTGAGTACCAATCATATTCTCCGTAAAAGTGCTGCATCTTTTCATGGAACTTTAGAAAGGTTTTTTATCTTTCAAGGCTTTCGCACGGCCTGTCAAGGTAAACTGAAGCTTTGTCAATGTCGAGAGCAGAGCGGTGTTTCTCTTACGGCCGGCGTGATGCACATGGATATGGAACTCGCCGACGAATCAGATGGTCGTAGCATCAAAACTGCTCCGCATTGGTGCGATATGTCAGACATTGTGGAGTTACGGTGGAGCTCAAACTTCATCGGATGAGGTTTTGCTGCTCTCAATTCGTAGGGCGAATGAGTTGTTTTCGTCAACAAGCCTACGCTCCCTCAACAGAAAAAGTCGTGAGGAAAAGACAACCACAGCAACAAAGTCATCTTAATGGAAAACATGAAATTTGTCAATAATTGCCATTATTATTATTAGTGACTTCTCGACCAGTGAAATTAAAAAGTGCAAAATGTTCGACCGTTTAACCATTGTGTACATTTCCTTAGCGTTTGACAGGAAATCATTAGAGCCAACAAATGTAAACAAACAGACCACATAGTTTTGTTCAGTACATTACATTACTTCCGATTATCTGTGCCAATAATTCTGTACTTCATCGCTTGTCACTTGCCTCGGATTGAATGTACATCTTTATGTACAAGTGTACAAATTTCGCTAGAAAATATACCTTCATGGGGAAACTCCATTCAACATCAAGCCACAGCCAACAAAAGATTCGGGATTTGAGATTCGAAATTCAACGTCAGAATTTGACATTCGCGATTCAATATCCAAATGAACCAATCAGAGGAAAGCTGACAAATGAGTTGCCTGATGGACCAATGAAATACCGTTTAACAAATTACTGCATAAGCGACCGATGCAACCAAACCGGGATCATGAGAAACGAGAGAAGATGATGTGAAAAGCACTAAATCTTATGAATGCAACATCACTCTCCGACAGCTAATCATTAAACATAGCAACGGATGAATTGGCCATATGCTATCCAGTGCAGTCTATTAATTGTTTATGTAGTCATCGATAGTACAACACTGTTAAACAGCAAGCCATCACCGAGGACAAAGGCGAACAATTTCGGCCAATAACTACTCATTACTGGCTCATTGGGCCACCCATAGAAACTCTCACTGCTTATTACCGACCAATCTACGATCGTTTACAGCGATATCGCCGCAAAAAGCTGGCTACTGTATTAAGAGAGGCGAAAATTTAATTTACGTACGCGGAAATGGAAAACTCATAATATTGCTTGATAATGGCTAGCAATGAGATGTACTTATGTTCGGCTAAGAATCCACACCGCGGCAAGGGTACGTCCACGGTGCGGAGCTAGCCGCTAAATCACCTCAGCCGATCGTATGTTCCAGTGGGTGCGTATAAAGCCTCGGTTATGTCGCCCTACGCTGTGATAGAAATAGCGTCAACTAGTTGCAACTGATAACTTATGTCACCACCGACTAGAAAAATACCGATCGGTCGCAACTACCTGGAACTAGTTTATCGCCGTCTTTTGAGTGCTTATGTCGACACAGATTTCTTTTGATTTTAAGTAAGTTGAACATGTGCGACTTTCAGGATCTGGATATTTTTAGTTTGCAACTAGTTGGCAACCAGTTACTCGCTGACGCGCGAATGCTTATGTCACCTTGTAGTTGTGACTAATTAGTTCCAACTACGCGCCGATTATCAGTTGCCAACTAGTTCTGACTGTACGTAAGGGCGACATAAACGAGGCTTAAGATCGCGACGTGACTCGATTATCCGTCCTGGAGGTCATTCCGGACAGCATATATATATGTTGGACAGAATTTCGCTTTCTTCTCCTTTTTGTTACTGTGAAAGCCTCAACCATTTTTATAAAGTTCAACTTTTATCTGTCAGTTTTCTATCCAAAATATATCAACTTCCTTCCGATATCGACACTACTTACAATTCCAAAGAGCACCAGTCGATCACTCACACCTTTTCTTCCAGCCATAGGCGTTTATATCACAGGACAGACCCATCATTGAACATATAATAGGCCTATAGATATCTTTAGAGTTTTACGAATCAAGCTGTACCCAGATTGTACAACGAAAGCCTTCTAGATGGCATTCACCATGTGTCTCACTCAGCCGCTGGATGATCGATAAATCATTCACCAACGAACCCTGATGGCTTGAGACGTAACCTGGTACTCGTATTGCCATCTACAATATCTTGAATGAATTACTACATTACATAGCTTTTGAAAAACGAAACCCCCGAAACACCAACGCGGATGCAATCCCATTCTTCGATGGCGGATGCCACGAAGAGAACAAAACGAACAAAGGGTAGATATTCGCGTTGGCTTTGCGATGTATCAGAAACTTTCCTGGTGAATATCATTTTGGTACCGTTTCATAGATGGCGAGAGTTCACCGTTACGGAGAGCCACCTCCCGTTTATCCATTCCGCCTGCTGGTCAGCGAGGGCGTATGCACTGATGCAGAATACAGTTACAGTTGTCAGACTAACTGGCAGCGCCACCTGTCGAGAGCTTCGCAAAGTACACTGAATGGTAGTCTCTTGACGACGCCTTTAATGGAGAATAAAACGTTCCAACTGAATAAATGTCAATATGGTCATTTACATGAAGTAAATATAACACTTATACGTCATAATGGACCTGATCAATAAGACATATTGATAATTAAATCGGCAATGGTAAGTCCCGTCCCTATGTCTGTTCACGCGCCACATGTGCGCAACAAGTTATGTGAGGGACGAGGTTTACGCGCGCCACGTGTTGCCGCGTTGATATTGCCGCGTGTAGTAAGCAATGTTTTGTGTTCATCAAGTGATTGATATCACATGCAGCGAGGTAACAATACAGCAAGTAATCGGATACAGCGGTTATCCATACAGAAATGATTTAGTGCGGAAAAAATATATCCAACTCCTGTAGTGTTTTTGTTCTCTTGGCCTATACAGTTGTTGTTTACCGGATGTCCGCCCGGTCGGTTTTAACAAGGACAAAACATCGGTCTGATAAAGCGGCCACAGTTCTATACACGTTCACACGTAAGTTAAACCTGGTGTTACATGTATATATATTTTTTAATGAGGCAATTGAGATTAAACAGCGTTTAAACATTGGTTACACAGAGTGCAGGGCCGAGTTTTTTCCAGAGAAACCCACGCCAATCCTGCCACGATATAATCAGTCTCTAAACGCTGTTTACGCGTAAAAGCCCTTCATGAATTTGGCACTATTCAAAGCGGGTGTTAGACAAGGGCGCTTTAGAGTTTAACTTTTTCTTTTGTTCTCCTGGACTAAAAAGTTAACCGCGTGTAAACGTCAGCGATTAACGAGTGTGTAGACAATGGCTGATATTCATAAAGGCAAGCAAATGCTTTTCCTTCAAGTTTTGTAGTACATTTACATTGGACCTCGCTGTGCAAATCTTAAGGAAAAGCATTTGCTAACTTTTACAAATACCAGCCAATAGAAGAACAACACATTCGTTTGCCTTGAATCTGTATTTATAAGAAAAGCTACAAGTATCTAACCCCTAAACACCCTTTCTGAATATGGCCCCTATAGTGCATCATTTATCCCACTTTAAGCAGTTATGAAGGAAACATCGTTTACACGAATCTATACATCAGTCACCTCACCAAACGTTGACGATGTCATTTGCATTGCACAGACATCCTGACAACGGTCGCAGCAACACAAAAACGTATTGTTGATTACAAAATGATGAATAAAAGGCATTTGTAATGAAAATGTCAATTGGTTTGCTAATATTTCTACAGAGCACTATATCGAGGAGGATAATTGCTTGTCACTCAAGAGGAGAATTCTAATTTTACGGGCCTATTACGTGCTGTCGACCATTTTTTCATTGGCATTCCGCAATGAGAACCTTGCAATTGCTTTGACGCCAGCCAAGGCTGGACTTGGTGCGGAAAGGCATTTCTGCGGGTATTTCTTTGACTCGTCAAATTTTTGCACGATCCATCTTTCCTTTTGCTATTTCTGTTCAGATTTCATAAAAAAATATCTGAATTTCCTTGTAAAGTAGGGCGTCTGACAACAGTCTTCATGTACATTGTATTTCAGACTCACACCAGATGCGCTAGCTGAGGAAAACTCGCAAACAGATGGACCACGTACATTTCATGACGCTTTCATTGCTCTTCTGCCCATAAGGAGATATTAGATGCAGAAGGAAATTAGATATATGATAATAAATGGTGAATATATAAAAGGGAATTGTGTAAAAAACGATAAACAGAGGGAATTCACAAGCTGAGAAACAATGATTTATGAATATGTAACAGCGACAACTTTTTCACTTTTTTTCTGTTGCAGCTGATCTGACGTGGTTATATCGGCTGGATGCCATATGCCACAGCCCTTCGTGAAGGCCTTCTGATCATGAGCGAATTGAATAACCAGTGTTGTGGATTGGGGCATCAGCACAGTTTTGGTTCGAATATTAAGTTCACCTTTGCGTCATGAAAATTTAGCTGCGATGAATTACTAATTCGTTTCATCAATTGGACACTCCATGTGGATGAGTTTGGCAGTACGCCTTTGGGCAGTGAAATTGACAAGTCTATCAGGAATATACATATATACATTGGCCTAATTTGCCAGGAGTTACACGGACGTGGTATAGGCAAGAGGATTTTACTCCCACGAAGACATTCACCGTTTTTTGTCATTAGATTATAATCATTAGGACGAAGAATCTATAAGTGAGCCTGCAGATAAATCTTTTAAACTGGGATCTATGGAAGAATCAAGGAGTGAGTCAGAAGAAAGTCTTTTAATTTGGGATCTGTGACATTTTACAAGAACAGATAGAGATACATGCGTGGATTTAGCAGACGAACTGTTGGATGCGAAGAGGACCACGTCTATGGGAGGCGATGAGGGACATAAATGGAATTTTGTGATATTTATACATTCGTTAGAAGCATGACGGAATGAGGTGGACATTCGTCTCACTCATATGGCTTGTTGGCATATTTAGCCTGGTCTCCGCCCGCTCAAAAAGTAAGTATCGCTGAAGCTTCGTCCCCCTAGGCCCAGACTGACACTGAACATCAAAACTGCCTTACTGCACATGAGAACGAATATCAAATGATAGACTATACGTTAGGAAATCGAAGGGACCGTGGAATGTGTAGGCCTACATCCTTCAACGCCCAGCCCTTCCCCATCACCAGGTTAAGGCCGTAACAGAAATTAACCATAAATTTAATCAATGCAACTGATTGACAGCTCTGATAGGAGACGATGTTAAAATTCTTATGCTAATCTAAAATTCTGTGCCCGATGGTCAACATTTCATATCTAAAAGTTCATCTAGGCCTATTTAGATATCATTCACCACGCGATAGAAACAGGCATATGGAGCATCAATATAGCCGCCTGATGCCACCGCCGGTATCACTGCGGATCAGATGACATGCTGTTTTCTCGCATACCAAATTTGGCTCCCTTTGGCAGCTCCTGCCTAAAATATCGACAATTCGAGGTAGACAACATTATTATCAATAAAGATGAGTCCGGAATCGGACGATGACAAGGCAAATTGCCTCTAAAGCGATTTTCAAGTGACAATGCAAACACTATGTCAAAAAAGCCTTTTGCGCATACGCAGTGATTTCATCGGTATCGCCGTATCGCTCGCTGTCAATTCACTCCTACGCAAAATCATACTAATTTGCGGAATACGCGTATATCACACCCTGATCTCATAACTGTAGGCTTATCTACAAACACTGAGTTTTCGCAACGGCCCTGTTTGGCTATCGCAGTTTCAAACCGCTCCCCACCCGCGTTCTGAAACTGCTTCGTTTCATGCGATTCTCCGAGGATGACCAATAGGCGTCACTAGTGTGTGTTACAACTGGCGCCAAACTGGCTAAATCAGTGATCCGCTTTCAGAACCACTTTGTATGATCAAAGTGTTCCAGCCAATCAACACATATGTTATGGCGAGGTCGGCTGAACTGTCAATTGTGGCTTTTGATTGCTCATGTGTCATCAGCGCCCTCTTTTGGTGATACTTCAATTTTCCGCCAACTCTGCCAGCATTTAGTTGAGTAATGCGACATACAATTACACGCCGGGGCCAGGTCGACGCCCACAGTCAGTTCGATCTCACCAAGGCCATTAGTCTGTGTACAATTTATTACACAACACATTGAATATCAGTCTATCTTGAAACATGTTACACGTCGGTGGCACGAGATCCGTTGTACACTATATCCGGCCAGTACAGGGAAAAATATTGCATTGAAGTTAATGAAAACTGAAATGCCACATTGCACGGCACAGCAATTGTTAGGGAAAACAAACATTTGCAGTGGGAGCAAGACCTCTCAAGTATCAGCAGACGACAGCTGGCTTATGCAAATGAAATTCTCGATAAATACGAGCGTTCATATTCATTCATTTTTCGCAATAAGCTCAGATTTCTTTTTTACTATTTTAATTCATGAATAGGGAAGGGATAGGCCATTTACCATCTACATGAACATGTACATGTTTTTCAGGTGTGTTCGTCGATCGGGAAAAGCGTCGTCTGCACTGCAACCAATGCAGCTTCGTCAACGCTACGCTTGTCCGTCATGTCCTCCGACGGCACATGCTGCCAGAAATCTGGGACATGTTCGCAAAGAGCATGGGCAGTAAGTACAGAGGATGCATCTCCTCCCCCAGAAAGTCCAAAGAACGAGAAAGTACAAAAATTGACACACAAAATGATAAATATCAAGAAGTCAACTTCCAGAAACTTGCGAATTTTCGACCCCAAGCGGGGTCTTCCACAGGCACTTTTCAGTTGAAGAGACCAGAAAAGACTGAGCTGAATCCCACATGTACATGTAGATCTGAAGAATCCTGTACAAACAGGATTCTTCAGAAAGAGGGGAAGTAGAGAACAGAGGTAAAGGTCCCACATAAAAAAGTGTCTTCACCCTGGGGACGCAGAAGGGCGCGGACAAGAACTTTTTTCACATGTCAGGTTGGCTTGAAGACAAGTGTACGGGGCAAAATTGTACCTTGCATTTTTAGCGTTAATGCTGCGTCATATCTTTTCAGATCTTTTTCAGAAATCGCTGACAGTAGACAACGCCGGTCAGGTTATCTCGTACATGAATGAGAAGACTCTGAGAGAACAGCTCAACAGTGATTGTGCATCGAATTATTCCCAGCATCTCATGCCTTGCCAATCTGATGAGTATCAGTATTGTCGGTGGGCCGTCTGGAAGTGGAACGGTAAGACAATAGGGGGCGTGCCGACAAGCAATAGAGGGGGTATCAAACTGAATTGTCAGCCACAACAGGCGATAGAGGGCGTATCAAACTGAATTGTCAGCTTTAACAGGCATTAGAGGACGCATGAAGCTGAATCTCGGACTTAACAGGAAATATATATTTCCTGTTCGAGGGCACACTGGGATGAATTATGGGCAATAGACGGCATATCCAGCTGAAATATCAGCTTCAACAAGCAATAGAGGACGTATAAGCAGAATATTGGCCTTAATGGGCAATAGATGGCGCATCGGGTTGATTTATCGGTAATAGAGGGCGTGCCAAGCGGAATTATTGGCTTTAATGAGAAATAGAGAGCGTATTGGGCAATTACCGACCACAATTTACGTTATAGTACATAATACATGTACATGTACATGTTTCAGGACAAACATTGCAGGCTTCCTATACATGCGAGACAGAGAGCGACGCTTACTGGCGGACATGTGCGTACGCCCACGGAGAACCCTTGCTCGGTGAGATCTGTGCTAAATCATGTTTTACTGACGGATGCAACAGTGGATCTTCAATGACTAGGAGTAGTGTTACTCAGACTGGCGTATTGAGTCTCTCCATATTAGCTGTGATAAACGGTCTCGTCAGATGGTTAATGTGGTGTCAGTGAACGGAATCTACAGCAGAGAATAGGCCTACAGCTGAGAACTTTATTTTCAAACAAACTGAAGTCTCGCGGAACAAGCACACCAGCAACAGCCCAGCGATATCGCAAGTGACCTAATCGCCATCGATCATCATCTACTCGCGTATCGCAAGCCGTCCCTGCCATAAATCCACCATGCTGTAATTGTTTACTACCATGCTAGTAAATATTTTCTACCATGGTAGTAAATAATTATTACCTAGGTAATAATTATTTACTACCATGGTAATATTTAATTCTTACCTAGGTAATAATTATTTACTACCATGGTAATATTTAATTCTTACCTAGTTAATAATTATTTACTACCATGGTAGTAAATAATTCTTACCTAGGTAATAATTCGTACTTCCGTTTTCCGATGTACGAATTCTTACCTAGGTAATAATTATTTACTACCATGGTAGTAAATAATTATTACCTAGGTAAGAATTCGTTCGTCCGTTTTTCGAAACGAATTATTACCTAGGTAAGAATTAAATACTACCATGGTAGTAAATAATTATTACCTAGGTAAGAATTAAATACTACCATGGTAGAAAATATTTACTAGCATGGTAGTAAATAATTACTAGCATGGTAGTAAATAATTACAGCATGGTGGATTTATGGCAGGGACGGCTTGCGATACTCGCGAAGCCACCGCCGCATAGGCAATACCGGTTTTCCGCGCATCGCTGTCCAGCGCCCACCTGGCGTCAACGGCCTATTTGCTCGGTGGTGAGCAGGGGTAGCCGCATAGTAGAAACTCCGCTAGCGCTAGCGGAGCCCATCTGCCGATAGTGCTGTACATTTTTCCATGCATTTTAACACCGATAGTCTGTCGAAGCACTAGCGGAGTTTCTATGCGGCTACCCCAGATCGCTTGCGGTATCGCCTCCTTCCCTGCTGGCTTAACTATCCCAAGAACAAAGGCGATACTTCTGGTCACAATTCATGGTGGTGGACCCCACGCCAACTTCCACTTTTGTGAATGTGTCAATATGTAAAAAAACAAATACCTATAATATTTTGAGCCTTGGTTAAAAGATGTTACGAATGTAATATACAATGTATGCAATTATCTGTCCTCGGCCTTTGAATAAACATATACCCCGTCTTTATTGAATTTTCTGATTTTCTTTTCTCTGAGAGTCTCACACAATTCTCTCGCGATGATAGAGATCTTGTGTTAAGTAGAATTTCCCACTATATTCTTGGCCGGGATATCGGTGTCATAGAATGTCATGCCACCCCGATATGAGATGCCCCACAACAATAGATTCTGACGGATTAAGGGTCAGCCGGGCACTGACAAACAGAACTTCTGTTACCAGATGTCCCCTGAACAAAAGAATCGGGCATCTGATATCGGGGGCATTACATTCTATGACACCTGTTCCGGTTTACACGCTTTGTACGATTGATAATTTAGCACATCGTTGTAAGAAGAAACACGCAAGTACAGAAATCAGAGTTGTATGCGGCAGAACAGAACAAACTGCTCGACATAGGATTATAAAGAGCTATTTAACATATAATGGTCTGCAAACAGCAGGTGGTGACATCAGACAATAGTGATATTGATCACTGAATTACATGTCAATTAAACAATTGAATTTCTTACGCTGCCGCGCTAGAAAATTCTACCATATTGGTTATTTTTCTCCGCATATATTTCAAATCAACACAAGGAAATTATATTTTCAAATAAACGAAAGGCGTCCCGAGCTGTAATCGAGACTGTGAAGAGCTGAAAGCAACGAAAAAATGAAATGGTCCATGGACCATGTGCTCACCTGGGTGAACGTACAAGAAAAACAAATGACAAATGTTAAATCGAATGTTCCAGGGACTGCTGCCAGGGTCATGTATCCTCGTTAGATGCACCTGATAAAAATTTGAAGACAATCCAGTTACAGTTCAGGAGTTACTGGACTTTGAGCTTTGGTTTTGGCCACCTGGTGGCCAATCGGACCGAAAAGTGGTGTCATAGGTCATCTGACATAGGGGTGTATATGTACCAAGTATCAAGTCAATAGCCCAAGCAGTTACAAAACACGCCACCAAATGACTAAATTTTGAATTTTGACCTCTGTGACCTTGAAAAGTTGGTCAAATCAAAAACCTCTTACTTATGTCATGCATCCTCATTAGAAGCACCAATGATAAAAATTTGGAGAGGATCCACTCTTTAGTTCATGAGTTATTGCACTTTTTGTGTTTTTGGTTTTCACCACCTGGTGGCCAAGCTAAGAGTCAAATCGGACCGAAAGTTGGGGTCATAGGTCATCTGACCTAGGGGTATATATGTACTAAATTTCAGGCCAATAGCACCTGCGGTTACGAAACGTGCCACTTAAAGGCAAAATTTTGAACTTTGACCTCTGTGACCTTGAAAAGTAGTTCAAACCAAAAACCCGTTATATATGTAATGTACCCTTATTAGATACACCTATGATAAAAATTTGGAGGTGATCCAGTCATTAGTTCAGGAGTTATTGCACTTTTTGTGTTTTTGGTTTCCGCCACCTGGTGGCCAAGCTAAGAGTCGAATCGGACCGAAACTTGGTGTCATAGGTCATCTGACCTAGGGGTATATATGTACCAAGTTTCAG
>NMRB01000016.1:208743-224758 GCA_002633025.1 Notospermus geniculatus | reverse complement strand
CACAGTGGGTTTTAACCATAAAGAAGTCAGAAAAAATTCTAATGGCATGAAACCAATGGGATGTACTCCAGAACATGGCCTAGAATACATATATGAAAACCGGAAAAAAATCTGTTGGGAAATTTTTGTGAAATATGTGTTTTTCAAATTCATGTACATTTTCCTGTACATTTATGTATGTACAAAGTATATGACAAATACCTTCCCGTAGTTTCCATTTTCAGGACATTTTGCAGTCGATTTCACTTTTACAGGGTTCTCCATGGTGGAAATTACCGTAATTAATTCCCGCTAATAAAATATCAAATTGTTACCAGGGTTGTTTTAACCCCTTATTAATGGACTTAGGACCTGATATTGAATTTTGTGGGACAAACTACCCAATTTTGTGGTTTTGATATTTCATCTGTTAAAATATATCTGGGTAGTTTCTATCAAATACTCCATGGAGAATCTCGTAAAAGTGTAATCTAATGTAAAATGTGCTGAAAATAGAAACTAAGGGTAGGACTTTGCCATATACTTTGTATATACATAAATGTACAGGAAAATGTACATGAATTCGAAAAACACATATTTCACAAAAATTTCCCAACAGATTTTTTTCCGGTTTTCATATATGTATTCTAGGCCATGTTCTGGAGTACATCCCATTGGTTTCATGCCATTAGAATTTTTTCTGACTTCTTTATGGTTAAAACCCACTGTGTGGTATTTATAGGTCAAACAACGTACTCTTAAAGAATTGCACATTTGCTCAAAACCAGTCGTCAGTGACTCAAATTTGATCACCATTATCAAAATACTGAAACTGACACACCAAACTGTACTCGGTATATACGAAATCAACTTACATCAGCCAAATATATTCGCCTTGTCCTTCAATGCCATTTCAGCTTAAGGAAATCAGCATTATATCATTTTTTTTTGAAGACTGAATCCAGAGCCAAATACTGCATTATTAGCTCTATTGACAACACTGTATTGGGTGAATTTAATATACAGGAGGAGGAAACCCGCCCTCTCGATCACATGCAAGCCGGTCTGAACCCGCAATCCCAGAGGTGACAAGCGCCAATGGTTCCACTGCCCCACTCTGACACTAAAAGGGTCAGTTTACTTTTTACTTCCCCTTGGCATTTCATTTATACTAGGAGAAATTAAGTGGCATTACAATGAACAGACCTTGCTTTCAAAATCATCATTCACTGGGGAAAAGGTATTTTTCTGTGCAGATACACATAGTGTTTTTGACTCAAAACTAATGGCATAAATTTGTGTTACCCAGAACGCCCAAAACTAATGGCATAAATTTGTGTTACCCAGAATGCCAGGGTACCTGCTGGCTGTCACAAATTTTGTAACGAGGGATAATCCAGGGGCTGCATGTAAAATGTGCCAAAGATATCCCCCAACTAGAGAAATTGATAAAAGTGTACATGTAGGTTTCCTCCTACAAAAATCTACAATTTGACTTAAATAACATTGGAAGCCACGCTGTTATCACAAAACCAGACATTCAAAATACCACGAAAAAAACAACACGTGCCTTTTTACAGAGAATGGGTTCGCCATGATCATTCATCTTAAAAACTCCCATTCAGTATCGCAATGCAAAATGTCCCTCCTTATAAAATGTATGCGATTTGGATTTTTACAACATGCACCAACTTAAATATTTAGTATATTAGAAGGCTAAGACCACATTTACATGATGATGTACGATATTCACGTGTGAAGTAGGCTTATTGTTACGACTGATCGGTGGTCTCGAGACGCTAAATACGACACCACAGTACCAAAGCAAAATGCTACAGTACAACTGATAGAATGATGGCCTCAACCTACCAAATCCTGAAATGTTTCAGAAACCTTGCCACATTGGAAATCATTAACTAAGAGCTTTACGATGAACTTTCATTTTCGATACACCTGGCCTTGGCAGCAGTGACGGGGTTAAGACTTATGACTCACCTCTGAATACATGTACGACTTACCATAAAATACATGTATGACTCACCTTGAAATAAATGTTTTGCCATGAAATACATGTTGACCTCACCTTGAAATACATGTATGACTCACCTTAAAATACATTACTCGCCTTGAAATACATGTACGACTTGCCTTGAAATACATGTACGACTTGCCATGAAATACATGTATGGAGGCAGTGGCACTTTCTCAGATGCAGACCATGAATATTGTTGATTTTCCATACATCAATGGCAAAAAACTGTTGTCACCACAACTGAGAACTTCAGTGAGGTATCAGATAAAAAAAGAAAAACCTCGAGGAAACGATTAAAGCATTAATTTAGCACAGTAAAAACACATTCTCTCCATTTTCAATCAGCAAACCGAAATAAGTTATTGAACCATATAAGGACAAGAATAAAAACAATGAATTTATCATGTTTATTAAGTGGGAAACTGACCGAAATGAATAAAATGAATAAGACTCTACAAGGGTTGATATGCATGGTTTATTTGATCATTTTATCCGAAGCATCCCAGAACCCACAAAACCATCAATATGTGGATGGGGATACGGGCATCTCTTGATCATGACTGAAATGAGGAGAATGAAATCGACTGTGGTAGATGAAAATGCAGCGATCCCATGATGAGATGGCCTCCTTGATGATGCTGGACCTTTGTCTGGCTGCCATGATGGCCTCTCCTATTACAGATGATTAACTATGTAGATGCTGTCTTCAATGACCTTTAGCCCCTCTTCGTGAAGATGGTTGATATACTCTTTCATAATGGTGACCTGAAATGAACAAGTGAAAATGTTACATTACATTCAGCATTATAATTTGTGGCTTTTTTACATAGCACTTTCTCAAAGCACTTCAACGTCCCAAAGTTGACAATTTCCAAACTCATTCCTCACTTACCTGGTACAAACCGTTTGAATAAGTCTATGAAGTACTTTTCTATTGTAACCATACACTGGTATATATCACTGTCTTTCTGCAAAAACAGAATAGCAGGACATCAAACAAATGTCATACAGATTTACCAGCACTTACATAATTCATGTACTAGTCCAATGGAAATGTATATACAGAGCTAATTCAATGACAATAGAAATGCATACAGCACTAAATTCAATGGAAATGCATAGTCAGTAGTAATTCAATGAAAATAGCAATTGCATAATAGAGCTAATTCAATAGACAGTACTACTAACTGAATGGAAATATACAGAAGTAATTTGACACAAATGCAAATAACGGGTAAAGTACTAAGAATGCATTACAGTAGAAGATGCATTAGAAGGGACCTGACCATTTCATCCGAGATACCGGTAGCCGAAAATCCTACTTGTAGTGTCCAACTTATGCGCTTATTTTTATTGGAATAACGTTACAAAAAATTTGGACTTCTCGAAGTCATCCGAGATGGGCAATTTTCCAACTTAAGCGTCTCCGACTAAAGCGTTTTCTACTGTACTCATTCAATGGAAATGCATAGTATGAAGTCAATGCAAATGCATATAAACAGAATGAATTCAATGGAAATGCATATACATGTAAAGAGTACTAAATCAATGGAAATGCATATAGGCCTAAAGAGTACTAAGTCAATGGCAATGCATAGAGTACTAATTCAATGGAAATGCATATAAACAGTACGGATTCAATGGAAATACATATACCCGGTAAACAGTACTTATACAATGGAAATGCATATAAACAGTACGAATTCAATTAAATGAAAATTCATGAGCGGTATTAATTCAATGGAAACCATTCAAGGGAAAAGGACTCGGAATCAGTCAATTTACAGACTAATTAAATAGAGTATGGGCAGAAATCAAACCTTGTTATATTCCTCTGCATTGTTAAACAACACTGTCATGTCTTCAATATATTGGTCTACAGTCTGGTAATCATTGGTCACACAGCGAGCTTTGATTGTCTCCAAATCGATTGGGTTCATGATTATATCATAATAATCTGGCACCTGAAAAGAAAAGTCCTTTCTTTAGTACTTTACTTCACCTATCATGCGAGATCCGACCCATCAAGGCTGAATTACTTACCTCAGCAGCATCAACAGCTTCCCTAAATGGCCAACTCGACCTGTGTCGAACGACACGATTTGTGATCTCTTCAAGGTGCTGAAATGAAAACAAGTCAGCCTCTATTAAATACTGTGTTTTGAGAGCCGTCAGCTCATTTTGTCTGTTGAATGAAAGTTTTTCAGTGCAGGGGCCATACTTATGAAGCCATCGCAACTTTGCGAGTCTATTGTTTGGCTGCACATGCATATTGTTCACTGACTGCCTTACAAAAGATTTGCGTGAACGCAAAATTGCGAAGTCTTCATAAATATGGCCCCTGCATCTCACGAAAATGTCTGTTCATCCTTCAATGAGCCTAGGTCTGATACCCACCATTATATTTACAGGTGCTTGTTTCTTAGGTGCAGCAGTTCTCCTGCTTCCCCCACTATGTCGTGACTTCGGTGAATACTCATCATCGGTGCTTGATTGCCTTCTGGTCTGCGAACGTGCTGCTGCACGCCGTGGTGGCTGCTTTGGTTCATCTTCCTCTTCCTCTTCTTCGGCATCTGAACTTGACTGTTGGTACCTGAAATGAACAAGAGTAAGACATCAACACCTATTCAATTGCAAGGCAGCTGCCTCATGTTCAGAGCAGAGAGGGCTGTCAGTGTGGTGCAGTGCAAACATCTAGGGGCCATATGCACCAACAAAGATTATCTTGAACTCAGGTTGAGCCACAACTTTTCCATTGTCATATCATGACCTGAACAATTGAAAAGTGCCTGCCATAGAGTTTCCTGGTTCAACTCTCTCCAACAGGTTTACTCTGGGTGCTCCGATTTCCTCCAACAATGTACAATACTATAAATTCAATGGAAATTTTGTACTAAATTCAACAGAAATACATAATAGTGCTAAAGCAACGGAAGTGCATACTCAGTACTTATTGAATGGAAACATACAGAAGAAATTTGATTCAAATGCATAAATGTATAGCCGGGGTAAAGTACTAAGAATGCATAATATGAAGTCNCCCCCCCCCCCCCCGCGACAGACTTCATCTGACTCTTGTTGCGGCCGTCAGTTCTGCAAATGAGCAACAGGAGGCAGTGTTCGGACTATTTTTAAGATGGCTTACCATCTTTTTCAAGTGAAATTTCCGGCATTGCGAGGTATTTTTATTCCTCATCAGTTAAATACGGTCTAACTAACAAGGTTGAAGTATTTTCCATAAATATTGGATAAACCATATGATACAGGGCACTAAATACCACTCGCTAATTTCAAAAATTGTACAGGTCATAGTCAGGTAAATGTGCACACGGTTTTTTTAACCCACTTGACATAAGCATTTTTAAACATGTGCACTCTAAATGTTCCATGTCCCAAACCTCTGGGGTATGTAGCACAATGAATGTGAAAGATTTATTCACAGAGATTATAATGGACCACATTTAATCACAAAATATAATTAAAGCGAATCGACAGTCGTTTTGTAAACAGAAGGATGACGTTTGTAAACATTGCCCTCACAGCCAATCAGAATGCAGGAAATTAGTGTTTGTAAACAAAGATTCGTCCCCTTTTGCATTCAA
Organism: Notospermus geniculatus; assembly: GCA_002633025.1. Classification (NCBI taxonomy): domain Eukaryota; kingdom Metazoa; phylum Nemertea; class Pilidiophora; order Heteronemertea; family Lineidae; genus Notospermus; species Notospermus geniculatus. Next base: position 219,145 of record NMRB01000016.1, on the reverse strand, counting down.
ATTTTTTGGCTGACAAATCGCTTTAATTAACCCTTCTCAAGTACGGATCAGAATACAGAATACATAAATTCCATCCACTATAAAATATATGTTTTGAATAATTGACAAATGAAAAAGCTTGACGTACATTGTGAAAAATGCGAAGGAGGTGGCATTGTTATTGGTATAAGTTAGTCATAGGCCTACCTTCCGCTGAAGTCATTATGTTTGCTTTCTTATTTGCCTTTCTAAGCTGATAGCACCACAAGCTGCATCTTAAAGCGGACTATTCGCCGAGTCAAAGATTCCACAGAACAGTTTCCAGAGCGGCCACCACAATGCATTTACCAGTTGTTGTTACGAATAAAACGGGTTGTTTTATTATTTTTGGTTCACTTTGGATAGACGCGAACAATCCTCTTTAAGCCTTTGGACCAGTCCACCGATAGTTACTTCTTGAAAGAGTGTGTATAGACGGAACAACTCAACCATCTTTCCTTACTTTAGATAAGGGTACTGGCATCCGTCACACAGACTAGCCATTCGTCTTTTTCTCGGCATCTTTTGCAACAATGCAGACGATGTAGCCACCAATGAATTCTGTCCTCCACCGTGATGACGATATCCAACTTCCTTAGGAATATAATCTCTTTCTTTGCCGATGTCAAAATTGAGACGGCGTCTGAGAGCACGGCAATGAGAAAGTTTATCAACAGGACAACAGTCATGTAGTAGAAGAAAATATGTGCCAACTGGATAGCAAAAGGAGGATCGGAACCAAAGCTGAATTCACTCTGCATGAGGAGAAATATTGAGTAATGGCTCTCGCCCAAGTTCTTAAACAAGGAGTTAGGCTTGTTGTACATTATATCATGAAAAAAAAGAGCAAACAGCGTGTTCAGGAATGATATCAGAATCATGAATTTAAACATTATAACTGTCATGTACTGCAGAGCGATGCTGAAAAATCCAATGTAGGGTACGATTTCAAGGAGGTAGAAGGCGCTAAAGATAATAGCTGGCAGAATAAGGCACCTCAGAAGGAGAGTGTGTTCAGAAAGGACGGCTATCTCCTTTGAAAGGAAAGTTAATAGGGAAAGCACTGATAAAGCGAACTGAAAGATCCGGTAGAAGGCGGTCTTTGCTACGTAGTCTCCCAAGCACAGGATGTCGATGCCGAGTACTTTGCGTCGCAGCGGGTCACAAAGCTGAATCAGCATGCTAATTATATCTGCAGCGCCTAAAATCCCACCGATAATAGCAATTCCAATTAACAGTTTTGTGTACACGTTATGTTCTATCAGATCTGACCGGTGAAACACATGTGTGACGTTGCCCTTGGTTGCCGTCTCATTCCGCTTGCCCGATTTTGTGGGGTCAAAATAGAACAGAATAAATAGAAGCATGAACCGAGAGATCGTCCACAGCACCACCCAGAACAATGATGGCCTGAATTTGCTTTTCATCCACTGCGCCACAACTGCCATTGTAAGAAAACCACTCTCCTGAAGGCTTTCAAGTTCAGAGTTCTTCACCCTGTTTACGAGACGTAGGGGAGACCGCATATACCTTTCGCGCTTCCCCGGCACTTGGTACTCTCGCAGATTATACCTCAGAAAGACATTCACGCCCTGACGACCAACGACATCTACGTACACGCCCTTAGTGTCCAGGATAGCGCGGACAAGCCTGTAAACGCCTCGCTTTGCAGCCAATTCGAGTGGTCGAAATCCATTGCAGTCCTCCATTTCAAGAAGCTTCTTTCTGGTAGACGTTTTAAATTTAGCCATAAGCGTCCTATAAACGTTAGCGAAGGCAGGTTCTTTCTGCCGTATTATCGATGCCACCTCAATCACCGCTTGCACCCAGTTGTCATTGTTCGTTGGGTCCCGTATCAATGGATCCACACCCTCGTCAATCATTCTCGAAGCACACTTGGCAGAACCAAAGGCAGCAGCAAGCACGAAGCTAGACCTGTAACCACATCTCACCTCCTTCTGCCACAGCATACTGTTGTAGACAAATAATCCCTGAACACACCGCTTCCTCTCAACAGGGCTGAGCGGAGCTAGGAATGTTTCATACTCTTCTTCGTTGTCCGTTTGAAGAATATCGAACCATCTGTCGAACTTAGGCAGGTGCATGGCCTCACAAAAAAACGTGCTGTGCGAATGTTCTGTTTCGAGCGACACATCCTCGAACAGGTTCGAATCACGTTTCAGAATCCAGTTACTGTAAAGTGTCATCGGTGTCGCATCCTCCGCACGGCCAGTGTCACTTTCCGTAAAGTTTTGGGAGAACATCAGTTGGTTATCATACAAATAATGCTGGTTTCCGTTCCTCAAAGTTAGCTCTCTCATTTCGGATCCGTATTTCGAATTCGTGTCCAATTCCGCCATCGTGTCGTAACTCTGTGCGCATGTAACTCACGCTGGCTATTAATCATTCAATCACGACTGCACCCGGACATCAATAGTCCATTGCCAGTCCCACCTCGTGGTTACAGCCCTCCTCTTGATATTCAATATCAACAACGTTATGAGGAATGAGCAAATACTATACCACACTGAAAATTAATACGCTTTATAACTTACGCTTTTTAACTTATGTTGGCATAAATGAATGCACTCCACGACTGTTCAACAAGTATGTGAACTGCAGAATGTTATGTTTATTGGAATAGAGCAACTGATGTGGATGGTGCGTTTTTTTAATTTGTACGACATAATCCGATGTATCATCTGCCAATGTTCCCCGTCTTACAGTGTTTCCTCAACGACTCCTCAAAACGACATAAGGACATGGACTAACATAGAAACTTCGTTATCCGATACTGAATTGATATCAGAAAGGGATGTGTAAAAGTAAACAAATCTGCTTTTCCCATCAATGCCACCATTCAAGTCTGGGCAATACTGGATAAAGGATTGTTTGAAGAGCTGGCACCCGATTGGATTACTTGGAATATAGGCCTCAACCATCACCATAGTGTGCAGTACAATGGCATGTGCGCAATATTTGCTGCGCGATGATGCAAGGATTCGTGAGCAAGACGCCCGCAGGCGTGGGAAATCGTCACTCTGTACTGTCAACTGGGCTGAAAGGAAAAAGCTTCCGCGGAATGCGCAACTCCTTTAGTTCTCTATGATATGTAGCCTATAATGGCTTCTGGAGGTAGACTGGGTTGTGACACAAAATTGTCCTATTGCCAGGTTTAGTTAGAGTGAAGGAAACACCTTTGTCACGTCTAGAAGTCAATGTAGGCCTATACAGAGGAAAAGGTCCGCAACATATAGGGCCGTATGCACCAAACGAAGATTATCTTGAACTCAGGTTGAGCCACAACTTTTCAATTGTTCAGGTTTGCCAGGGCATGATGTGACAATGGAAGAAGTTGTGGCTCAACCTGAGTTCAAGATAATCTTCGTTTGGTGCATACGGCCCCTAATTTACAGCGGTGCCAGGACAGCCTGATATTATATCGCCAGTCTGCCTCATACTTGATCACAACGCAAAAAATATCGTAACAAATCCGTCTTGTTGACGATCGATGTCGTACAGCATTGGTGTAGGGCCGGTAGGCTCCCGTTACGCCACGAGTGCAACTCCAGCAGCTGATGATGCATATTGTGTCCCAACTAACCCCACTTGCCCGTGCATTCATTTTCCACCTACCATACGAGAAAGAAGTGCTGACACGATTTCAACGAAGATTCGCGTCCCACCACCAATAGTGCTTCTTAAAATGGATCGGCGCCGTAACCACGAAGTGACGAACGCCACGGCACTTGTGTGTGTATGCCTGCAACTGAAATAACACCACCTTCCCATAGGGCGAATATGTTTTATCCCACCTCCGAAAAATTGGCTTGTCATTTTCGCATGAAACGTCGAATCCATTGTGTATTCAGCGTGAGTGTCATTCCCCCTCGACGCGTTCTCTGCCAGCTGCCATAGCACTCTTTCTACACCCTTGATACCAATTACCACATCCAAACCGAAGAATAATCTCACGGCATTTGAAAAACAGGGTTCGAACGCCTTGAATCCCATCGGTATAGAAAGTTACTTCAAGTATAAAAAACTGGCTGAATCCCCAGCAGGTTACTGCGCAGTAGGAGAAGAGTCAATCTATTAACTAAAAGCCGTTCCCAATGTTGGCTTGTTTTGAAATCGGCGTTACCTAGCAAGTTCTCCGTATGAATTTTGCAACTACGGTTTGGAACAACCCTTGCACGCTAATGATCAAATTGGGGACAGCTTGTAGGAGGAAAACATCACACCATCTCGACGTCGGCCCCGGAAACCTGTCAGGACGACATGTCCGGACTTGCTTGGTCGGTAATTGAGGATCCGATAAGGTTTCGCTGGTTTGCCATCTCCATACTACTGGCCACCTCCATGTTTGTATCTGGTCCAACGATTTGTTGTGAAGCTTTGAAGAGAAAGGGAAACCTAAAAGTGAAAATATGACTGAACAAACCGCAGGGTGCAGAGTCTTCAAGTAAGGGGATGGTCAGTAGGCCCATGTAATTTGGTTCTTCGATGGTTAGTTAATACGGGTCCAAAATCTGTGCAATGACCACTGCAGCTGGAAAATACGACCACTCAACCCCAGCCAGAAGTCCTTGCCCTTATTCAGCATGGCATAAGCGGATTTTCAGTTCAATGACCAGGGGTTGTCAGTTTCTTCGACCAAGTTTGGCCAAGCTAATTCCCGAGTTCGCCGGACATTCTGTGAGGAAGGCAATAGCTTTACAAGAAAAGTGGGGATGATTCGTATTAACCATCCAAGGACCAACGACTTTTAAATCTCAGTTTTTTTCTTGGACACAGTGTACAGTTTCGAATGACAAGGCCTACACCTGCTGAATTCCATTGACTCTACACTTGTGAACTCGATTGGCTGCACCAGCTGAAGTACAGCGAATTATACACCAGAAAATTATCCATTACACTTCATCATTAATCTATTCAGTTAAGATTAATCGAAGATATGCAGTGTCAAGGATCTTACAATACGTAAATATCAAAAAAATAGTCTTTAGAGACATCAACGTTGATGACGTACTATTTTTCTTTAACTTTGAATCCTTTGATAAAAGAGGATCACAATATCCTCACAACGTAAGCATCGAACAAAGTACGAACTGAACACACAGAGTGAGTACATTGGTTACAGGGGCAGCTAGTAAACCTAACCTGAACCTGAACTTTATACCCATATTCCATGAGCTACGTTTATTTACAATAGGCTCAACGCTACGTTTGCAGGGGAATCATCCGCTGGGATCAAAAAGCTCTCCGATGTTTGAAGTCAGAAATCACTCCAATGGGAGAATGAAAAGCTTCCGGTCCTGACCTTGTACCCATTCTCAAATGCGGAGGTACTTAACAGGGCTTAACCATTCTTATGTGCTGTTTCGAGAAGGGTGAACGTACGGTGAAAGCGCTTTCATCGAAATATTGATGCAACCAAGCTGCAAAGCATTTAGAACTTTGTTGATTTCTTAGGTCTGAACAATTCTAACAGATTCAGGCTCAAAATACACCCGGAACCCGAAGTTGTGAGTTCAGAATCGTGTTGCGTTGAATTGTCCAATTTCAATAGTATAAGAATACTTTGAAATGTACAAGAATTTCAAATATTGGATTGGAATTTTGTAACCATTCAAAACTACAGCATTGTCAAGGAGATCACAAACGCCAATGCGAGTCAGAATGGCGTTTGGATTCATTGTGTCCAGGAAGTTTTCAACAGTCAAGATGATGGATGCATTCACCTGACACTGCCTGAACCAAGTGCATTCCCGCATAACTTACTCCAACTGCTAATCCATCAGTACGACAATATTTACATCAATGAGATGGATTGAGTACCCGGGGATTCAATCTGTTCTGTTACATCGCGTGCAAGTTTATGAAGGCAGTTGTGCTGTCAAAGTTTCAACCGCCCAATGCACGATCGACGATGATTACATCCTCCATTTCAAACAAAACCATACCTCTTGATAAAAAGGAGTTGGGAGGAAAATAAACTTCCTTCTTGTTTTCCGGAAATGTTTCTAATTACTGTTGCTATCCATTCGAGTACCATAAAAAGGGTCAAACTATGCAATAAAAGAGATAGACGGTAATGCGATTCACGCAATGGGACCCAATGTGATTGACTGGCGTTGTTGGCCGAGTAGAGTATTTCGGACCCGTAAGTCTCGAAGTCAAAATCATAATGTCAGCAGAGTTCCTTGTAAACTATCTACTAACGTATTGAATCGCTACAACAGGAACAAGTCTTTCCGCTAAAATCGAACTGCGAAGAAATTAATGTAATCAAGCAGAGTAGGCCTGCGGCAAAATAAATAGCTAATCGACCATAAGCAACACAGAACCGCTAAGGACGCCTAACCGGCAGCGCGTTGCTGTAAACTGCTGGGTAGCCTACCCTCGCGAAGGATCGATGTTAACGACGTCAGCCTCTCTCAGCTAGCTTCGCACCACGGTTTGCTCGGGGCGTTCTGATAGTTCAGCCCATGACGGATGGCGCGCTGGCTCTGTCGCAATGTGATTGGATAACAGTGGGCGAGCCAAGAGGCATACACTCTTTGGATCCGATGATGGGGAGTTTGAATTGGCGGATGTGTACGGAACTCAGGACAGTCTAGGACACGTTCCCTTTCTCATCTTTATCGATCGGACATTCTATAAGAATAACAGATCAAGGTAAGGAGTCAATATTTCACTTTTCGCTTTTCTTATCATTTTCTGTACTTGTAACTTCTCAGATAAGTTTTTTCTCGTGGTACGTAATTAAAATGCTTGGTAAGTATTCGTGGAGCCATCATAACATTTTGTGCTCTGTGCTTTGAGACTGAAACCCATGCAAATTACGTTCTTTTCAGAAGAAATGAATTTCCACTTGTTTGTTACGTTTCCATTGTGTTTCTCTGGTTTACGGATAAGTCTGATAAGTTGGTAGCAGGTCCTGCTAACGACCGCTACTTACGTTAGAAGTTTCTTAATGAAATATCGGAATTCACCCGATAAAATATACTTTTCCTGAAGGGCAAATAATGTTACTTTGAGTGGTTTGTCGATAAGAAAACCGCCCTGTTGGTTTTGAAAGAGATTATTATAAAGCCTCTTACAAAAATGTCTGATGCAGGGGTATTATCAAGATCTATGAAGATGATGGGAATATGTAGAAGTTACATGTAAGGTCATAAGGGGTGTGTATAAAACAAATTGAAATTGTGACCTCAGCATCCTTTTGGTGACACCGGACACTTATAATTGATAATTGCTATCGCCAGCCATTGATATGGTAGTGGCGTCTTCCCCAAGGGGCGAAACTAGGGCATCATTGGCCCTGGTATGGAAGAAGTTACCACACGCTCACTTGGATGGGGTCGTCTTTTACTTGCCCCTTTCAAAGGTAAAAGTACAAGACACTACGGCTCGCTGTCTTATGCAAAGGACGTGATGACTAATCCCATACGGCTCAGGCTGGGAGACCCTGCAGCTTCCAAAGCGGACGTGATTATCATCAGGGCTCCTCAGTAATAATGTGGTAAAGGCAGCGTGGTCGAATTTGAATGTGCGTCATACTTGACCTTAGAAAGATCACCTGAACAAACTGCAGGATCCATATTAATAAAACCTTGCTAGCTTAGTTGGCTGCTAATTGTGTACATTGGCCTGTACAAACTAGGCACTTCAGCAGGCAACTAAGCCTAGCAAGGTTTTATGAATATGGGCCCAGGACTTTTGGGGCAGCATTTCAACGTAATTCCTACTTCTCTACTACATTTACAAATAAATGCACTCTTTGCAATCGATGGTGTACTTTTCTCATAATCCAACAGCATTCTCTACACCTTCAGTTGTGATTTTAAAGCATGCCAATAACTTCCTCCGCTTCAGTCACACCGTTTCACCTCTGGTGAGAGGTAAACTGCGTACATTTTCTACAGACTCAGACACTCATTGTTGATTACACAGTTGAGTGAATTGTGCAGCAAGGATAGTTAAGTGTAGTTCCACTTTTTATACTGACAGGTTCCGCTAAATTGGGCAAAGCCTTTTAGCGCAATTAGTTGCTGTAAAATATTGCCATGATGATGGTTTGTTGGGATTGCATTAATTAAACTCCTTTACGCAACGTAAGTATATAAAAAAGAAAAACATGATGAGAGCCTCAGCAACAGGTAATTTAACGAATATTGGGTAGAACGCAACTTTTTAAGCAGGTAATACACGATGGTATTGATATGTTCTCAACCAAGATATAATTACACGATCTCTTGTAAATTACTTATTGTTCCTTACTCTCCAAACAAAATGTTGATTCTCAGAAAGGTTCACAGGTTCATTAGCGATCGCTTTCAGCGATTTACTTACAGTTTGCAATTGCTTTAACTGGTTGATCGGCAATTAACGTTAATGGTCTGAAAATATGAAACTATGAAAACTTTAATGAACATGTCGAGAGGGTACGAACAGTGACGAACCCTTAATGAAATGTCACTTTTTGTTGCCGAAAGGTGAAGGCAGTTGTGATTGACAATGTAATAAATCAACTGAAATTCAATCCGGGCCCCCTTTAAGAATTTTGATTACTTTATATTCGGAGGTATTCTGTGGTTTAATATCAATTTATTTCCATGCAACGGTTAAAAAATTACTGAGTTCCGCCCCTTTGCCAGCAACGGATACGGCACCGAACGCTATTATCTAAACACGACACGAAGTCGTGTTTTACACCTACGATACCTGCTGATATTATTATATCAAATCTGGATCCATTTGTATCGAGCTAGAATGAATTTAACGTCACAATTCACAAAGTCAAGCTTCAACAAAACCAAAGTAATTCAATTGACACTTGCTTAATCATACATCTAGAAGCCAAGCTGTTCGGTTGATTAACCCTTATTGGAAAAGGCTAACGTATAATCATAATCAATATCTCCTAGTTGAAATATTCAGCATGTGGTATCACACCACATTGCGTTTCAGCACCACGGGAAACAATTCTGGCCCGATATGCAATTTGTGTGCCAGCACGATATTTGCTGCTTGAAACTTCAAGTACATATAATACAAAATAAAGAGGGCGTTGAACATACTTTTCAAATGCATTATTGATGACGCATCAGAGCAGCTTCTGTTTACAGAGGCAGAAACCTCCATTAATTATTAAAAACTGCAAAATTGCTTCACTCTTGAAATGCCTTTACGGTTCAATTACATGAAATTTAAAAAATTGCAGCATTAAGTGCTGCAAGGAACTGGTATTGACAACTAGGTAATACCGTCAACATTGAATCGCGTCACGGTATTTGGAGAGAGATGCAGTTGGGCTTACCGCTAGTTGCATTAGTGGTTCTATTCTGAAATACCTTGGTGGGTGTCATGTCAATTTCCTGACTATAAGATGGGATCGGTTTGGACAATCTGAAGAGCCGTAACCAGGGCTGGATCACACTCGATCGCGCTTGCGTCATCTCCAACTTGCCTCTGATACCACATCCCACCCACCCCAATTTGATCCACAATTGGCAAAAAAGCTATTACATATCTTGAATTAATTTATTGAATTAAAATATTAAATCACGCTCCTTGTCGTAATCTCCTATAATCTGAACTCTCCGAGGGATTAAGGACTGGCTGAAATCAACGACATCCCTTAAGAAGGATCTAGTGAGAAATTAAGACATGCGCTCAAGAGGAACGTTGCACCAAAAACAATGTCTTGATCATACCATAAAGCAGTATTCCTTTATTCAACCTGTACGGAATGTACCAGTGAATTACTTCCCCCGGATCTTACTAATCAAGTTTTCCGAGGACGTGCGGGTCCTAAGTCGACAAATTTCATTTTCCATCCCAATGGACAGTAAAAGGCCACGACCGGTCAACCTGAGGTTTCTCAACGTCCAAAAGAATTCTGTGAACAAGACCTCTGGCCTTCGATGTAACGAAGTGCGACCTCATCTTCCTAACTGTGAAAGCCGACCAACTTCTATTACAATCTGAGCTTTTTATGCCAAGTGAACCACAGGTGACCAAATTCGATTATGGTTTGATTCCCCAACCCTTCGTAGGTGACCAATACTTTACATCTGCTTGGCCATAAGTAATCAGCTGATCGATACACGAGATCAGGTTGGTGGGCCCAGATCAACTGAGCTCATTGGAATAGGAATAGTTATTTGATAAGTATCGTTAGGCTAAATGATAGCATTTCTTCTCATCAGAAGTATTATATCTCCATCAATTTCTTCGCATCAAAAGGTTTAACGATCGTAAGTTGCATTACACTCGTCTACTGCAGTAACACTCCTAAGCCAGGCCAACATCTTGCTGCATACTAACAGCTGAATTATCGGTATCACCATTTTTGGGATCACCAACAACCTACGTA
>NMRB01000016.1:193542-208711 GCA_002633025.1 Notospermus geniculatus | reverse complement strand
CAGCGTAAGTCATATACAGTAAGGAACCCAACTCAATAAAGAAGTTAAAGATCTGGCTGGTTTTTACATTATTTTAAAGGAACCAACATTTTTTAAAGAAACCAACAATGGTGAATTACCCATTGAAAGGCAACCCAAGCCAGAAAACTCTTACGTACATGTACAGCAGCGCCTGTATGTTGATTTGAATAGAGCTGAACGACCTCTTATGTGTGAGATTACGGTATATCATTCTGGGATTCCTTCCCAATCAAGTCTGTTACATAATGGTGGATTATCATTCTCTGTGTCTGCAATTGTCATGAAATGTCATTATTAAAAAAAGAGTGCAAATCGATTGTTCTTCTCCTCAAAGAACACAAAACATTAGCAATTAACGGGGAACGAGCATCGACCATGCATCAGTGACTCCTGAAGTCACATCCAGGGGTTGCCAGAAAGGATTACACGTGAATCTCTCAGTTGCTTGACAACATCGAGTTTCAACTGTTTGTTCTTGTGCAGAAAAGGATGAACCTAATTCAGAACCCTGAGCTTTGATAAAAGGCTGAAAGTTCCCCAGGAAGATAGGTTTGAAAGGCTTAACTTATTTTGGTATTTGATTGATGATCGACTTTGTGTTCATCAGGAAACGTTGTACTATCCTGTTATCTATCACTTTCATCCGCTTTTTATGAGGTTCAAGTGTAATAGGGTTGAGATTCCCGGAGTAAAATCCACTTAAAGCATGTAAAATGTTAATTTCTCGACAGCAACCTTCTTTGCTTGTGTTTCTAGTCCATCGGTATAAAAGTGCTCATGTCGCAAGGAACGAAAGATGACGATACGGTTGTCACTGTCTGCTGAAACATCAAAAGTGGAGTGTTTCGACTGAATTTGTCCGACGAAGAGAAGCAGAGACATGATATTAAGCGTAATGAGTTCCGCTTGTTTTCCCCGAGACAGGAAGTTCACCCGAGACACCGGATTTCAGTCAAGAGTAGACAACGCCACATAATTAGACACGCCATTGTTCACCACTACCTTGAGTAACACTACACCAAAAGCATAAGGAGTAAAACTCTGGTTAAATTCTCTCAAGTTGAGGGATGAAAACTTCGTACGTCAGAGGGCCTGTCCAGACCTCCTCGTCCTAGTGGAAAATTGCCTGTGTCAAGAATAACCGGATATTACTTAGAGCCAGCGTTAACCTTCGCTTCGATTTCCGTTGTGTTACCGGTGATAAAAGCATTCTGTTGTAATTAAACGGAGGTCATTTAGAATTCCACCACCTGCAATTAACATCAGTTTATTCTGCGCCTGCTGCCATTGTATGTATTATTTGAATTTAGGTTAATGCTAAAATAAATAGTTGCTGATCGTGTGACCCATCCACCTAACGCCAGACTGCTAAGTTCAACGGGAAGGCACTAAACACTACCGACCTTACTGTGATGTAAACCATTCCAAACCATGACACTTAGTCACACTTAACAAATGACCCCCAAGTCAAGCCTGAAATTGACAAATTTGCTTTGGCCACCTTGAGATTTCATTGCAACAACGAACGAATTTGGACCTAAACAAGAAAAGGGCAGAAAGCCATACTGTTCTGCCACAGTACCACTATAAACAAGTAAGATTAATTCCTAGCATGTAGGCAATATTCATTAAATCTGTCTTAAGCCGACGACATGGACACTCTGGGGTTGGAAGTCACTCTGATTAAAGGAGTCGATAACTCTGCCGGTATTGCTGTTCGCAAGTGAGTACACGTGTATCTACTTGTCTACAAGCCATCTCCATTGTTGGTCTGGCCAAGAAAGTACTTAAACCTGTCGAGGTGAACGTCGACATCCATTTTTTGTCCCACCTGTTATTCGACAACGGATAAAGGAAGTTCGCTACACGACCTTAGAAGTCATTACCCCAAATTACGCTAATTTATTCGCCAGACACTTTCTTTGGCGAGACGGGGATTACTCATAGATCAACGTGGGCACATATTCGTTAACCATCGCCGTAAGGAAAGCTGCCAGCTCCACGTACTAGGAAAAGAGTTGCCCAATTTGTACAGAGAGAATGCCTTGTCGAATCTACTGCAACGCATCCTGAAGAAATCAGGTCCTCTTAGCTTAGCTCCCTACCTCGCACGTCCTGATTTCTTCAGGATGGCTGCAACGTCGCCCGCGTCAGACATAGATAAGCACCAGGAGTACCCTTGTTCCTCAAAGAAAACCCTTAAAATGACAGGATGCGTAAATGTGAATTTGAAAGAAGATTCAAAACAATATATCTAAAAATATGTTAAAAGACTTAGAAACAAACGCTCCACATCATTTGATGCCAAAATGCAGCAAAACAGATCAAACCATCTGAGCAGCCCTGAAAGTATACATATCATAAACAACAGGTACTTCGCTTCCATTGCAGTTGACAGATATGCATTTTACCCTACAACGTTCCTTTTAGAAAAACAGCACATGTATTTTCGACAACTTGCTCTAAGTTCATACGCAGATCTCAAGCGTATTTCGGCAAACATCTTTCAATTACCAGCATCTTTGTTCTTCTTCCTCCTTTTATTGATTCCTTTGATTCAGTCTCAGAAACGTCTCTAAAGGTTTCTGTAAATCAAAGTTAATCTTCAAACGATCCCGGCTTCCTGGGATGTCAGAGTGACAGCGACACTCTTTGTAGCTTGTTACGTATAGAAATCATATCTACAACTCCTATCGAAAAAATCATTCATCCATAAAACAGTATGTGGATTTTGAGAAGTTGTGGTGGACACAGCATGTAAATCACGTAGATCCAGACATTTCTAGACTGTCGCGCCAGGAGCACAAGATATCTCGTAAGTAATAAACATTATCTTGCGACCAATTCATCCATTTTATAGGAGAATCTACTGACTAGCGTCTTCCGACAATACGGACGAAGTGTTGGACGCTTTTACCATTTAAGTCTTGGTAATGATCGTGCCAGATCATCTTATCTTGTCTGGATACCAGAGAACAATCAGGCAATTGCTTCTCAATGGGCGCGTTCGTTCCCTGTCAGTAGTTTGACGTGATTCAGGGGAGACATACATGTACGCAGTACAAAACGTCATCTACCCATTGTGTCGTAACGAATGTGGCGCGGTGTTTTCGGGCCTCGATATTCGAACTGTGTGTTCATTTCAGCAAGAGTTTCAAAACTTAGAGTACAAAACGATCATTTTGAAGAAATGATGCCGAATAATGATTTACATGTTGGAATTCTCCAAAACCCACAATTATCGGTACCAAAAATAGATAAAGGTCTTTATCTATTTTTGTCGGTAAGTAATGAGTAGGCCCTAAGGAGAGACCTGACGGCCGCAGAGATGCTTTGACTGAGAGCAGTTACATGTAGCGTCGTCATTGTCAGTGTAAACCTTTATTGACATTTTGAGACCCTCTTCTTAGCAGGACTGAACACTAGACGTCGCCCAGTTGGCGTACTACCACTCGGCACACCAGGATATTTGAGTAGTATGAATTACAGCTGGCGATGTATTGTCATCACGTAACACTGCCTTCGCTTTACTGCGGCGTGTTCGGTGGGTAACATGAAACCAAGGTAAACACTGCTGGCCCATCTTCATTCTATCGATGGGACAGCAAGTGGTGTCTTCCCTACTGCACTCATCAAACATTTAGATGAAATGTGTAATTCTAACCAAAAGAGGGCAGAGCTCGTTGAGATGAAGTAGAAAGGAGGTGAACTTCGAAGAGACTCTACCTTCGCTGATAATCGAACTGTCCCAGAGTTAAGGGAGCACGGTATTGCCACTTTTTCTCGACAGCCGGCGCCACTGCGCCACTCTCCAACCCGAGGGACTAACTACGTTTCGGCGAATGACCCGATTTACTGCGTACATTTTGTAATGCATTTTTGTAGTTCGTCTTACTGCCGCTAGGTGGCTCCCTCTACGTCGGCAGTCAAATAACGCATTTGAGATCCAATACCGTGCTCCTTTAAGCAAGGTTCATTGGCACACGGAATTGGTCCGATTCAGGTCCGTAAAAAATCTATCAAATGGACTTCAGCGTTGTCGTATCCGGAAAACTAGGGACAAACGGACTGGAAACGGATCGGATTCGTGTGCCAATGAACCTTGCTTTACTCCGGTAGTTTTCATTTGGACCTGTTATTTTTGTTACATTGACGACCTTACAGATCACGACTTCATCACCCCAAGTACATGTAAGATATCTAGTTTCTTCACTTGCATACGTCTACCTATTGATTATCAACCAGACACGACACATTGAAATATCTTTCAATATCCATATCCGTGACGGCATCCCAACAACAAGTATACATTCAGAAATTTGACTGTAAATTTTACAAAAGGGCCCTCTCAGAATAGAACTATCAATGCATATTTCTTCTGGAGTTCATTAAGGCGGTGACGAATCCATAACTCAATTATCTGAAGATACGTACACGGCACGTCTTCCAATAAACTTTACATTTAATTAGACTCTGGAATCGAACACATTGGCTATATCATTCCCATGTGATATAGAAAAACTATGATTATNCAGGGGAGACATACGCAGTACAAAAAGTCATCTACCTATTGTGTCGTAACGAATGTGGCGCGGTGTTTTCGGGCCTCGATATTCGAACTGTGTGTTCATTTCAGCAAGAGTTTCAAAACTTAGAGTACAAAACGATCATTTTGAAGAAATGATGCCGAATAATGATTCACATGTTGGAATTCTCCAAAATCCACAATTATCGGTAAATAGATAAAGACTTTTATCTATTTTTGTCGGTAAGTACATGTAATGAGTAGGCCCTAAGAAAAGACCTGACGGCCGCAGAGATGCTTTGACTGAGATCAGTTAGCGTCGTCATTGTCAGTGTAAAACTTTATTACATTTTGAGACCCTCTTCTTAGCAGGACTGAACACTAGACGTAGCCCAGTTGGCGTTATACCACTCGGCACGTCAGGATATTTGAGTAGTATGAATTACAGCTGGCGATGTATTGTCATCACGTAACACTGCCTTCGCTTTACTGCGGCGTGTTCGGTGGGTAACATGAAACCAAGGTAAACACTGCTGGCCCATCTTCATTCTATCGATGGGACAGCAAGTGATGTCTTCCCTACTGCACTCATCAAACATTTAGATGAAATGTGTAATTCTAACCAAAAGAGGGCAGAGCTCGTTGAGATGAAGTAGAAAGGAGGTGAACTTCGAAGAGACTCTACCTTCGCTGATAATCGAACTGTCCCAGAGTTAAGCAAGGTTCATTGGCACACGGAATTGGTCCGATTCAGGTCCGTAAAAAATCTATCAAATGGACTTCAGCGTTGTCGTATCCGGAAAACTAGGGACAAACGGACTGGAAACGGATCGGATTCGTGTGCCAATGAACCTTGCTTTACTCCGGTAGTTTTCATTTGGACCTGTTATTTTTGTTACATTGACGACCTTACACATCACGACTTCATCACCCCTAGTACATGTAAGATATCTAGTTTCTTCACTTGCATGCGTCTACCTATTGATTATCAACCAGACACGACACATTGAAATATCTTTCAATATCCATATCCGTGACGGCATCCCAACAACAAGTATACATTCAGAAATTTGACTGTAAATTTTACAAAAGGGCCCTCTCAGAATAGAACTATCAATGCATATTTCTTCTGGAGTTCATTAAGGCGGTGACGAATCCATAACTCAATTATCTGAAGATACGTACACGGCACGTCTTCCAATAAACTTTACATTTAATTAGACTCTGGAATCGAACACATTGGCTAAATCATTCCCATGTGATATAGAAAAACTATGATTATATTTCATTCAATTTGATGTTCATATCTTATATGACCCAGTGGAATTAGTACTTCCGACACTTTTCCATACCTTTCGGAGTGAGGGTTCATGGCAATGGCTGAAGAAGATGCCGCCAATTTTTGTCGAAGTAATAGTGGCATAATATCCACCCCTACACCACCACCACCCCTCCCAAGGCAATCAGTTTTTGCTGCCACACAAACCAACGAAGGGAGTCCAGCGACAGTACCTGATATTCGGGCCCCAAATAACTTGCCTGACCATGCCAGTCAACATAACTTTGTACTTGACCGGTGGAACCTGACTTGATCGAATTCTGGCTTATTTAAAAACAGTCTTAGTTGTTTTCACTCCTTTGGCTTCCCATAGAGGAATATCTCATTACAGTATTGCCAAACATCAAACACACGTGTCTCTTGAATAGATACGATGATATGATATAAGCAAGCCTTAAAACTCACTGTTAAGGCTGATGGCAAGACGCATCTTATAAGATTTCATATTCATTCGTATATTTCGCCCTTGCATATGAGTCACAAATCAAATCGAAGTCTGCCAATGTCCAAGCGTGTTCACATCCAACAGGACATCTATAGAGGATAAAATAAAACCCATATATCACTCCCAACAAATGCTGTCATCTATCTCGCCCCTCTTCGTTCCAGCAGGTGTTTTTGCCCTCAGAGGTTGGCCGAAGCCATCGTTTGATTGAATGCAACATTAGTTGTCCTTCATTGCACTCGATTAATCTGGTTTCTGTCGAACAACCTCTCGTTACTCGGATATATTTGTCTGTCTTGTCAAGGTGCTATAGTCTTGTGGGGAGAGAGCGATGAAACTTGGATGTTTACATTGAGGTGTAGTGAGCGATTACCCCGAGTTCAACAGTCAAACCTTCTCGAGGGACAGTGGTTAAGATTTTGATTATAACTAAGTATCTTACGGCCCGTATGAGAAAGACGTCAGGTACTTCCATCAACCTTTCAAACTCTTCAGTGTCCATTATCGCCCCATTCTTTCTGGATCAATTCACAAGGTTCGAACCAATCTACTCATTCCTGGGCTACATGTCCATTCTGGGGAACACGACAGCCCGTCCTCTCCCATCGTCCGGCGGCAGGCTGGAGAATCAACGGCCCTCGGGCTTTACATCTTTGATGGAAGTCGAATGATGAAAGACAGACCTCCATGATAGCGCCAATGTCATGTCCCTTATGAATGTTTTATGGATTATCTTCAGCGTTTTTGTCACAATGTCAAAAATCACTGGTATTCTTTCGGATTTACTTTCATTAGCTTGGTAATTGAACCGTCCATCACCAGAAAACAGAAGATTCCGGCAAAGCCGACGATTTATCAGTTTAGCCAACGTACCGTTTCTCTTAAATGGCAGTACCGATAGTTAAATAGCTAGGGTGCTTTAAGGCGGAAGACGTCTAAAGCTTTGCGGTTGAAGTTGGAGCGAACGGTCTTCGTCACCAACTCCAGCAGTGTTTGGTCTTGTTTCAGACGACTTGAGGCACTGCAAGGGTACTCCAAAGGGTGAAAGAAAAAGAAATCCACGAAACTAAAGATTTGTCTTGAACTTCGTGTCATTGATTTCACGCCGTGTGTGACAGCGTGTGCACATTGTTCTTTTGTACACACTGTAATGTAAAGGTCATACAACCTGACCGCAACCATCCCAAGCGATTCTACACCATCAGTTCACGCTAACTGCACCTAACACCACATAAACTCAACCGCATTTCAAATTCATTAGTAGCCATTATGAGTATTTTGCACTTTACTTCCAGATATTGCATCGTTAGAAATGATATTGAAAGCAAACATTGTGTATTTTGTTTTGAACGTGTAAGAGACGTAATCTTAGAATTTATTAGATACTTACTCTTTGATGATGGATGAGCAGTGACGAAACATCCAGCTTGTCAGCTGCGGAGGATTTATTGGACATGTGAGAGGCAGGGTTTGGTTAGGGGGTGAGTAGAAGCACCTAATTATTCCCGTGGATTATGTCAATTCGCACATTTTGTGAAATTTAATGAAGATTTAGACAAGCAGGTAGCTAATCAGTCAATGTTCCTCTAGGCGCCACTTTTTTCGTTATCGCACACGAACTGGTTACGTAGCTGCAACGAAATATCTTGCGTGTACGATGAACCCTTTAGAGACGTGTGTTTTTCTCACTGCACCGAACCCTCTTCTGGCAAACTAAGTTTGTATTGGGTTTGCTGGGCTACTGGTCTCCAGTAAAAATGCTTCACGATAAGCGTCTCATCCGCAAAAAGTGAACTTAAAATAAATTTCCTTGCAACACCCAACCGAATGGCTCATTTAGAAGAACATCAGGCTATCAATAAAAAGGACATCAAGCAATCAAAGGAAGTTCGTTGCACGAATATTTTCCTTGTGCCATTCGACGAAAAAATCTCTCAGAAATGCATCACAAGAAATGGTATTGATGCCCCATTTAATTGACCATTAGTTGTGCCAGAGAAAGCTACGCAACTGTCGTTTGTGTGCTATAAAATCACCATTACTCATTCCATTGTCTGTTCCGTACTCTCCTTCTCAGCTGCAAGAACAAAAAAGCGTTTAACAGGCGCTGTTATTGCTTTGTAATTGTGAGAACGGATTGGCGTTTTTATTGACTTTTTACGCGCATCATTCATACATACAACTCAAACAGTTGTTCGGATGTTTGTAGGTGTTTCCTGGCGTGGTTTCAAATACTCAGTAGATTCTACGTTTATACAAAGGAACAAAAACTGCTGCGTATGCAGGTTTTGTCTTACACAGTATTTCGTCTGAAGACATTTTGCACATAACCCGAATGCATATTCGGAATTTCTGAATCACTGGCTCGAATGGCCACGTAACAGAGATGAATGCAATCTCTAATACATGTACTGGGGAGTTTCTAGCCAGTCTGATCGGCAAATTTCAGGATGCTTGTATTCGATCAATGGCAACTATCTCAAGAACACTGAAGTACTCATTGGGATGTTTTCCAAATGGAAACATTCGATCTTCGATACTGTGTTAATTGCNTCAAATAGATTCTACGTTTATACAAAGGAACAAAAACTGTTCCGTATGCAGGTTTTGTCTTACACTTAGTAGTATTTCGTCTGAAGACATTTTGCACATAACCCGAATGCGCATTCGGAATTTCTGAATCACTGACTCGAATGGCCATGTAACAGAGACGTGGTGAATGCATTCTCCAATACATACTGGGGAGTTTCTAGCCAGTCTGATCGGCAAATTTCAGGATGCTTGTATTCGATCAATGGCGACTATCTCAAGAACACTGAAGTACTCATTGGGATGTTTTCCAAATGGAAACTTTCGATCTTCGATACTGTGTTAATTGCAAATAGTTTTCGACCCTGAGAATTGAAGGAGGGGGTGGATTAAAGTGCCATTTCCGGCGAAAAATGACAATACCATATCTTCTTGTCTTGGAGGACACGACTCAACAATGATCAGACTCAGCTCTTACAATAGGGGAGCAACTGCATGCAGTCACGTTGGCTGAGGTGGGGCTCGTGCTTAAGTTAGTGGGCTATTTCGAGCAACTTGCTATTCTTTATATTCATTTAGTTCTCCTATCCATACAAACGTACCGATGTTGAATCCAAGGTACAAAAAGCACAAAATTGACACACTAAATGATAATAAACAAGAAGTCAATCTCCAGAATTCACGAATTTTCGACCCCAACCGGGGTCTTTTTCAAGTGGAACTTTACAATCTGAAACTCTAGAAAAGACTGAGCTGAAACCCGAATGTAGAACTATAAAGCCTGTGTAGACAGGGCAAACAAGCAATTAAGGAAAGAATAGCGACCAAGCCCCAAAGGTGGCCGCTGGACAATTAAGGAGAAACTAATTCAGCTGAAAAGAAGGGTTGAATAACTGCAGGGCCTCTCAGTCTGACCACAAGCAGAGTGTAGGTAACTGGCGCAGAGCTTCATTTGGCTGAACATGCTGAAAGAAAGTTTATAAATTAATAAATATGACTTGTGTAATACGTAACAAGCACAAAGCGAAAAGATGCACAAAGGTAAAGGAATAATGGATGTTGAATGTTGAATGATACAATGGATGTTGAATGATACAATTTACAGAACTTTAGACCATCGTCAACTTTCTTTTAGTCACAACAGCTGATATTAGCCAATCCTATCTGAATCACACGTCCCCAACCCGATATAGACAAAGGCGTAACATCTGCTGATTGATGAATTCAATCGAATACAGGTCCATTATCTCGTTCTAGATTAAGTTCGATCCAGCCGAACATTAGTGTTGAAGCAAGCTATCGTTTACATTTTTTCCCCCACCAACATCATTCGAACGGACCTCTCCTTCAGGAACTTGATCTATAAGTTGTACTTAGTAACTCCTCATCTTCCAAAGCACATGAGCTCAACCAGTGTCGCGGTTGGCCAATGCGAGGAAAAATCATGGTCAACTATTAGTACGTGACGTGGTTTCCTAAAGAGTACATAAACATTGTTCTGTCAGCTGTACCAGAGCAGAGCGCTCTTATCCGTATCGTAGTCAAATAGATCATATTGGTACGGCGACTACGAAAATATCAGGGAAAAGACATGTAAGGCATCTTTTTATTTGATAAGAAGCTACGACAGTTGGCTATCTGCTTGACGTAGGGGCCTACATATAGTGGTATGATGAATTTCACTTTGTAACGTTAATAGCAAAAATCAGGCTTGAGCGACAAGAACATGGTTTCTTTCGATACAGAAATCATTTCTTTGATTGGTTATAATGTAGGCTTATTGCATGTTATTACACAAATGAGAACATAAAGTGCATTGAACGACTGGTTGTAGTATCCCTCACGTTGAGGAATAGGTACTAATGTTGTACATTTTGCCCAACCAACATTCTAGGCTGTTTATAAGCCTTTATTATCAGGACCAGGACCCTTGGGAACAGTTTGTTGAATGTCATATGAATGTATTATCAAAAAGCCTTATAAATTTTTGCTATTATCCATCTCGTGTGTAATCGCAATCTACACAGCATCGATGAAGTGGCACTGAAAACAGCAGCCCTGTGAACTACCCACGAGAATACTTATAAAAAAACGCTCATTCAGCAATCACGGTAATGGCCACATCAATGGCGAACGTTCGATTACCAAAGTGTATACGAATGTTGTAGTATTTGTCATCTTGTTTTATCCATTCAGAAGCCTGATCGTCGTAACTCACAAAAACACAACGGGCCGTGTACATAATGTACATGTATACTGGACATCACAAATTGTCGCACGACAGAAATTTATGACAATACATTTTTTTTTAAAGCCAGCAGGATAAGAGTTTATTCCTCCAAGTTTAAAGGGACTAGGCGCAGTAATCTCGGCATTAGGGGCAAAGAGGCAATATCAATTAACTGGGATGAAATATCCAGGGCACTTATTCATAACGCCTCCCTTGAACCATCGGATTTGGGGGTCGGCTGTTCGCTATGTTTTTTCACCATATAAAGACTAGACGATGTGACCTCTGTCAGGCCACATAATCCTGCATGTCCAACGAAGACTTACTAATTAATGTCTTTGAGCCGGTGTAACGTTTTTGAGCGTTCCCCATCTGCGAGTGTTCCCCTGCTATTGTCTGACGGAATAAGCCGCGACTCGACAATGGAGGACACAGAGAGAAACGTGTCGATCTGTCTGCCAGTGTTTCCAGAACAATAGGGGGAACACTGACACACGGAAACACTGAAAAACTTTACACCTGGGCTTTCAGTACATAGAATTACAAGGATAACTTCTGCAATCCTTGTAATGACTGGTGAAAAGTGACAATGGGTGTTTCAATGCCAGCAAGTGAAATCGCTCGCCTTATAAATTTTTGACAGTACTAATAGACTAATCTGGCGCCGTATGCATAAAACATCTTAAGTGTAAAATTTCCCTTATCTTTTGTTTGTAACAATAGTTTAAGGGAACTTTTACACTTAAGATGTTTTATGCATACGGCCCCTGGACCTACAGCAGCAATAGAGGGAGTATTAAGGTAATGAATAATGAATGGATTATTTGTTCTCTCTTTGCAAACTTAAGACGGGTACTGGTCATGTGGAACCAGCATTGTCATAATTCCCACACAAGGAACTTTTTCTTGTGGCACCAGCTGGTACTTACTAACTTGTTTAATGTCGTATGTCATACCAAATGCCAGTGATGGTTAATGCACTTCTCAGCCTAACCGCCTTCTTTGATTAAAGTGTCCCTTACGTCTCAGGGCGAGATCGATAAAACAGCCGGCGCGAAAAAGCCAGCCATTTCCGTCTCTTTTTTAATTTAATCAAGAAATGCTTATTTATTACAAAATCAGATAACAGAACGCATTAACAACGGAGAAAAAACCTCAGCTTCCTTCCTGCCTAATCAAGAACAACACAACGTTACCATTCTCCGATGTCCGCGAAGATGTTCAAAAACTATTGATCCCAATATACAACGCGTATCCTCTGATAAAACCAATTATTCTTTAATGACATATTGTTGCCGTTCAATTTAAAGGGATGAGCGTTATTAATCCTGACGAGCTTTGTTTCGTCGTCAATCTTTAAGAATGGTGTACTCGATGTCAAGATGACGACCCGAGTGATCCTATCTTGGCGGGTTCGCCGGAAATATGCTCTCTTTGGGTGGCATTTCACCCATAAATAAGACTCGGGCATTCACTTGTATTCATGCCATGAACGGGGGATTTGTAGAAGAAAGTAATTATCGTCTCTGAAGCCAAATAAACACACATTATGTTAATATGGCTCAGAAAAAAAAGCGGATTTGGATGGAAGAGATTTCTCGTCGGATTCCCAACCTCAGAGAATCTAACCACGCTCGGGAATCAGGCTGTCCCAATAAATAATGTGTACTGGTGTGCATTCTGCAACACACTACACTACAGTTTACTGCCCGCTGCAACAAAGTGCAGGCCTACTGTAGTGCACTGCTTTTAACAGTGGTTCAAATTGCACCTTCTGTTTTCGCCAAATGCATTCGAAATTGGCATGTCACCCTGGGCAAAGTCAAGTTTTGCAAGTGGTCAATCTAGGATGTAGCCTATTGCAATCATTTAATACGTACACCGACTTTTATTGCACTCTACCGAAGTATAAAACTTGAAACATCTCACCTCAGACGAACCAGAGGTCTTATCAGCATTCTCAAGCCGGTCACAATCTCATTTGATTTACCACGTCTAGAGAGATCAAGACCCCATAATGTGATCCCAGTAAACCTGTTGGTGGTAATTTCCAATATACCATTCCTTCATAATGAAGAAGATGGTAAAGATGCTGTACGCTGTCTGTACACAGACATACACACGCATTTCTAACATAGTTTTTTTATAGTGGAGAAGATGGTGCACTGGGAGAGGCTGTATGTTATCTGTACAGATACTATCTTTTTTGTTCTATTCATTATTTATTCATTTCATTACTTATCATCGTTTGACAGAAGCTGTGGCTGAGGAGGCATCGTACTCAATATGGAAATTTCCTCTATATATTTGCAGATTCGTTTAGCAAATGGTTTATACATGTTTTGCTGAAGGAAATGTTCTGGGGTGACGAATTTAAATCATAGAACATTGAATGCACATATCGGACCTCAAAGCATCTACATTCCAAAATTTTCTGTCGCCGTGGGCCACTCTACCTCGCACACGCAGATAAGTTTAGAGTCGCTGTCCGCTGGACCCTTCCAACATGTGACGGTTTGTACCAATACAACCCACTCGTGGAAGAAGTACACCGCTCTACTAATTCCATATTGGGAATCATAGTTTTGCTATGTTGATCAGTATTGCCTAGGCTATCGACAGTACCGGGGTTCGAACCCACGCCTCAACATAAGGCAACTCCGCCAGCATTGAGGGAAAGCGTGCACACCACTGTGCTAAATCCCCATCTTCATATTGAACAACTTGGGAGAGTGTGACAAAGTTGCCATTCTGTTGGCTCAAAGCAAGGGGGTGAACTTGGCACTGCAGATCTGGCGACCAGGACTGGCAGTGTGTGCTCATGGAGGAGCTTCTGTTGGCCTGAGGACCGCTGCGATTCCTGCCATTGGTACCGTGCGTGGTGCCGCAGTTTGTGACTGTGTTCGATTCATCCTGGCGTTGGAGCCACTGAATTCTAAGATGGAACGTTCCACGTTGTGTTGTGCTGTTGCCTCGTAAATCTGTTGTGCTTTTTATACAATCTATATCCCCCTTGCAACCGTCCCCGCCCTGTCCCGTTTAATTCCCCTGGAACATACCGGAACATCGTAGCAGTGTGACTTCCACCGTGAACAACATGATTGTGTGATAATTGCGATTCCTTGCGATTATTAACTAGTTTTCTTTTAATTTTCAGATTCCTACGATACATAGGCCTATATATACATTATAAATATCATTATACTCTTTTTGGCTCATATCAAATTTCTTTTGTTGTAACCAGTACTATTACTTCAACCCAGAAAACCAACAGTAAATTTCGTTCCATTTCTTTTTCTCCTCTTCACTGACACTCACAAATGAAACATTTTCAGCAATATCATTTTATGCAAGATGGAAGAGTAATATACACAAATGTATTGTCACACATGACATCAAACGAATCGATGCAAAAGAAATGTTGGAACGAAGCCATTTCCTTTCTCCTTATTCTGTACAAATGCGTGGCAATCATACGAAGTCCTTGTCAGAGTGCCACTTAATGGTAGAGATGGAAGCATTTATTATAGTGATTACCAGACAACAAAAAATGTCCCTGAAATCTATCACATCTATGGTAGGCGATAGGGGACGGATAATTCAGCGTCGAAGTCGTGTTTATTTTTGTAACGTTACTTCTGCCAAACATCACAAGGACATTGGTCCTACAGTCGCTCCTCGACAAGGCTGCAAACAGCGTGCATGCACGCATGTCATCGAAAATTGAAATTGGCAAATGGGACTCTCTATACGAGAATGATTTCCTCTCCCAAGTCGAAAATGCTTCTCTTCAATCGAAAATTTCGCCCGCGCTTTGGAAAATTTCGCGACAATAGAAAACGAGTTTTCATTCGGGAGAGAATAAGTCTCGGACGCAGCGCGATTCCAGTCGTCATTTGTACGTTTGTTCATCGCTACATGATTGTGACAAGAGAAATCCAGGCTGACGATAGCACCTTCCCAAAGTACCCTGGAAAGCCACACGGATTTCTTCTAAAACTTCTGCTTACATTATCAGATCCTCCTACCCAGAAGGTTCTGATAGCAATTGAAACTGCATGCTGTAACCCTAAATTCCCG
>NMRB01000016.1:174613-192588 GCA_002633025.1 Notospermus geniculatus | reverse complement strand
ACCGTTGCGATTCCTGCCATTGGTACCGTGCGTGGTGCCGCAGTTTGTGACTGTGTTCGATTCATCCTGGCGTTGGAGCCACTGAATTCTAAGATGGAACGTTTCACGTTGTGTTGTGCTGTTGCCTCGTAAATCTGTGTGTGCCTTTTATACAATCTATATCCCCCTTGCAACCGTCCCCGCCCTGTCCCGTTTAATTCCCCTGGAACATACCGGAACCTCGTAGCAGTGTGACTTCCACCGTGAACAACATGATTGTGTGATAATTGCGATTCCTTGCGATTATTAACTAGTTTTCTTTTAATTTTCAGATTCCTACGATACATACATGTAGGCCTAGGCCCTATATATCGATATACATTATAAATATCATTATACTCTTTTTGGCTCATATCAAATTTCTTTTGTTGTAACCAGTACTATGACTTCAACCCAGAAAACCAACAGTAAATTTCTTTCCATTTCTTTTTCTCCTCTTCACTGACACTCACAAATGAAACATTTTCAGCAATATCATTTTATGCAAGATGGAAGAGTAATATACACAAATGTATTGTCACACATGACATCAAACGAATCGATGCAAAAGAAATGTTGGAACGAAGCCATTTCCTTTCTCCTTATTCTGTACAAATGCGTGGCAATCATACGAAGTCCTTGTCAGAGTGCCACTTAATGGTATACAGTAACAAAGAGATGGAAGCGTTTATTATAGTGATTACCAGACAACAAAAAATGTCCCTGAAATCTATCACATCTATGGGAGGCGATAGGGGACATAATTCAGCGTCGAAGTCGTGTTTATTTCTGTAACGTTACTTCTGCCAAACATCACAAGGACATTGGTCCTACAGTCGCACCTCGACAAGGCTGCAAACAGCGTGCATCCACGCATGTCATCGAAAATTGAAATTGGCAAATGGGACTCTCTATACGAGAATGATTTCCTCTCCCAAGTCGAAAATGCTTCTCTTCAATCGAAAATGTAGCCCGCGCTTTGGAATATTTCGCGACAATAGAAAACGAGTTTTCATTCGGGAGAGAATAAGTCTAGGACGCAGCGCGATTCCAGTCGTCATTACGTTTGTTCATCGCTACATGATTGTGACAAGAGAAATCCAGGCTGACGATAGCACCTTCCCACGGTACCCTGGAAAGCCACACGGATTTCTTCTAAAGCTTCTGCTTACATTATCAGATCCTCCTACCCAGAAGGTTCTGATAGCAAATGTAACTGCATGCTGTAACCCTAAATTTCCGAACAATTTTTTTTCATCTCATTTTGTCATCGATCGTTAATTGCACGAATCCAAAAAAATCTATCTCTAACTCTTTAAGGGGTTCTTTTGCCACTAAGGGGTGATAAAGTCATCATTCACAGCTCTATATAAAGATATCAACACCATTGGAATGCTCTTGGGGAGCACCTTGTGTTGATTATCCACCGTCATAAAACGGAGAGATACCGGAGAGACATTCATGTTTTTTAAGACATCCTTAAAGAGTTTCGAAAGGTAGTTTTAGGTTACGACACATGCAGTTGAAGTGTAAGAGATCACCCCNCCCCCCCCCCCCCCAAGCACTGATTCTTTCTATCCACTCTATTTGATTAATATGTACTATAGGGTGAGTTCATTTTACATGGGTTCTACAGATAGAGTGTAAAAGTACACATGCACCGCTCACAGCCCATACTATATGACTGACATGTACAGTTATACCATCCTTGCACGTAGGGCCCTAAGATGCTCTGCGCTCATGGCGAAGAGCTGACCCCCGGTAAATAATGCATCGGATGCTTTTGTGACACTACATGGAGAAGAATTATATGTATGTTGCATTTATGGAGAAGAGAGCCTGAATGTGTATACATGAAAACCTCTGAAGCCGTGATGAGCCAACGTTCCGAGCAAAAGTGGACATCTATACACCAGAAGACGCCGTGCGAAATAATGAATGAACGTCACCCGCGCTATAGCGATAGCCAGAGCTTTCCTACAAACAGCAGCCGCGCTGAAACAGGAAATCCATAATGACTATGACGAAAGAAACAGAAACTGATTCTAAAGATGTCGTTTGACATCTTAAGATTCAGAATCTGTTTGAATTATACATGAGATATTCAAAAATCGAAGAGATGTGGTCTACTATCACATTTGGAATGTATCCAAACGCGAGAGCGCACCATATATCTTGTCCAACAAAAACTCTCCACGTGGTACTGATTTTTGACTTACCGTGACAATTGCGCCCGATATTATGATGAAATACTGTTTCCAAGGGGTGGCTTCAGACTCATCTCCATCCGTCCTCACTCTAGGTTGTAGGTCATTTAGCGATGGTACATTCATCGGTGATTGGACGTGCGACCTATAGCTTGCTGCAGCGACTGTATCACCTTCAATTTCTTCCTTGTCGGTCATGTGATCAACGTATTGTCCTGGATGATGTGAGTTCAAAAAAACTTCTGTCTCTTGCATAGAGGACAAGCGCATTCCAAAAGTTCGCCAAAAAACAACATTCCGAACCGCAGAAATTTCCACAGAGAGGGAAAAACGACCACGATTTTTGAAGGATTCGTGAAAGACAAAGGGATGCTGCCCTTTTCTGAGTGGCTAGGCTAGGAATACCGTACTAATTTGGATTTGTTGGCCAAGGTACATACTTGTGATCGTATTCTGCCGAAAAGTTAAGGATGGGTCAGAGAAGCTATCGAAGAGAAAGTATTTCAGATTGCTGATGCTGCTGCGCTACACGATGGAATGGCATGTGCGAATTACAAATAAATCACGAATTTGGTAGCAAGAATGCGACGCTGTAATTGAGTTGAGTTGCAGCTGAAAAGCAAAAGCACCTTGGAGATGCATGAAATGAAGAAGAGATTGGGTTGCGTTTGGACATTCCCACTCCATAGCAATGGGAAGGTAATATAATAAATGAAACTCTCCACCAGTGTGCAGTATTTTTCCAGTCTTCTTCCAAAATAACGGCAACTCCCTTATCTTCGCCCGCAGGCAGCTCCAGTTGAACCTACTAACCAATCAGTACCATGTGGTTCCTTCTAAGGACTCAACAGGAATCAGAAAAAGTATGTGTGACGTTGTTTTTTCCATCAACCACATTTTTTTTTCATCAACCAATCTTGATTTTGGACTATTGGAGTCACTGTGACTCAACATGACAGACCTGTTAGCCACTGTACTGATACATGTATCTTACAGTAGGCTAGACTCTGTAAGTCTGTTGGTCTCCTTAGAAGGATGTTAAAAAACAAATACCACTATACAATACATGTATGTACTACAAACTTCAGAGTGAAATGGCTGTAATGCTGAGTTTAGATCGAGGCACACAGGGCCTATTGATTGGCTACATCAGGGTCTATTGATGGTAGCTTCAGATATTTGGGGATGAATTGTGGCTACATCTGGGCCTACATACTGTGACTTCACATGGGCCTATCATCACACCACTGCTCGGCCCATCTGGCCAACTGGCTGTTTAATGAAGCTTCAAAATATCTACATTGTATCTATCTATCTAACTGTTTTCCCCCAAGGGGTTACACTACAAGTGGGAAGGCCTCAGGGCGAAAGTAGGTAAATTTAATCGTCCTACCAGTTTCCATGTCTTCAGTGAGGACTTTTCTTCAGAACCTTGTCTATCTGTTGTACCTTTATCACAAGTCAAGTTCAGTCACCAGACTCAGAAAGGTAACAACTATTGGTCGGTTTGATTCACCTCACCACGTCGACAATCTTGAAAATGCTGTATGTGAATTTTGCTTCACCCTCTAGTCCGCTTCAATTAGGATGCATGGCTGTTAATCCGTGGGTCCAGTCCAACCCCACTCCAAAAAGTCAGGGGACACCGACAACATCGAAATACACCGACTGAAATAAAAAATAAAAACTTGTAAACTGAAAGCAAAATGATGTAGGCCTACTTATACTTAGTACCAAATACTGACATCATCTACCTAAACTTAATCAAGATTTTGGTACAGAGCGTGTCTAACATAAATTGTCAGTGATAATATCACGTACACGACAGCACAGCATGAACAAAACGATGCTTCCTACTCCAATGTGTACAACATGGGCAGTGTCAGCCTCGGCCATGTCGGCCGGGCAGCTCAGTCACGGTGCCTGCATGCCTGGCTGGGCGTCCACCAATACCAGCAAGATTTTCTCAACGTTTGATTTGAATTCACCAGGCCAGAAAGTCATGTCAAATAGGCCTATGTGAGCTTCGTTTCGGTTCACCTTCGTCGTTTTCATTGTTGTGACGATTTGATGCGTCTTCAATGGGCAAAAAATTGGTGAGCCGTTTTATCCCTTGTCAAAGAGGCTTATCGGTTTCAAAGTCGGCGTAACGTCTACAAAACGCAAGCCTGCTCCGTCAATAAAACCACAGTAGGCCTATGCACCAGCATGACACTGCGCCCATCCCATGACGCCATTTGCATATGAAACAATGTAGGCCCATACCGTGATACAGACCACGACACGCGATGTGTGCAACCATGATCATTGATGAACACTTATCCCGGGCAGATTTACATAACGTTCGTGAAAAGTTCGAGACCAACTTTTTGCCAAGGCCTCACCCAGTCATTAGAGTGCGTACCAGTTGTAGCATTTGCCGTTTTTCAATATGACATAGCACAAGCACATGTAGGCCTATCATGCTATGCATGTATGGCACACAACGAGGACGCAGGGCGGCAAGCATCAAATCGGCCCGACTTTCTTCCCCGCTTTCTTCTCTTAAACAGGCGAAAGTAACTCAACTAAAATGCAGGTGAAGTGAACATACCATGACATGGAAAATGTAGGCTACTCTCTATCAGTATTCTACAAATGCACAAGACTGTAATCCGTTGGGAAAATATGGGATTTTATGTGGGCGAGTGCGATGATGAGGAGCAAAAAAGGCGGTTGCGTAATGGGAAATTTTCAAATGAGCGCGGCCAGTCACGTGTATCGAGACGCTGTATCTGATGACGTCACAGTTTCTTACAAGGGCGTGTGGTCTAACTTGGGATGTTTTACCAGTGTAGATTTTCAGCAGGACGAGAGTGAACTGTTTACTAGTCTGATTGTTCGATATGAGAAGGATGTCTTTCAGGTTCACTGAAAGAAATGCTATAAAAATGACGTATTTTCCAATAGACATTTGAAAACGAGTCATAACATCGCGACATCTTGGAGCCTGTCAACACTAAAACTCGTCATCCATTATCGGGTGCCTATAAAATCCGGCCCAGACGGTGAACTGATCCGATGATGTACGATCCGTGTCTAATACGGTTCCGATATCCCCCTCACCACGCCCATCCAGGCTGATCTGTCTCATATAGGTGTTATTATCACCATTGTAATTCATCAGCAACTCTGATTATAACTATAGATATGATGATAGAAAATCAGTCTCAACAGACCCGTAATCCTACCAGCCTCGGAAACTAAGAACACCATATTGATTAAATAAGTCGGGTGGACATAACAAACTTCCTGTTGTTGTGGCATTGTCCCGGTAATATCAATTCTTCCATGATGTTATTGACCTGTCCCTGCCGGTTTTTCTGATTTCTTTCCAGTTCATTAAGTGCCAGTTCCAGCCTGCCGTCCGCTTGTCACTACCAGCGAGTCATGGAGCGTGTTTTACATCCGTTTAACCATCTCATCAGCGATTGGTGATTAATGTGTGAAAAAGCCAATAGATTTGCCTTCTTTTTTTAATGACAGCAGGATAACGCACAGAAATTACATCCCACCCTTAAGAGAAGGAAATAGCACGAACAATGTCTGGTGGATCACATAGCGAAAGGTCGGAACGCAGTAAGAACATTCGATGGCGCTGGTTTGCAGTCCCATTTCCGGTGTATAGAGCCTGGTCGCCTATCTTCAGACTCGTTCTTTGGCCATATCTAGATTATCAACAAGTGATATATGAACGAAACGCCTGC
Source organism: Notospermus geniculatus (assembly GCA_002633025.1). Lineage (NCBI taxonomy): Eukaryota > Metazoa > Nemertea > Pilidiophora > Heteronemertea > Lineidae > Notospermus > Notospermus geniculatus. The sequence continues at coordinate 186,617 of NMRB01000016.1, read as the reverse complement.
TTTCATGTGTTGTTGAGCGACTCGTCTGCACAGAGCGGATTATATTAAAGATAATATATCACGACTTCATTGTTTACATTCAATGTTTGTAAACATGGATGTTTACATTATGTTATTTTGGACTTTTGGGACATGCCAACCCACCAAAATGAATACTTTTGGAATCAACAGAATTTCTAGAGGGGCATGCCACCAACAAGTTACTCATAAGACAAAGAAATCCTGGACATAAACAAACAAAATGTAAATAAACAATGAATTTCGTGGCCCGCGAAAATATCCGTGATACATTATCTTTAACTGATGCTGTTAACCTACAAAATTAGATGCTGCACATTAAGGGGGCGGTAGCCATAAGGAAGCGCACTGCAAATGGCGACTGAAAACAATTCATATTTTCTTCAAGCAAAAAGGTAGCATCGATTTCATGAATTTCTATGAAATTGCTACTCTTGTTCTACCCATCTGAATTGTAAACGATGTGCTTTCATCTTTCATTAATCAGCTAATTAAGCAAACAATGAGACCCCCCATTTGACTTTTTCGTCATAGATTTCTCGGCAACAAGGCGACTGGGACCTGGCGTTTTACCACAAAATGTTGGGGAATACATATGTGCAGGTGCCGACGTTGAGATAATTTGCAAATTCTAATTCTTAGTAATGATAATTATGTAATTTGTGCCAAAAATTGGTCAAAAATGAACTTTTTGAATATCTCCCGAATCCTGTTGAATAGTGAAAAAATCTCAACGTCGCGCCCTGCGCACAAATATACTGCTGCCAAATGAAAAGAAACCACTGAAGTGCGATGCCTGATGGACGAGAAAAGTCTTCCCAAAATTTTCATATTTTGGCCTAAACACGCCTACGCTTTTCGAAATACGCGGGCTATTAAAGTAACCTCCTTATTGTCATTAAAATAGGCCTATGCGCACGGACGCACCGGGTGTACAAAAGCATTGTGCTGGACAATATTTTTGAAAGAGTGTAGGTTTTGGCAACGAACCATGATCAGCTTGTCCTTGACGCCTAATTNTAGTCCGCCTCCCTTAGGATGCATGGCTGTTAATCCGTGGGTCCAGTCCAACCCCACTCCAAAAAGTCAGGGGACACCGACAACATCGAAATACACCGACTGAAATGAAAAATAAAAACTTGTAAACTGAAAGCAAAATGATGTAGGCCTACTTATACTTAGTACCAAATACTGATATCATATCTACCTAAACTTAATCAAGACTTTGGTACAGAGCGTGTCTAACATAAATTGTCAGTGATAATATCACGTACAAGACAGCACAGCATGAACAAAACGATGCTTCCTACTCCAATGTGTACAACATGGGCAGTGTCAGCCTCGGCCATGTCGGCCGGGCAGCTCAGTCACGGTGCCTGCATGCCTGGCTGGGCGTGCACCAATAGGCCTACCAGCAAGATTTTCTCAACGTTTGATTTGAATTCAGCAGGCCAGAAAGTCATGTCAAATAGGCCTATGTGAGCTTCGTTTCGGTTCACCTTCGTCGTTTTCATTGTTTGACGATTTGATGTGTCTTCAATGGGCAAAAAAACTGGTGGGCCGTTTTATCCCTTGTCAAAGAGGCTTGCACACACCGTGATACAGACCACGACACGCGATATGGGCCTACATTGTTTCATATGGAAATGGCGTCATGGGATGGGCGCGGTGTCATGCTGGTGCATCTGTGGTTTTATTGACGGAGGAGGTTGGCGTTTTGTAGACGTTACGCCGACCTTGAAACCGATAACCATGATCATTGAACACTTGCTTACATGACTTATCCCGGGCAGCAGATTTACATAACTTTCGTGGAAAGTTCGAGAAAGTTCGAGGCCAACTTTTTGCCAAGGCCTCACCCAGTCATTAGAGAGCGTACCAGTTGTAGCATTTGCCGTTTTTCAATATGACACAGCACTATAGTTCATGTAGGCCTAGGCCTATAGGCCTATGGCACCCAAGGCGGCAAGCATCAAATCGGCCCGACTTTCTTCCCCGCTTTCTTCTCCGCTTTCTTCTCTTAAACAGGCGAAAGTAACTCAACTAAAATGCAGGTGAACATACCATGACATGTAAAATGTACTCTCTCAGTATTCTACAAATGTACAAGACTGTAATCCGTTGGGAAAATGGGATTTTATGGACGAGTGCGATGATGAGACGCAAAAAAAGGCGGTTGCGTAATGGGAAATTTTCAAATGAGCGCGGCCAGTCACGTGTATCGAGGCGCTGTATCTGATGACGTCACAGTTTCTTACAAGGGCGTGTGGTCTAACTTGAGATGTTTTACCAGTGTATCCATGACTAGATGACTTATAGATTTTCAGCAGGACGAGAGTGAACTGTTTACTAGTCTGCTTGTTCAATATGAGAAGGATGTCTTTCAGGTTCACTGAAAGAAAATGCTATAAATGACGTATTTTCCAATAGACATTTGAAAACGAGTCATAACATCGCGACATCTTGGAGCCTGTCAACACTAAAACTCGCCATCCATTATCGGGTGCCTATAAAATCCGGCCCAGACGGTGAACTGATCCGATGATGTACGATCCGTGTCTAATACGGTTCCGATATCCCCCTCACCACGCCCATCCAGGCTGATCTGTCTCATATAGGTGTTATTATCACCGTTGTAATTCATCAAGAACTCTGATTATAACTATAGATATGATGATAGAAAATCAGTCTCAACAGACCCGTAATCCTGCCGGCCTCGGAAACAAGAACACCATATTGATTAAATAAGTCAGGTGGACATAACAAACTTCCTGTTGTTGTGGCATTGTCCCGGTAATATCAATTCTTCCATGATGTTATTGACCTGTCCCTGCCGGTTTTTCTGATTTCTTTCCAGTTCATTAAGTGCCAGTTCCAGCCTGCCGTCCGCTTGTCACTACCAGCGAGTCATGGAGCGTGTTTTACATCCGTTTAACCATCTCATCAGCGATTGGTGATTAATGTGTGAAAAAGCCAATAGATTTGCCTTCTTTTTTTAATGACAGCAGGATAACGCACAGAAATTACATCCCACCCTTAAGAGAACGAAATAGCAGGAACAAAGTCTGGTGGATCACACAGCGAAAGGTCGGGACGCAGTAAGAACATTCGATGGCGCTGGTTTGCAGTCCCATTTCCGGTGTATAGAGCCTGGTTGCCTATCTTCAGACTCGTTCTGTGGCCATATCTAGATTATCAACAAGTGAAATATGAACGAAACGCCTGCTTTCATGTGTTGTTGAGCGGCTCGTCTGCACAGAGCGGATTATATTAACTGATGCTGTTAACCGACAAAATTAGATGCTGCACATTAATATGAGAATAACTACATCCCAGCCCACATAAGAGACGAAGCCTTTAAATCAGATGCAACAGTATATGCGTGTACGATATTTCATTTCGTAAGCAACATTTTGAGTGGATTCTGACGAAACACTTTGTAAAGGCACTTGACTTCTTTCTCGGTTACCAGAAGCATCACCAGATCTAATGTTGTCATAAAATACATAGAGTGACATTATTCTGAAGCTAAATCGGACACTGAAGTATAGACTTCTTTACGCCAATGGACACCACTGTGAAGACGAGCCGATGTGCTGGCATCTCGTAAACCAATGTCAACCGTACATAATCTTGTATACGTCCGTAAATCTAGATGACTTGTCATAAATAGGAGGAATAATCAACAACCGGACTTGATTAGTTGCCTTATTGGGCAAGTGGTTGCTGATATTGTGTAGAAATCTCGTAGCGTACGCTAGGCTGATTGTAGAACTGGTGGTACGTTCCTGGCGTATTGTTATACAATTCATGACCTCGCTCATCCTCTTTAATCATGTATCCGCTAATGATGGGCAGGATAAGACTTGCAGATTCAGTAGAAGACTCCGTCGAGCCAATAACATTAATCAAGGAGTTGGGACTTGAGCAGGAACTGTCAGCGGGATCGATGTGAGGTCAAATGGACTTGTACCGTCCACTCTGATCAGGCACCTGATTGATACGACAGACATATTGATAAGGCCTCTGACAGGATGCCTAATGGTGAAGNGCGAAGCATGGCTGCAAAGATGTATCCAAGCAGAAAGAACACAGATGTATCATCAAACCAAAAGATTCACTGTCAACGTTGCCTTAAATTAGGGAGTTTAAGAAATCAAACGATAAACGTTAACTTTACGACAACGTTATTTTTTGTACTGAAAATGCAATAATCTGGTGAATTCGCAGTTTGAAAAATAACGTTGTCGTAAAGTTAACGTTTATCGTTTGATTTCTTAAACTCCCTATTATCTTTAACTACATGAACCTACCAAGTTCGTCGTACACAGAAGCGTCATTTGCTCATTGAATGAGTCCTTGACATCGTTATTTTCTGCGGCAATAGTTGATTAACCACTTGACCATTTGTCTTCAGAGACGAAAAACCGAAGAAGCTTTTGTTTGTTTTCATGTGAAAAACTAAGCCATATAATGGTGAATATCATTCAAGGCAAGCCATCATCTCCCAAACGCATCACGTCCATGTAAAGAAGAAGCCTTTCATCGGGTCTTTGAAAAAAGACGTCTCAGACTTGTGACTTGTGTTCAGTCGAACGTCAAAAAGGCAGGGAAACATAGAGACCAGATGATATCAGTACTTTACCCACTCTTCCTATCAAAACGTGAGGGAAATTCAAGAACATGTTTATATAATTCTCATTCCGAGTATACTTCCAAAGGCACACCTACTCAAATGTAGAAAAACTTCTCTTGGAAACCCATGCCATCCCCTACACTAACAGCTTCCCCGAAGTTGGCTGGCAGTTGAATGCTGAGTAGAATATTTTATATGAGTAAAACAGTGTTTTTTAATGGAAGTGCCTGTAGTGACCACATACGACTGAATCAAAGGCGTATGGTCTGCATTAACTGATGAACAAAATACATATTTCTTCATCACAAAGCATCTGGAGGAACTGCAGATCCGTAAGTCGGCTGGTTCCCTGCCGTTTCATCGTGCCATAGCTATTAGCGAGGTTTCGCAAATCTGACGAAACACGAATACGAAATTCAACTTTATTTCCAGGACCTAATGTGTTTCAGGAGATGGTTGCTACCACAAATGTCCCTGATGCCGGTGCGTCTTTTTAGCATATCATACATGTACAGTATAAGACCGAGAGAGTTATGGTGCATCTTGAATTTTTAAATTTCCACTTCATATCTACGAAGTCAACACGAAAGATAAATTTCAAAGTTTAATATGCACTGTAACTCTATCGGTCTAACGTCATACGCTAAAAGACGCTCTTCCAGCAGGCGATATTTGTGGCATCAACCATGTCCTGAAATACATTACGTCATGGAAGTGAGGTCCAATTTCGTATTTCGTACATCGTGTTTCGTCCGATTTGCGAAACCTCACTATTGGGATGGGCGATGATAGAAGTCAACGACGGAACTGCAATTGCGAATACTTTTGAAGCCGTCTGCGCTATGTTCCTTCACTGTTCATTCCTTTGGTTGGGGAAACTACGCATCCTGGCCATGTATCGATAAGACTCGTCATTTGTAGCATTGTCTTTCAGTTCTTGTATCTTAATTCGATCACATCGCGTGTCAGATTGCTTACGGATTCATTTCAATTAAGCCGCTGACACAAAAATGTCGATGATGACACGAACTCCGCAAATCAATCAGTTTTCGGCAGACGGCGTGGGTTTTTTCTTGCAAAGAAGCCACTTTTGGAATCATGATGAATTCGATACCCAATACAGTGTTGATTTTTTAAAGTTCCGCATCAGATGAATCAGTTCTGTAACAAAGAGATGCATTTTTGGAACTGGTGATTTACCAAACACCAGCAGAAGGTGGAACTGATCCTGAATGAGAGGGGTTGGACCCCGGATCAGTACACGCCTTATGAGACCGAGTATACTACTATAACTCGGTACATCATGACTAATTTCCCAAAACGATAGAAAGCGCCAAATCAGATGATGAAAGCTATAGTAGGGACGAGCATAGTACCATTTGGAGATCGACGCTGTTCGTAGTGGCTCACGAACTGCCTGGATATTGGCAAATACGGTCCGATCGAATTTCAATCCGGGTAGATTTGTCCGACCTATTAGCGAACAACGTTGGCTACCAACCATAATCACTTGGAGTAATCATCGTTTCCATTTCATTTTCATTATGGGGTTGTTGGTCGGATTTTCGTGTGAGGGTGATCGCCATAAGGTCACCCGTGTACCTATAAAGCATTTTCTTATCAGTGGGTCAATTAGGACAGCCCTTTCTATCAGCCCGTAAGAGCTTTCAGTGGGTAGATCGTCCAATTATAATCCAAATTGAAGTCATCATTTACCTATTGCTTTGTTGCATAACTGCATTTCAATTTAGGCTTCGGTTGATTAGCCAACTCTGTTGATTAATTTCAATGCCGAAAAGAGTGCTAATTACTCTGTTTGTAATCAAGCGTTACCGAATTGAAATTCACCCTCAGGCGAAAGGTGTTCATTGATTTTTCTTCCTGTTTAGAAGAATTGCTACTAAAGCGGTTGACGAGGCCGTCATCAGCGCTAAATGAGTCATTTACCTCTTGGCAAGAAACAGGCACCATGTTTGACAAGATGGTACATGGCACTTGCACGCACAAATAATCAGGACACACTCTGTTCATTGAACCAAGAGCAACAGTTGTTATACCGAAATTCGTCGTTCATCTTGGTTTTGACGGTATTTCTTGCAAACGCGCGCATGCAAGTGACTCCGGGAAGTGACTATTTGGCAGGCAAAGTCATACATGTATTTCGCGGTGAATCACATGTTTTGGTTTGCCTACCAGTTAAGTGCGCATGCGCGAAATCTCCGTACAATCCAAGATGGCGGGGGTGGAAACAATATGTTAGGATTTTGATGGAATATAATGAGGTGGGAGGAAGAGTATCTGGCACACTTTACCACAGGCCGTTAATGGTAAATCATTACGCTTTATGTCAAGGCCTGCTAGCGATTCAGCATCGATTTCTTGTCTCCGATTTAATCAACACTGTGTGTGATATCAATGGCAGGGAGAGTGATAATCCCACCATGATGTGAGAATGCGCATGGTGGAAGACACGAGAACAATTAGTTTTGGGATACAGAGAATATCTACAGGGCTGGGTTACCATCACAAGTATTATTCTAGTCGTGGAACAGTGCGCTTAAATCGCCCACAAGGTATTCCATTGAGAGTTTTTACCGCGTTGGATATCAAACACATAACTACCGCGCGAATAACAATGAATAAATTGGTCCTGAGATCAGAGACAACGGGGAATTGCCTGGTTACTTGTCACGAACTATTTGGTTGTGATCATTCGTCTGGTGTCCTAAGGAAGCCAGCATGTGGACTTGGGGAGACGATAGGTAACCAAGAGATGAATAGTTCGTGAAGTGTGAAGATAGGCGACGAGTAGCCTATTATGATTGATATCTTTTTGCGATAGTAGGCTACAGCTGATGAACCAAAACTCATTGGGCGCGATGTGAGAACTGTGGACATGAGCACGAGCTGGTGGCTTCAGCCAGCAGTACACGGTGCAAGATTTCATTAAATTTTCTGAACTAACGTTTTCTAGAGTCCCCCATATAGTGTTTCCATACAGAAGACAGATAGAGAGACCATGGGCCGTATTCTAGAAGCTTCCTTAACTCTAAGGTTTACCTTTAGCTATTGTTTGCAGGGCAGAATACAAAAGCTTAAAGTGGACCATAGAGTTAAGAAGGCTTCTACATACGGGCCTACGACTTTCCAATAGGGGAACACAGAGAAATCTATCATCTGGTTTCACAGTCTTCTTCATACAATAAGGGGAAACACTGAGAAACGGCTCCGTTTGGCTCCGACTCCGAATTTCCTAAGAAATCGAATGGCAGAAGTCAGTTCTGAAAGTGACACTGACACTGTCATCGTGACGATGACTGCGCATCAAGCTCAATTATGTGTTTATAAGTGTTTGATTAACGATATCTCCCCGTCTATACTTTAAGCGGCACCGTGTTGATCTAAGCAGTCATTGGTTCTATAGCAATTTCCGCTGCGGTCAAACACAATCAGTGGAATAGCACGTCGTTAATTAACCTGGGATATAGCCCTAACAAGGGGAGGCAGCGATGCTAATTGTTATTTCACATAAATGTATGACTTGGACCACGAACTACGTAGGAAAAAGAACGATTTCGATGGTGTCTCTTGGTTTATGGCCAAAGCATTTCCAGCAAATATCTGAAAACATAGTCCGATTCCGATACACATTACTCGACAGTCTTAATAGATGACGTCATCCATCTTGAAACCAATCAAAAACCAATTTAACATATCAAACTTTGTTTGCTTTCGTCTAAGTGTCTTTCAGTGTCTGTCTACCGAGTGGTACAGACGTCCGAACGTTTCCAATAGTCAAGTAGTCTGGGGCTGTGGATTCCGCCGCAAAAAAAGAAATCGGTCGGATAAGGATACATCATCTATGTACGGTACTGTCAAACAGGAGGCAGGATGTGTGCATCGAAGGCTAAAAGACGTGCAGAACGTGCAGTTCTCTTCACTCTAATCATTTTTTGAAATCTGATTACCTTAATGGACTTATCGTTGCAACACACAGGCGACGATAATCAGCCCAACCGATATCCTTATTTCGAGATGAGAATAGGGGAAACAGTGGCAAAACACTACATCATTTTAATACATAATGTTCGTACATGTACTTGCCTCATAGAAAGGCGTCTGCTATTTAATGTTCTCTACAAAATTGGCTTTTCATTGAACAGAGTTTTGATGTCAAAAACTGTGACAGTAGAGGACAGAATGCAAATAAACCTACCACATCATTTTGGTTGGGCAGCTCTTGAAGTCGAGGTATATTGACAACTGTGAGAAGCTAGCACTCGTAGTGAGGTTTGGTTCCAAACGATATGAGGGGAACATCGATTTGAGCAGGGAAACTTGAATTCTGGCAAGGGATGATTCTGTGAAATCAACCATTGTCAGTTTCAATGGAGTTGGGGAGGACATGAATCCATGGTTCCCCCAAGGCTACTCATCATTTTTTCAGTCATTGATTTGTACGTGACAAAACATAAGGAACAAACACGGATATAACGACGTATCGAATTCTATTACCCGTTCGAAGGACAGGGAGCAACCCTAACGAGTCCCTTGTTGGCATCTTCTGATAACCCGATGTCCAGTTTTCTATTTGAAGACCATTAGGTGTGGGTCAGGACACCGGCCGCGGGTCACCTCGTAAATGGCATCATTATAGATGGTGATATGGTATATTAGTTTATGATCCGCCAATATTACGGCAGCAGAAGAGAGGAGAAATAGCTTTAGTGTCAATCCCTCCTCATACTTGGCATTTTACCGTCTGGAGCTAATGGGCAATGACAGTATACGACTTCAATGTATGAGTGGAATTCTGGAGACCAAACCGAACAACTTATTTGCGCTTGCAATTGTTGACTGCTTTTCTTTGTACAGAACTCCCAACGGTCAATAACCCTGTACCTCATTAGACTCCTTTTATGTAAGATGTGGACATTCATTTCCTGTATTTGAATGAGAAGCATGTCCATCCTGGTAATCTACGAGTAGCGCCTGGTTCTCATGCGAGGCTGTAGCCTAAAGCTGGTGGGCTGCAAGAAAGCCTTGGATTAGGCCGGATGAGATTGCTGCCCCAGACTTGCTGTAATGCCTCTACATTTACTTTATTAGACAGTTATGCGCAGCTAATGTGATTAAATGCGGAATCATGGGAAGTGTCTGATATTTTTTATTCTGATTCTATGTTTCTTGGTATTCTGTCTTTAGCCATGTTAGTATCAGGGTGAATCAAGAGTGGCTAGCGTCGACAGAAGTGAGACAGAAAACTACACTTGCCAAATCATTCCATTGTAAGGCTTTCGCATTAGGAAACAAGCCAAAAATAATTGATACGCTCACTGAATAATACTGACCTTGGCTCGGTTATTCAACCATCAAAGTCTTGTTATACCTCAACAATCTGGCTCAATCGGAATAAAGATGTTATAAGATGTATGATATCAAACCTGAGAGGAATAAAATGAATCCCAGGAGAGATAAGTAATACTTAAATCATGCCGCTGTCGCCGAGGTCGGAATAAAGTTAATTCTGCTCTCATCAGTAAGACAAAACGTCACATCATTCGTCCGATAGCCGCATCAATCAGGTTTGATACTATGTATACGGATGATAGGGGCACATTGGTATGACCTTTACCAGTTCCTGAAGACCCTAACGCATCAGAATAACCCTCATCTGTATGGGCAGGATATTTGAAATGGTAACGGTGAAAGGCGTTCACGATTTCAACATCTTCAGCTGTGGTGACTTTTGCAATGGTACGGCGAGGTTTGGAATCACCGGAGTAAGGTCATTGGCCTGTTCGCCGTGCGAATGTCATCAAATAAAAAGGGACTAACAGAGGTCCAAGACTGACCTCTTTTCTAACAATCCCTGTGGAGTAGAGGGCATCTTTCAACTGGTGAAAGCTGAAAGAAAAAGACTATTGAGACATCCATCTACTTACACACTCCAAATGGTGGATGGCCTGCACGGGTACGGAATCCTTGATCAAAGTGGTCCCCAGGACTGTATCTGTCATATTTGCATTGAACTACCAAGTGTGTACATATACAGTTAGTCATGATATTGCTAGAACGAGAGGAGCACTAGGATATAGCCAAGCACAGCTAATTAACTTGCCAGACATATAGCCAAGTGGGGTCATCCAGGTTCGTCGCTGTAGCTTGTCGTAGCCGTGTTTTATAAATCATCAATCACCCCGAATATAATTAGTTCCAATATGTCTGCATTTCCTGTGTAGATGGGATCATCTTCAATGCAAGTGTCATACATTTAAAATTAACGAGTCGTTTTTCCCGAACGTTCTAATCAACACGAGCTGTAATTGCTAATTTTGTGATCAAATTCTGGCAGCTACAATTTTCTCGAACTTGTTAACTTTCTAATTAAATGCAGAACGATGATTAGTCAGTACAAGTGGTGTAAATCGGCTCATCTATACTCCCCTGAATTATAACAACTAAAATTTGCTGACATTGCGCCCCGAGGCTGACTGGCAAAAACAAGCCTACCAATTCACTCCTACTTCCAGTGCCGGTGGACCACTGCAAACAGACTCTGGGATAATTAAAGATCGAATACAATATAATGAATAGTCTGCACCACCGTCATTCATTGCTGTATCAGATAGCATGGACATTCAATCAGAACTTGTCAGCAACACTGGTCAAGCAATTGCCCACTTAGTGGGGTTCTTGCATATGGCCTTCAAAGAAATCCGGCCAGTTCACGGCGAGGCCGAACTCGATAGTCGGTAAACAATGTCAGGATTTGAGGTTCTGTCCCACCCCATACCGTTCTCATCTTCTTAGTAACTGTCCTTATGATGTCCAGACTAATGGTACATGAATCTGCATCAGCATCTTCAAAATCGAGTGACGAAGTTACATGTATATACAACTTACTGGCGATGAGGTGTTCTACCCTACAAAGGTGAAACGCCACAGATTCACTCCTGGGCGTCTAGGATCCACGCCAAGTGTGGAAATATTCCGTGACGAAGGGTTCGTTACCCATTAATTTAGCATCTCTTCTGCGAGTGTCATGCACGTTCCTTCTAGACACTTTTAACACATCCGGAGGTGTTAACGAAAACCTTTCCATGACATCAACTATTGATGCTAAGTGCGTTAAGTGTTGTGTTTTTTTGTTTAAAAAAATGTCGTGTTTGGAGTGATATGCGGAACGATGGGCGCTGCACGTTGTCGGAATAGAAGACGCTACAGAGGCTTTTTCTTACATCATTGAAAATGAATCGTGGTGAAGGACACAGGGTCGTCAAAAGTTCAACGTCATCTTCAAAAGTTTAACCATACGTAAGTCATGGAGAAGGAGGACAGAGCGAGTCC
>NMRB01000016.1:93457-174566 GCA_002633025.1 Notospermus geniculatus | reverse complement strand
CATTCATTGCTGTATCAGATAGCATGGACATTCAATCAGAACTTGTCAGCAACACTGGTCAAGCAATTGCCCACTTAGTGGGGTTCTTGCATATGGCCTTCAAAGAAATCCGGCCAGTTCACGGCGAGGCCGAACTCGATAGTCGGTAAACAATGTCAGGATTTGAGGTTCTGTCCCACCCCATACCGTTCTCATCTTCTTAGTAACTGTCCTTATGATGTCCAGACTAATGGTACATGAATCTGCATCAGCATCTTCAAAATCGAGTGACGAAGTTACATGTATATACAACTTACTGGCGATGAGGTGTTCTACCCTCTACAAAGGTGAAACGCCACAGATTCACTCCTGGGCGTCTAGGATCCGCGCCAAGTGTGGAAATATTCCGTGACGAAGGATTCATTACCCATTAATTTAGCATCTCTTCTGCGAGTGTCATGCACGTTCCTTCTAGACACTTTTAACACATCCGGAGGTGTTAACGAAAACCTTTCCATGACATCAACTATTGATGCTAAGTGCGTTAAGTGTTGTGTTTTTTTGTTTAAAAAAATGCCGTGTTTGGAGTGATATGCGGAACGATGGGCGCTGCACCTCATCGGAATAGAAGACGCCGATGTACATGTAGGGCCGACAGAGACGTTTTCTTACATCATTTAAAATGAATCATGGTGAAGGACACAGGATCGTCAAAAGTTCAACGTCATCTTCAAAAGTTTAACCATACGTAAATCATGGTGAAGGAGGACAGAGCGAGTCCAAAGTTCCTTCATGCCTTAATTATCAACATCTTTACCCATACGTAAACCTTTACATACATCATTAAGTGTAGGGACGAGTCGGGGAAGCAAACTAACCTTCGTCAAATGAATTCAAGTCACATGAATACTTTCACGTCGTCTCGGAAAAATTTGCATAATTGTTGAAGAATATCTACTTCCAGTATTGACTCTCATTAAAAGGAAACCAATACGCCACAAATGATATTCTTTTGATTGCGTGGAATGACATCAAAGGAGACGCAGATCCCATGTAATATTCATGTCGTTCGACACAAGACCACAGAAAAACACAAAATTCTGAGAGCGTTTGCTCTGTCGTGTTCGCCTTGACATCGGGGCACTCATCTGGGATTTTAATCTCCCAGAACTGAAACAGAATTTGCTTGCTCAAAAGGCCTGCACAGTATGCGATGGTGACTGATCTTCTTAAGTCATACACACAGCGAAGAACTCAAACGTAGGCCTACGTTATCTTAATTGACATGATTGAAGTATTTATTTCATGCTGGTGGATGCTGCACCAAAAATATTATTTCAGTACTCGAAAAGTCTGGCCAGGTCGCCACAAAAAAGCGCGGGAATCTGGACGGCGAATGTGAAAATGGCGCGAAATTTTAGCGCCATTTATACTGCTGCTGTCACGATACCCGCGCTGATATGCAAGATCACCATTTGAATTGATTACAATCAATTCAAATGGTGAAGGTTTCGGCCACAAGAAATCTCCTGAAAACTACACTAATCGTGGATGTCACGGTATTCAATGAGGTTGACTGGTCAGCAGTATAACTTGATGAACGTCTAATGTGTAAACAATGTAAATTCTGAGGTCTCTAAATGACGTTGGAGCAAACAAGAAGAGACCACAAATTAGACAAAACGAGACGCTGAAATTCATCTCACTTGCTGTTAATTTTATCTTCATGATCTGGCCACGAATTTGCAGACTGAGTTTGCTTGATGCAAACCATCATTGCTGAACGTGATTTTGACATTATCAGTTACGACCCACTCATCGTCTTAAGGGTATACCAAAGTGCCAAACTTGTAAATTTATGTCAAGAAGTGGTGTCTCCAAAAGCAGGCATGGAAATAGTTTTGATTAAGTTTGCACTGCACATCATATTCTATGAAGTACAGAGATCCTGAATATGCCCAAAGTACGAAGTCAGCATGCACCACTTATGTAATATATGATAAAACAATGGCCCACTTTTGTGCAAATGTACAGGTCTACTCCTACAAGTATCTGGTACAAACGAACCACCAAAATGTTGTTAGGTCTTTAATGTACATGATGCTACCCTTCAATATGGCTGTATCACAGCAGAAAGGCAAAAAATCAACCATGAAGTTGTTGATTTAGGGGAATTCCAAACACTAATTTGAGGCAGCCATGTTGGAACTACTTTTCACCCAGTTCTGAAAATAGTTGTTCTTAAAACTGCCACACAATCACATACAATGCATGTGCATGGCGGGTTAATGCCAGTAAGTACTAAATTTCAAGTACCGGTACTTTTCATGGAGTTACTGGCGTTCGACCCACCATGCACTTGCATATTTTTAGAACTGGGACAAAAGTAGTTCCAACATGGCTGCCTCCAATTAGTGTCTGGAATTCCCCTAAATCAACAACTTCATGGTTGATTTTTTGCCTTTCTGCTGTGATACAGCCATATTGAAGGGTAGCATCATGTACATTAAAGACCTAACAACATTTTGGTGGTNACGGCGTCGTTGTGCGCTGCAAGCACCAATATTTGTAACTGATTCACCAATACATCACCCTCATGTGTTATTTCTATATGATGCACTGCCGTCACACGTGTATACTTTCGAAAACGTGTTTCCATTCCAGAAAACCTCTTAAGTAGCTTTACATCATATCGAGAAGGAAAAAGCGTAGTTATTCCATTTAAAGCAATTTAAAAAGGTCTTGTCTTCCATTAGAGAGAAGCACTTTAAGGGCAAGCCACCTATTCCCACGAGTGCAAAATCTTGTTCAAGTAGCTGATATCGGCCGCTTCAAGTTTACCTTCTTCGTTATTGCTCTAACAGATAATAATCGACTTTCCTACTTGAACTTACATTGGTTGTTAATATTTTTCTAGATATATGTAACTGTGTCCTTTGAAGGACGATTCCAGTCTGCGAAAGCACTTGTCTGGATTTTGTTCGTTCTTTTGGAATCTTGTTTAATATTCCTTGCCATTTTGAGGTTTTTAAGGTTACTTACTGGCCTTTTTGGGATATTACGTCAGTTGAGTTGGAAATATCTTCCCAAGAATGTAACCTGACGGTCAGTCTCAGAGGTCTCGCCAATAAAGGCAGAACTGCCCCCGGAACTAATTATATACTTGCCGAGTCTAACATACCAATCTTGCGAAGATATTTGCCTTTTCTTTTCCTGCACAGCATGCAGCAAATCCTGGACGAAGTCCACGTTTGGAGGAGGGGGATTGATGGCATATGACCAGGCCGCATTAGTCTAGGGTGTGTACACCCATGCTATCAACTCGATCCTGATAGATCTTGGGTCTGGCTCTAAATGACCGGGCGGAGAATACCTCGACATTATCTTGAAGAATGAGGTCCGTTATGGGGGAATTAATGTCCCATGTGAAATAAGATCTTACCCGATACTGGTCTGCCACAGCAAGTGCTCGGGGTTTGTGTTTGCGGTTCCATTGATGGAAATCTTCTTTGCTTCAATGCTGATTAAGGACTGCTGAGAGGTGATGAATTAACCAGCTTTTCATTAGTCGTCCTTTATAATACATGTACGTGTACAGGTACATGTACGTCAGATAGAAACAAAGGCGACTATAGGCCACTTAGGCCAACGAACGTACACGCACAAAGAATGAATGGCCTTGAATTTTTCATATTCAACAGTTAGCACGCCGTACTTGGGAAATTCAGTTTTTCAAGCCTGCCTCACATAATCGATCATCGGAGTAGAGAACTAAATCCCCCACCATGGGAGATCGATCAAGAATGTCCTCCATTTAAACGCAAATAACTTTTTTCCACAAAAGACGTGTTACATTACACTGAGACCTCAAGTCATCGTTTCATGGAAGAAGTGAAAGTCTTTTTTATCGGGGGAGAATAATCCTTATCGTATATCCAAGAGATATCAGGATTCGTATCCAGTCTCGGCAGCCTGAATGACATGAGTGACACTCATTACATATTGATAAACCAGTAAAGTCGACGGTCCCACTGGTATTTATGCAGTCTATTCGCTTATTTAATCATATCGCTGGCAATGAAGAAATATTGGTCGAATTTGAGACGCACTGTCAGGAAATGGACACGCCATTTCCGAAGTCTATTGAAATGAGATGGCCAAGTGTATTATGTATACGATTGATAGGACAGTGTTGGTAACTTTTTTGCCCTGTTGGCAGTTTATGTCAAATTGGTTTATAAGGTGATTTGAACAATTTACAATACTGGTCATCATCTTCATTTTGGCTGAGTAATGATTGTTTACACTATGGGCCGGAACCCACTACAGCGTATTCTCGCTCTTACATGTACGTACTTCGCAAGAGTGGAAAATCCGCTAAAGTCATTGAGAGTTGGGGTCCAAATACGGCATTATCAGCTCGGTGGACAACACTGGGCGAATAATGTGCAGCAGAAGGAAACCGGAGTGGCCGGAGAAAAGCCTCGGACCATGCACCTTACCTATACTCCACAGTTGAATAGTCCAGTTTACTCATGATATCATGGTTTGCTGTTTCCTAACGTTCCCACCAAATCTTTGCCAGTTTAAATTTCAATGCTATTCAGAAGTTGTCGTTGCATAAATGTTATTAATGCGAATTTGTAGAAACGCAGAAAACTTTACATAAGACACATGAATATTTTAAACTTTGTTCACTTCATTTTTTTAGTACATCGTAGTTGAGTTAAATATGTTGTCAGTTAAAACTTGATGGAGCTTTCTGGATTAACGCCATGTGAATGAAATGTCCCACATGGAAAATTTCCTAGACCGCCTTTGGTAGCAGTCGGTAGGAAGAACCCTCGGCAGTAAAAAACAGACTTTAGAAGAATCTGTTCATACTGTTCATACATATATGGACAATTACGTACTGGAGATCGCCGACTAGTGTTCAATTATCTTGTCAAAAGAAAAGCCAAGATGATTATATCCGAGACTCAGAAAAAAGGCTGCGTGATCTCCGAGGGCAAATGTTTCAACCAACAACGATATCTCGACAAGTTAATTGACAAAGTTTGAACTCACTAACTTCACCAGCCACGATTATCTACTTTGGACGCCGACGATAAGATTTGAACTACAACACCAAGTAATCCAAAGGGGACATGGGTTGAACCTAACGTACCGTGTCAAACTACTAGTATACTGAAATTTTTACTTTATCCTAAGACCCTTAAATCCAGCTCCTCACAGGATTCTTCCCGACTGACAGATTACGCTACAAGGAGAAGATGACAGCCCTCTTAGTCTGAGTAATTAAAACAGATTTAGGAAAGGACAGAGCGCTAATGATGTCTTCATGTTGGCGGATTAGGTCGACGTCCTCGAGATTTGCGTAAAGATAGAGCAGAGACCCTCTACTTTTAGTGGGCCCATTGATTTCCCAAAGAGATTTTGCGGTTGGTTCTCTGTGAGACATGGTCACTGTAGACCTCAAGCGATTTGGTAAGCTGCCAGTCCGATTTTTAAGGTTCACTTTACCACCATCGAGGAGGATTCTATGCCATGACAATTAAGCTGAGAGCGAATAAGATGCATGGAGTACACCAAAGACGTCCACCTGCACTTTGAAGAACTGCATTTCATAAGATTTATACACTCCAATGCATTCAATGCATTATTTAAGAATCGCTCATCGTCGCTTCTCCATGTATTCTGGTTTTCTTTCATGTTCAAGTGTACTTTGCCCAAGACGTTTTGTAACAAATACTCAGAACCACTTACATGTAGGTCGAAATTCTTTCATTCTATGATGAACTTTACCTAGGCATACATCAAATTCTAGTGAACGATACATAGACCTACTTCATTCTGTGGAGAACGTTACCTAGGCCTACTCTATTCTGTGATGAACGTTACCTAGGCCTGCCCCATCCCGTGATGAACGTTACCTAGGCCTACCCATCATTTGATGAACGTTACCTAGGCCTACTCCATTCTATGGTGAACGCGACCCAGCCCTGCTTCATTCTATTATGGAACGTTACCTAGGCTTACTTCGTTCTATGATGAACTTTTTAGGCGCAGACTTCCTTCAATGTTGAACTTCATGTACTTCTGATCATTCTATGACGAATGTCATGTTTTTCATTTTATGATGAACGTCACATGCTTAATTTTATGACGAACGTTATGTCCTCCATGAACGTTGCTAAAAGGAATTTCATCGTCGAGAGATTATCTTTCTGTCAAACTTGAATGATGAACGAAACCAAGATATGCATGGTACAATATCCAGCGGATCAAATCACAGAACTATGTATAAAGCATAAAAACAGATAATATGTAACATAAACATCAGCTTCACTTAGCTCCACTTGTTCATTTAGGAATGTCATGTTCAGCTCCTGGGGTCGATCGATTCTGAATCTTCAGGGACCACTTTTGAATCCATTAAAGATATTAGTACTCGAAGCTAAGATCTTCAGCATTAAGATAGCTCAAGAATGACTATTTTCGAAATCAAAGATCCGAACATGCTTGTTTTTCCGAGAGAATGATCAAGTAGTTCTGTCGGTGATTTAGAACGGCGAAGTAAAATGGTGATCGAGAATTTATGCAATAGGCTATACTTGATTTATTTATGAAGAAGATGTTAGTTACATAAAAGAATGGTTACTGCATAAGTTTTCACGCATCATTAGATGTGGAATTGACTGGTATACAGAGGAGGAAGTTGGACGTCCTCTGCACAAAAGCCATGGATTGTCAACGATTATGGTGAGGATTAGCGACGTAATCCTTCACAAAGGCTTAATCCACGAGGAAAATAGTGCCTGGGCTTTGATTCCAGGAGGACCTTCTCCGGGATAATTCCCACAGCTACATGTAGAACTTGTAGTAAAACAACTACCCAAGTAATTTACTGGTCTTTATTAGGTTCGTTGCGGATCTTAATTTCACAACGACACAAGATGTTGTGGCATCTTTCAGAAAAGCAACGCTTTGCTGGCGAAAGATAACAACTCATAATTGGCTTCATCAGCTCTCAAATTTAATCCTGCCGGAATTCCCTTCGGCATATCGACGATACTAATTGTCAGGGCGATGCCAAATTGATATAATCATACATCAAAATTGACGTTGTCATATAAACTCACTCACCACAGGACAGATAGCCAGGGGCCATCGGGTGGATCGCAGGAAGCGTGTCTTTTAATATTCTAAGATGGAATAATGGGGAAAAATTAAAATGCCAGTAACAGGTGAAGTATGCTAATTTGCCAAACATTATCGTCAGTGTCGAAAACATGGGAGAAGTTACCCTTTTTTAAGAAGGTTTATTGTGTAACTTATCTTTGTATTCAAATACATCACCGAACCATGCGGTTTACTGATTGCGTTCTTATGGTGTGCTTGAATTGCAAACCTGGGAAATTGATGATATTTCTACCCACTCTCTTTCTGTCTGCCTTCCACCTTTGGGTCATTTTATGTCCCCAAACATTGTCAATCAGTTGCTGATATTCTTGGGCCTTCCACACACCTGCCATTGGCGCATCGGTGTTCAGACAGCAAACGCCGAATATTCCACCGAGAGTAATGGGATGATTGGTTCAGGTGATTGTTAACTGTAGGATATTAACTTAACTTGCGCTCATCTGGTCAAGAAATGTTGAGGTAATAGCTGGACACCATTTAAGATGCTCCTAACCAGGACATGAACTTGAACATGTACGAACTTTCGCTGCTGGACTTCCGCGAATATGATTCGCAGCCATCTTCAGCTGGGAAGCTTTTTTGTAGGAAAATGTCCAGGGACATTGTGCTCACCTGTCTGATAAGGCTCTGTGTTTAAGTGAAACTGTGACTCTCATGGTGAATGCTGAAGGATCAGTAGACAAGGGACTTTTGATCTTTGATCTTAGAACGAACCAACTGGTACATGGATTAGTGAACCACGAGAACAGTAGTTTGAGATGATAAATAGTCTGATAATCTTGCCCAAAAGCAAGAATACATTTGCTTTTGTTAACATGTGCAATTCATCACTGCTCAGCTGACGTGCTGGTCTACAAGCTACCACTACCACCAGCCAGAGAGTGTAGGCGGCGACATTAGGATTTCCAACATTAAATCATAGTAGATTTTCTTTTGTTTTTGTGGGACACGATCAGTCACGATTTCCTGAATGATGTGACAGCATTGATTCAGGAACTGCGTTTGATGTAATCCTTCGCATTTGTCCTCTCGGGTGCTTCATGGAGGATTTACCGGCCTCCTGGCAGATATTAACGTCTGGAAAACATCAGTTATGTCTTTGTAACCGTAGTAGTCACCACCATCTAACAACAATATGCTTTGTTTTATTTGGTTGCACTTTTGAGGAAATTTTATCGCCATATTGCTTCTTTTGTGCTGGTTACACTCTTTGAAGAGTACAGCCAGCTGTATGCCGTAATCAGCATGTTTGAATGAACTAAGTGGCTATTCATGATGACACTTTATGGGACCGATTTCAATCGAAGATTCGTCTCTTATTCAGTCTGTTAATGAATGACTAAAGAAGAAACCAGAGTGAGAAAGAAATCTGCAGCAGTTTCTGAAACATTGTACAATGGCCCAAATGGTTTGGTCGTTCTGTATGGCTGCATGCTAACACAGGGAATCCTCACCACTACCGTCTTCCTGTGCTGGCTTAACAATCTAACGAATCCAGAACATGATTTCGCGGTCCGCAAGAGGGGTGCGGTTACGTATAGAACTTGGTAGGTATTATTGGACTGTTTTGGGCTGAGCTGTCAGGAATAGTCAACAGATCTAATGAGAGTGTTTCGGCAATTCAGGAAGAGTAAAAACACACTGTTTTGTATTATGTCATGTTCCGATCTGATTATAGTTAACATGACCGCCTACATTCTTTATGATCAATCCGAGGATAACTCAGACACAAAACGATCTGGTTAATTCACGAACAGCAATGCTTGATTACGTCCTGATGGCTTGTGACACTTTGGGCCAATGTGATAGCCTATCGTCAACAAAGCATTCACTTCGATTGACACCCAGTCCGAATCCCCAGCGGACCACCCTGCATCTCAACGAGAGCAATCACCATTAGGAAGAAAGTAACGAATCTCATTTTCCTTCGATGTTTGGATACAAAATAAGGCTGGTACTTATCATAGAGATTCTTGCCTTCAGATAGTTACACAAATGAATGAAAGCGATTGGGCCATTCGTTCACGACGACACCAATCTAGTTTCTTGAAGAGTCATCGCAAAAAGCCATCTTAGTGCTTCCAAGGAAGACCGTAGTTTAATCTACCAGCTAGGGCTTAAAGAACGAGGCTTTGGTGTCGGCGTGTCTCTTCCCTGCCCAGTTTCAAAGTAATCCACAGCCACTTCGTATTCTTCACACGTCCGAAACAAGGACATGAACAGCAGTGCATAATTCATCTTTCAAAACCAAAGGTGAGGACGGACAGCAATATCATCAAGAGACCTAGTTTATCCATAGCTAATGGACTTAGGCGGGTTCAGTGGACAGAGTTGTGGAAACGGAAGTCTCTTACGGGAATACAACTACAAAAGGACGTACTCCATCGGGAAAATCAGCAAATCTTCTTGAGGTCTATCTTCCAGCAAAAAAGGAATCGATCTATTCCACTGAGGAAGTTATTACTCGGTAGCCAAGTCACCGGATGAGTCTTATCATACCTTTGTAGTCAATTGCTTGCACTCCTGTTTGCTCAAAGCTGTTTTAAGTGTTCTTGTAGTTTAAGGCCATTTTTAACAGAAGAGTTATGCTTTTACGAATTCTTGACTAGCGTACTCTGAGCCTCGATCAAGTCAATCGCCATCCTGCAATCATTAAGCGTAAACATAAACTACTTTTATTAGTTTATGGTGTTAGTAATGGTTCTGATACACCCGTATTTATACATCGGCAGACGAGCAACTGCTGAAAGCAAAGTTGTACATTTCAAGTTGCTACAAGTGAACGGCGATAAAGCCGCTCCAAGCAGTAAAGCATCACAGCAACTTATCACTGTCTCGATGGTCATGAGAAGGCCAAGAATGGGGGTGATTTACAAAATTCCACACCAGGACTACCATACCGTTCACACCAATATTGGTTTTTTTCCCCTATTTTCTAAGAAGCATCGGTATTCTCTCTCCGATACCAAATCAACAGTAAACAGAAAGCATCTTGGGAACGCTCCGGCATCACGGTTTCTTTTCCGGTGAAGCCGTTGATATCGCCGCCTGGTCGTGACAAAGACGGATTCCTTAAGTAATGGGAAAAGAGAGGCCATTATAATTCTCCGCATGTGTGCGCCAACTGGGCGTTTAGAATTAAATGGCTTCGATCCCTGGTTACCGGAATTGACACGCTGGCTCGATTCTTATGGATTGCCTTCTTTCACTGTGACACCACAACCCTGGTTTTTTTTGCAAGTATCACCAAAAACACCGACAAAAAACTCAATTTCATGACTCGCATGAGGAGGACTATGTAAGGAGGTTTTTTTGACTGATTCAAACTGTGGACGTGGTTGATGACGAGACTAACATAAGGCTTCACTTCAGTTGGTCTCACACTTGGAAAACACTTCGAAATGTCGAAAGGGTCGACATTTCTGACCAATATCCTTGTAAAAGTATTGATAACGTTCCTCATCGCAAACCATCATTTTCACTTCACTAAGTTCATACCAGAGATAAACAAACTCTACAAATCAGTGGACAGAAACGGCTGGTACCTCTGAAGCTGAAGGTTGATGCAATTCCCGCTCGTGTCCACTCTGTCTTTATACGATAGATAGGTTTTGGAAGCAGCCTGTAAGTATAACCGTGTCGATGATCCGGGAGACGACACTTCCCCACACCCATTCCTGCTTTCTACCAACTGAGGTAATGCATATTTCATCTTTTAATCACTTTTTATAAACCAGCACCATGACTGATTGATAAAAGGATCTGACATTTTTTTAAGCTTAGCCTGTCCATCGGTGCACTTTTCCATTAGAATATGAGGCGTATGGCTCTCGTGTCATAGCGGCTGACTGGCAGGCTATGAAAGAACGGCTACGGTAACTTTCCGAGATAAAATACCCCAACCACTGACAAACTCTACAGTCTGAGAAGAAAAAATCCAGGCATGGAGCGGCTGTTTACTCAGTGTGGACAACTATTCCATGGTATAGTTGACTCTGCTAGGCTGTGCAAGTCTCCCAGATTGATAGGAAGAGCAAACTTAATTAGACAATGAAAAAACTGGAATTTAGAAGATAGCTGAAGACGACAGGCTTCAGTGTCAACCTTGTAACGTGTTTGATATCGGGAATGGCAAAGATCAGATCTCAGTCTCTCCTCTGAACCACAGAACACGTAGGTCGTTCAAAGCTGCTGTTGAGAGAATGATAACAAAGTGGTTTTCACAATGAGAAAAAGTTACAATGATAAGGCAACGACGAACAATCCCATCTCGGATCTGCCTTCCTTGTTGGCGTAATCGATTGTGATTTCGTTTAAAGCGCTAAATTTACGACTCAAAAGGCAGTAGAGGGATTATTCGAGTTCTACAACAGAATCAGTTTGTTGTATCAGTCCTTATCATCGACCTGCCTTCCTAAAAGAAGGAAGAAGGAGATTGCATAAGGGCGGAAGTTGATAGACGAGCGTGATCTGCCAAAAACTGACAGCCCGACATCATCGACTCTCATGCCCGGTACAGCGTTCTGAAGAACTGCCGGGAAAACTGCTTTTAATTACTTAACATTTCTTGCTCTGTATTGAAGTCCCGTCCTTTGATGTAAAATGGATTGGAGAGAGGCAGCGCTTGTCTCTTTTGACAAATTTCATCGGGGAGTAAACAATGTCCATTGAAGTTGGATTAGGTATCTTAACTCGTACGTGATGCGAGCAGGTTCTTCAACTTTCAAGTTATCTTTATCCCACCTGAGTTTGCCCGTCTTGAAGATTATCTCTAAGCTATTGGATCACTCAGCCAGATGCCAGAGAGAGCACAAGGCTCTTTGGGAATATCAAAAACATCGAATCAATCTAAGAAGATCGCATCGTCTCTTCACGAGTTTGGCTAATTTGAGTGGAAATTTAAAGACATACTTCAGAGTACAGCTGATGAGGTCAATACACCTTTTCTTTTCAGTGATAAAAGGAAATTTAAAAATTTAAAAGTTTCTCCTTGTAATTCTTGAAGATAGGTCGCCGAATGATTTGCTAACTTGTGATGGAGTTGAATTCTTACTTCCTGAGAAGGAAAAAAAAATCTTTAAAATCAGATACTCTTCAACATTGAGCCAAGTGAGCCAGTAGGCCTATGCATGACGGTTTATGAAGCCATGATGATTTAAATATCCGGATGTGATCATTAGGATTTCAAACAAAAAACAAGAATGAACATAAAACCGAAATAATAATAAATGTTTCAAGATCGAACGAATTAGTTTATTACATCTACTACAAAAACGTGACATATATACATATCTTATATTTTCATGTATTTTTCATATCGACATCACGAAAAATAGATCTCTTATCTAATTCTGATATACCAAACAGCGACGGGTCGTTTTTCAACCAGAAAAGCAGAAAAAAATTGATTAAACGGTCTCCAACCGTAATATTCAGCTTCCTCGACAGTCATAAACCATAATAC
Organism: Notospermus geniculatus; assembly: GCA_002633025.1. Taxonomy (NCBI): domain Eukaryota; kingdom Metazoa; phylum Nemertea; class Pilidiophora; order Heteronemertea; family Lineidae; genus Notospermus; species Notospermus geniculatus. Next base: position 161,920 of record NMRB01000016.1, on the reverse strand, counting down.
ATGTATTGCCGTTCGCAGGCATCAGTCGTCGAAGTAGACCATCGGCTCCGAAGTGTTACAACATCCAACAGCATAAGGTGTTAGCACGAGGAACTTCACCTTTAAGAACGAGAACATACCAAATGGACCAGCCACATGGATGACGATTCTAGCACCTCTCCATCAAGTCTGCGGTAACTAATTCCTGTTGAGATGTAATTACTTGACAATGATAGCCTGTGACGTGTGCGGCCGTGTTACAACAGGTGTCCCCAACCGTAAAATATCAATTTTACCACATCTTTGAGGTTGTTCATCTGGTGCACCGCAGCAAAAGGCGTCAACTGGTACTCGTGGCGATGGCTGGTCAGGGAGGGGTGGGTTCAAACGGGCAATGATAGGCTATACATTAGAGGCTTTATACAAATTTCATGCATCGTTTCGCAGTCGGTCTAAAAGCAGGAAACGTTTCATTCAATTAGTATATGAGAAATGAAATATTTCAACAGAGCAAAACTGTTTCAAAGAGGGCATTCTCGAGTGCAATGCACGGCAATATTGCAAGGTGTGAATGTTTGAATTGGTGGCTGGGATAGCTCTATCGACCAATTCAACATCAAAAAATACCCTTGATACGAATTCTTACGAAGATATGAGAGATATGAGGTTGGTAAAATTATGTAAACAAAGTTTCGTGAAGTACCTTAGAAGTCAATCTGACTCGTCTAGTCCATGTTCAGTGCATTAAACTTGTACTTGAATTCTACTGTGCAGTACTTTGGGCAACGTATTCGTCGGTTTATTCAGTACAATAGAGAGCTTCTGCAAGCGCCCGGTTAGGCCATACGACTACGTTTGGGTGCACTCACACAATAGATAAACGTCGTCGTAGAGCCTAACCGGGCGCTTGCAGAAGCTCACTATTCGCGCTTGAAAAGACAACATTTTGTTAGAACGATCAGAGATTTTGCATTCCTTTTAATCCCCGGCAGGTGGTCGCTGCTGTGAATGGGATACAGTGTGACAGATGTAAGGACACATCGGTTTCGAGTGCGTCAGCTTGAATGCATAAAATGGACTCCCTCCGCCATCTTATACCAAGTCTGCAACGATACGCGACAGACTGAGGCATCGAGACAAGTACATGAGTACGTTTAGTAGGTGAACTTATTTAACGACATGCATCATCTTTTTTGAACGTTCCGAATCTGGGATTAGGATTTTGAGTATTAAGAGGTTTATACTAAAAAGAGAAGATTACACGAACTTCAGGATAAATTTGATGACAAGAGCCATCATTGTCCATGTTTGTAAAAGTAACAAAGGAAATACTATCTTATGGCTTTTATGAACGACTTGATCAACTAGAAATGCTACGATATCTTAAAAGATGCAAAAAGTGCATATCAGAAAAAACGATATTTTCATAAGGCAACAAGGATATTAGAAAATTATTAGTTTGAATCGCATGGCGATTCACACCGTGCGATGTTTGGGGGACCTCACCGAACATTACGAATTTTCCTTTCTGGTACCCAAGCCCTGAGAAATCTCTTTCAAGCTCTCTTTTCAGATTTCAGAACGATGCCATCCCAGGCACCGAAATCCCTTCAGTGTTGTCAACATTATGCCGAACGTTTGTCGTATACAGATTTGAATTTTAGGATCCTGCCGTCTGTTGCATGGAGGAAATTCCCGACCTAAACAGTGTCCATCCGTTACATTTGATCTTCGCTGCACAGTTGCAGCTGTGACCATTTATTCTTCAGTTATGGTCAATATAATCAACCATAATTCAATAATTTGTTCGTATTCTCCTTCCAGGTCGTATTGAGTGTGGCTGCGGCACCTGTAGAGCGAATCTCTGCAAGGCAAACAGTCAATGCAGCCGTGGCCCTTGGCAGGATGGATTTTAAGATCGTCTTTGAAGTCGAAATCACAGTTTAAAAGACTTGAGATGAATGTGAAGGTTTGCCACTTCGCCAGAGGAACTACTTAATCTGAGAAAAAGTTCACGACTGGACAAGTGAAAGCAGGGCTACACTTGACGCGTTAGGCCGACATCTGCGCTTTTTCCGATGGCATATTCCGGCAATAAAGTCACTGTGACAGAATCTATTAACGTTTTCTAGTTGGATAAATGAAATTATCAACATGAAGGAGGACGTACGGTTGGACATCAACACAATCGCCGGGGATAAAGGGACGAATCTGACCTACGCTTCCGAGGAGAGCGACGGAAGTGATTTCGATTACAACAGCCTGATCCCACAAAAAATCAACGACTATTATTATTATGAAGGCGACATTGAAAACATCATAGAACCATGGAATACAGCGTCCTACTTCATACCATCCATTATCATATTCGCCTTGGCCTTTTTCGTCGGGGTGGTCGGGAACTCGCTGGTAATATTCGTGATGATAGGTGACAGAAAATCTCGTAGCGTGACCACGTTATTTCTCGTTAGTTTGGCCGCGGCGGATTTATTTTTCTTGTTAATATGCGTACCTGGAGAAATAGTCAAGCAGTTTTTATTCAACAAAGTTACTGTTGGTGTTGAAGTGTGTAAACTTATAGTGTTTATAGAAATGCTCACTGGTATGGCTTCAGTGTTGAACCTAATGGCTGTCAGCGTGGAGAGGTAAGTAGGATTCTTAATGGCCAGAAAACATAAAAAGAAATGCCGATTGATTTCAGCTTTCTCTGCTGTGTACAGGTGTTTGCCGGCATTTCATGGCAGTGTTGTAAAATCAGATGCCAAGGTTGTACACATTTTTGTTTTTTGCAACATCCGGTGACCAGAATACCTGTGGTAAACGAATGAGCATCGCTAAAAAGAAATTGACGACCGTACCCTAACCATGATCGACGACCTCGCTACTCATCCCCCGAGGGTCTAGAATCTAAGAAGAGAAACCGGCACTGGCAGGAAAAGTAGAAAGAAAGGTTTCTCACTGTAGACCAACATTGCACAGGGATCGTCTATCAAAGTCACAGAGACCACAGGGATGATCTCATTGAGATTCCCCTTTAATGTCTGCTAGCAAAGGGAGGGTCCTTGATCATGATACCGTAACTCCGTCTTATTCCAGATACGTGGTGATAATCTATCCAATGAAGGCTCGCTCCTTTTTCACCATGGGCAGTAGTAGCAAGATTCTCTTGGGTGTCTGGGTGGTGGCGCTCATTCTTTCGTCTCCATCATTACACGTGACGGTAAGGCTCCATTCTGTTCTAGGACTGAAGAAAGATACGTAACTAGTCTGATATAGGTCAGCGTGATTTGTGTATGTCTCGTTTGGAAGCTTTATAACCCTTTTAAGGGTCTTAAATATGGAGCCCACGTCCACCTGTGTGGGGTCTTTTACTTGCCCTGGCATAGACACTCAGGTACAAAGGACCACGGCTTTCAGTCTCATCCGACAGAAATTGGTTCACAACTTTTTTTTCACAACTTGTATGTGTCCTGGCCGGATCGAACCCACGCACTGACCCTGTTAGAATTGAACGTCAAGCGTGTTAGACCACTCGACCACCAGGCCAGGACGATTTCATGTCGGGTCTCCTTGTGTAGAGTTGTTTGTTGGACATCCGTCTCCTTCATCGCTACAGCTGTCCAACAAAATTTCTAGGGCTGTAGTAGCCTAGTTCAAGGACCGTTCTAGGGCTGTAGTAGTTCAGGGACCGTTCTTCTCTAATCATATCTTTGATCTGTTGCAGGGTATTGTTTACAACAAATTTTTCAAAAATCACACTAAATCGGGGCCCGGTCAAGTCTGGGTGAAAGAGCCAATGTGTGTCGAGTCGGAGCCTGATGGAGCCAGAATGGCCTACGCCTACTATCAACTATTCGCCATGTTTGTCATCCCCACAGTTGTCATGACATTCTGTTACGCATGCGTGATATGGGTGTTGTGGGTCAGCACTAAGGAGTTGGCCAAAATGACGGGTCCAACTGGTCAGGAGAGGTAAGGGCGGAAGAGCAGCTTAAATATCTCTCGGGGTTGATAAAACTACCAACGATTACATGACAAAAAAAGCAATTACAGATCTGCCAAGGTATTTTTTGTTCAAACCTAGCTTTATGTACCCCAGTTGCTCTTGTAAAATCGGTACATCCTAACGATTAATGAGAAATGTTACCCCGAGATACATGTACAACACTACATTGTAGAAAATGATATATCTCTTCCATTCTAGAGAAGTTTGCGATGAGGATTGCCGAACTGGCCTGACACAAGCACTGCATGACGGACCACGAAAACCTCCCGTCACGAAAGCTGCCAAGGAACACAGCGCCGCGGTTCAGACTGCGAGGAAACAGGTGGGTGGTGGATATTGAGACTCCAGGAGAGTATGAAGTGATTTTGATGCAGCCTGGCCAAGAGAAGCATCCGCTCATATCAACGACAACAGTAACAACATCAACGACAACAGTAACAACATCAACGACAACAGTAACAACATCAACGACAACAGTAACAACATCAACGACAACAGTAACAACACTATGGCGATGACAGTAACAACAACGAAAATGACAAAATTAACAATGAATATGACAATAACAACAATGACGTTGTCAACAACAACAATGACGATGACAAACAACAATGGTGATATAACAACAAAGACGATGACAACAACCACATAACAATTCCACATTTTGTCCATTTCAGGTGATCAAGATGCTCATTACGGTGGTGGTTATTTTCCTGATCGCCTGGGGACCAAAGCTTATCCTCAGCGTCCTCATCAAGCACGAGGTCGAATTCATGTATTTAACAAGCTCCGATATGGCGAAGGTAAGGTGATCGACAGATCCTACAGATTTCAAGTGAAGAAAAAACCTTGGTCATGTTTCACCTTCTAAACCATACGACCATCCTTAGATCAAGATTGGTCTCCGATTTCGCCGATCGGGTTAAATACCGAAATGGGCAGTGCCTGTCGTCCATGATGTGATGTCCGAAAGGAGCCGATGAAAAACTATTGATTGCTCTTTTGTTGAATGAGAGTGGATGATTTCGACCAATCAGCACGATTTTCAAAGGCTGCTTTTCGGACGGTCATCACGCCATTATGGACGTCGACAGGCATTCACAATCTCGGGGTTTAATCCCCCGTACATGTATAACTCTATTTGAACTTCTTCTCCCTCCAGCATTTCATAAACCTACTGCCGTACATTCAGAGTTGCCTGAATCCCATTGTCTATGGCTTCATGTCAAGTAACTTCAGGCGGAGCATGCGTTACGCCTGCCGAACCTACATCTGCCGGAACAAGGACGTGCTCAACTGTTTCATACCACAGAAAGAACGGACCTCGGAATACGAAATGGATACGAAGACGAACGGAACTACTACACAGACAATGATGACGTCACGATATTCTCCGCCGGGGCGGAAGAGTTTGCGGAGGGGACTGGACAACACGGACACAGAATTCGACAGTGTGAACCTACAAGAAAGCCGCTGAAAATGTCCCATGTATCGCATGTAGGCCTATGAGCTTCTTTACTTAAATGCCTCAAATGCTGGAGGACTTCGGTGAGCTTTTTGATGAACGGGTCCGTTAACCGACCTCGCGAGATGACGAGATGACGTAGTTGTTACGTCACAAATGTCTCGAGGCACTGACGGAGAAGTCGATAAAACAACTTGTCTCTTGACTCCAGCTGCCAAGGCAATGCCGTCGTTGCTTGCAACATATGGCTTTGCTGTACAATACCTGCCACGAATCATTGGCTTACAACTGTACATACATGTATTAGTATTATGCTTATTAATTTTATCTGGCATGGTATACAGGTATACTGGTCATGTAAAGGACGAAGGAGCGCTGCCTGACTCCAAACATCGGCGCCTATCACCACTTCTACACCCGATCTAACCCACTCTTCATGTGACGAGAGGGCGACTCACTTTGACAGCGCAGGTTTCACCGGGCACTCTGGTTTCCTCTGACTTGCTGTACATAACATTCGCCCAATATTGTCTATAGAGTTACGTAATGCTGTATTTGGCATTCGATTCTCGATTCATTTTTTTAAATCCCAAAAGAAGCCACGGCAGAGTACTAAATCACCGAAGTTTATTTCCATCTTTCGCCCGATATGAGATTGCCGACCAGTCGAGAAGCAAAATGCATTTTCGGCATGAAACATTGTGGTTCCATTACATTATCATGTCATCTCTCATCCATCATCTCTCATGCATTCTTATCATTTTCATTTTCATTCCCATTGTGGGGGTGGTACCGGTGGAACCAGTCTCGCCAAACGCCAGACCAGTAACGGGTTATGCGGTTGTTGCGGTGGGGTGGGGTCGGCATATTTCATTCGTTCATGGCGAATTTCATATCCCTTGCCATTATCTTCATTTCATTGTGGGAACACGTGACCAGAAACTCATTTCATCATCATCTCATGAAATCATAGACAAGAACTCAAAACAAGTCGACGACAGCATGTAGGCATTCATCATCATTCATGTATTCCATCCCAGCCACTTCATTCACCACAGGGTAAGTCCACACTCGATATAAAGTCAACATCAGTCAGCAATCGACATCGAGGACAGCTAGAACAACATTCAAATGAGTTTTCAGGGACGTAAAGAATTTGGACTCGTCTGTTGTGCTTCTTTCATTCAGTTTCGAAGGATCCGTCCTCCGTCTCTTACTGACCCCTTGGTTCTACTGCGAGGGCACATTCCTCGGTCAAAAACGTGGTAAGGACATACAGCAGACACACACACAGGCGAGGATCCAGAGGGGGGGTTTGGGGGGTCGTGACCCCCTTCTCGCCACCACCAATTGTTTTTTCTCAATAATTTGCGACAATAAGCAAAAACGTAAGAATAAAGCTGCCAGGAAATCGCGTCTACGGCCTTCTAGATTTCAAAATTTTCTGGGGGAGGCCCCCAGACCCCCCGTCGGCGCGGGTATCTTCGACGCCCGCCTGCAACGACCGCCCTCGGCTCGGCGGCCCTGACCCCCCTCCGCCAAAAATCCTGGATCCGCGCCTGACGCATCTCATCTACATGGTCACCGTCATTAAGGGATACTCCACTCATTGGGTAAAATTTTGAATTTTTGAAATATCATTTTAATACATTCAAATTCATTGATATCTGCAACATGTCAGATTTTTTAAAAATCAGCAAACTCCTCATTTTAAGTATTTTAATGGAATCCCAAGGGGACCATAGCACAGCACACATGATGTCATGTGTGCTCAATGCATATTTATGAAGGAACAACCAATAGGCCTAGGCAGTCACAGTATTAGCTCATTCACTACAAAGGTCGTCAGCCTATTGACACTAGTGACATAACAATTCATGACATTAGTCTCTATGGATTGATAAAAATTCAAAAGCTTACAATGAGTGGAGTCTCCCTTTAACATCCACGCCATCATTCATCGTCCCACAATTACCATGATCAGATGCTCTAAATATCAGGGATGGACAACACTGGCGCATACCTCTCATTCACTACTGAGTTAGCCGTTAAGGACTATTTTATCTTAAGGTCCATCCGAACAACGAAGTTTTCCGCCTGAATACCGGACGCTTTGAATACAGGTAGTCTGCCGATCTGCTAAGAGATGGCAGTAAAGTCGACTGGTGGAAGCACTGTCAGAGAATATTTGTGAAGAGAAATACGAGATAAGCAGCGTTTGCGCCGAACAATGAAGACGTCAGTGGTGAGTTTTCGCAAGGCCCCCGAAACGCCAACGCGAAGGTCTATCCTTTTGTTCGGTGCTCTCTTCGTGGCACAGTGGGTTTGGCGTTCGCGGTGGTGTTTCGGGGGCTTTGCGAAAACTCGCTGTAATACAGCAAGCAAACTTGTATGGCGACTAGGAGCAGTCAGCCTCGCTTATTGCCAAAAGATGGCCAAGTTCTGCGGACCAGTACAAAAGAAAATTCTCCAAATTGGTGCTCAGTCAACGATGAATGGGTACGCTAGTCGTTGAATTGGACCGTAGTGACAGCGACTGGTCCCCCCGGACTGGTCAGCTGACTACTATTGGCCTTGTCGCTTGTAGTTCGGGTGTGGTATGGTCAAATAAACAGGCCGAAGTAGAAGAATGCTATCGTTATGTGACTCGATGTCAACAAAAAGGGTACCGATTTCGACAAATGAATAGGTCTATGGGATTATCAAATGGATCTGGAGGGGGGACCTAACAATGAAACGACCAAATGAATAGAGGCCGACCTCGAACAATGAGTCAAATCGAGTTATAATATTGTGCTTTTGTGAGGCTATAATTTTTAAATGGGCATGGTTTCTATATCCTAATTCCTTGTATTCTCTATCCTAATCCCTCGTTTTGCCCGGTTGGGCATTAGATACCTGTCACATCGGTAGGACCACCTCGAACAAGTTAGTGTTTGCTGAAGCACTTATGCAGCTTTCTGACAAATCACTTTGTTCTAGGTACGCAGTGATGATTGTTTTCGATACTTTCTTCGAACAAACCTTATTCTGCTCTCTTCAAAACAGAGTGGGGCCTATAGACACTGTCCATCATGCGAAAAAGTACAAAGAAATTAGAGACAGTATTAAAGCAGCAAACGCAACAGAACCCACTTGTCGTCTGGTATTTATGTTTAATTGTGCCAATAGATTGTGTCTTATTCATTCAGCATACTTTTGTATTCAGTGTACAGTATTATGTCTATACCTATATTGTGCGGTGACACGTTTGTGTTGGGTGTCAGCAGTATACATGTGCAAGGAAAATCAGGTTTTAATGTCTTCGTCGATATTGTATCATCACAAGTCAGTCCAGCTGTCATTCTGTTCAATTTCTGCCATTCTTCTTGGAATCCTGCTCTGGATGGACGGATTGAAATGTGCAGGTCTCTGATGATTCATGTAATGGTCCACATTAGATACAAATTACAATTCAATCAGCCAATCTTGCCAGAACATTCTTGTATTACGGGACTTGACTGTGACCGAAAACGCTTTTTGATTGGGGAGAGACAACACCTACACGATCAAAACTACACTCCTTCACTTTATGGGGTGCAAGGAAAAATACTTTCTGCGAAAAGTAGTGTGATACTGTATATGCCTACTTCGTCATTCACCCGGTTCACAACACGTTGTTGTTTGACAGTTATGTGGTCCATATGCCTACATTTTCTTGTAGGCCTACCTAACTTGAGGTGAGGCCCACACTGAAAAGAAGTCATCATTGTGGATGTTCGTCTCGGTGCGTATTACCCTAGGAAGAGATATTCAGAGCATGTTCCTCCATGTACCCTACCAGAGTCTAGGACCAGACCTCAATCGATACCATAATTCCTAGTGCATAGTCGTCAACCACCAACACGCCACAATTATTGGACCATCATTGGGTCCATTATTTCTCGTATATCACTCGTGCACGTCCACAGTATTTGTCCGTTTGGTATTTTCACACACCTTTTCCTTCTCCACACCTGTACTCAATGTTTGTCGTGTTTGAAACCATTGAATATTAAAATTGAAATACATGTAAATCATTATATACAGTATATGGTTGATCACTGTAATACTTTATACAAAGCTGTATGTATTGCGTATGTGAGTAAAAGTATATTTTTCAACGTGTCAGCTTTGATTCAATTACATTACAAGAATAACAATGACGAACTTAGGTTCGTTTTCCATTTATCACCAAACTGAGTATCTATATAATTCGTCGAAATGGCAAATCCCACGGTTCGTCATTTTGACGAACCCTTGTTGTATCTCAAACAATCTCTAACAAGGTTCGTCCAAATGACGAACCGTGAATAGGTACTGTCATTTCGACGAATTAGATACTCAGTTTGGTGATAAATGGAAAACGAACGTAAGTTCGTCATTTTGACGAAACAGAGTTTTTCAGTGTGGGAAGTTCTATGAGAGCCAGAGGCTTCTGACGTTTGCTGGTGCGCCCATTGCAGACGCTGGCATGCTAACTTCTCAAGGGTATACGGTAATAAAGGCACTGGAAACAAAGGCAAAGGCGCCGATCCCTGAGCTGCCGTGAAGGCGTTGCTTGGGTAGCACTGGCGGCAGAGTACCTGCTATTAGAGATCCACGGCTGCTTCCGTACTTCTTTTAGGTTAATATCCCGGAAGCAGCAATTCAATTTCAGCTGATATTTCATGTTCAGGTCCTGCAATGGAAATACATCAATTCAGTGTTGAATGACCTCCTCACTGAGTTCTTTAGAAAGGCTTCTTGCGAGAGTGGGGTGATAATTTGAAGCGCCTATATAAAGCCTCATATCATGGTTATCATTATTTAAACAGGAGTTAGAATATTTCAGTCCAATATAAAGTCAAGTAGGAGAAAGACGAAAACATGAAAACGCTTTAAATCTACGTAAAGTGTGTGGAAATCGGTCGTCCAAATAAGATTGACTGGTCTGTTAACTGATAGAAAACAGCTGAATGAGGTGTGGTGTTTATCTACCTGGCCGGTACTGTGTACGTTCATTTTATCGGCGATTTCGCTCGTAATTCTCATGAGCACCAACTGAACAACTTGGCGTTCCCGATCAGGAAGATGTGGTGTTTCAGGTTTTCATAACCTCCTCCGCGAGTACGTTCTCCTTCAAGCAAAAGACGCAGGTACAACTACCGCGAGAAATCAGCCAGTATGTTTCATTTCAATGAGTAGAGAAATTCTAACCTATCTTGGTTTGTTCGATTCAGGTGAAGAACGATTTAAGCTGAATTTTCGATACACTAGGATTATAGGAAAATCTACCTTCGGGCGCTGAGGAATAGGCCTACAACGCCTCTATATTACCACCGTTACAGTACAGTGGGAACAGTTCGGAATACATGATACTCTTGCGGTTTGTGTTCGAATTGGCTATTGGCTTGTATAAGCTTCGATTTTGGACGCAACGAGCAATGAAAGACTTTCTGAAACCGCACTGCTGATCCCTTGGTCAAGGAAACGTAACCTCCAGTGGATACGACGTCGTCACCTTGCCGAGTTCTTGGAGCTTCTTCTCTAAGGTAATTCAACTAGCTATCATCAACGTGAACTGAAATTGACTCAGGAATTGTAAGAATGAGCAGTAGGCCTATATGGCCAAGTTGCAACTCGGAATACACTGGCGATGAGGCAACAGAAGAACAGGAGTAGAACGCACTGTGGTCGTTCTTGGGTACAGAGCTGAAGCTTTTGAAGCAGAATTCGTTGTGCTGAAAGCCAGAGACAGAACTATGAAAGGCATAATGGCGAATACCACTGCATTACCACGTGTAATCGTGAAATACGTTACCGTTGCTTGTTCAAACAGAACGCTGGCGAATAATTCCAATGGAACGCACGGTGATACTGACGCTTTACCGAAGGAGGGCCGAGATGCACTCCTCTATATCATTGCAGTGTTGGCGTTTTACGCACTGGGGATTGCTTTCATGATGGTCAAGTATCTGCAGCGTGAGCGACAGGAGTTAGAGGAAGAACTCGTGCTAGAGGAATACCAAAAGGCTCTAAGGAAACAGAACGAACCATCCTCGACTAAGACAAAGCGAGCACTAAGCAGGACTCCTAGTTTTCTCTTAAGTAAATGCAGTCGGGCGTCGCTGCCCAACCTACCCAATGTTCCATCGTTCAACCAGCTTCTTTCGATGACCAAAAGGCGTCCTTCAGCAGTGACATTTAGTATAGGGGCGCCGACAGAGGAGAATGGAATCGAGTTATAACTCGACTTGCTTTTTGTTTGACTGGGCGCGAAAGTATAGCGTGTGCGGGTCAGAGTATTTTGGGGCTTGGAGATGTGCTCAATGTATACCGAAATGTAACAGAAAAAAAAGTCAAATGGACAGATGAAGTCAAGATTAAACGGACAGGTGATGTTAGCGATGTGAAAACAATTCAAACAGAAAACGCATATTCGGTTTCCATGGTAGTGTTTATCAATATTTACATGTATATAGGCAACCAAGAAACACATCACGATTATCACATAGGTCATTGCTCATCCTATTTTCGTGGAAGTTTTTCCAATACGCAAGTGTTATGGAACCTAATTCCCCTCCTTTTGATGCTCGCCAGGGCCCGTATGCATAAAGGTGGAATAAGCTTATTTCAGGTATAACTAAAGTTTATAACGTTAGGTTATACCATGGAATAAGCTTATTCCACTTTTATGCATACGGGCCCTGGATTGTTTGTACATGTAGGGTCTGGGACCGTAATTCAAAAAGCCCCAGTAAATAAGCGTATGCAAATCCTTTGTCAGGCTGATAGCGAACAATAGGTTGCCCGTAAATGAACAATAGTTTACGCAGAACAAGCTTCCTGGACGAAGCCGTACATATGGGGAAGTGGTTGTGGGGCAACAGATATAGGAGGTGCATTAGATTCCATGACACCGGTAATGTCTGAACGTTAGTCCTAGATTGCAAATGGTTAACAACTGATCTTGACGTACGTATTTCTGTGGACAAATATTTATATGTATTGTGAATAAATCAAACAGTACATACACACACTGGTTTCTCACAATTGACTTTTGCGCCGTTTGTTGACGGGTAGGAACCCAGCACTGCTTGGAACAATAGTTTGTGAGGTCCGTCCTGAACAGCGAATCATGCACATGATAGGCCTATATAATAAATAACTTTTACTTGAATCAAACCGACAGGACTACTGCTTCTTGTTTTCGAAGTCCAAAATTTGCAAAGACTTCTTTTATATATTCATTTTGCCCGTTTCTTCCCTCACGGCCTCGATTGCCGCCATGTCCTGATCTGCTCTTTCCTCACGCGTCTTTGCCCGGGCCGCCAATGGCCGTAGCATACTTCCGAGGCGTGGAGTTTCCTCCTTGTTTTTCGTGGTGAAGGCCTGCGTGATTAACGGGTTTGGCGATTCGTCACCATGGATTTCACTGTGGCTTTCTTCCTCGTTAATTGGCATTAACAGCCGCATGTGAAATGGCACGTTTTTATCGGTGTTATAAGAAACATCTCGCTTTCCCTGATCCACTTTTTTTGCCTCATTATTTCCATCAGACTTTACGACAAGATTCAAGTTCATTCTTGAAAATGTGTTCTTTCTCTCCAACCCCTTTCCAGCCGATCTTTTCTTCTTCCGTTTCTGCTCTGCCTGTTCCGTTTTCCTTTTCCAGCGTTTCAGTAGGCCAGGCAGGACAAGCCTTTTCGGTAGCCCTTTCTCATCAGTAGATCCCTCAGGCATCCCAATGTATATAGAATTCGACCGTTCAATATAAACCCGAGTCTGATCTAACCTCAACTGCTTCTCAGCTTCATCCGCAATTCTATTTTTAATTGGTTTTTTACTGTCATCGTAGAGCTTTTCAGGGACACGATCAAAGGGATCGATTCTGCCCTCTTCCACTTCATTCACTCCCTTACCTTCTGCATCTATACTCGAATCCTCAAGCACCTCGTAATGCTGTTCAACATCTAAAGTGGTAAGAGACCGACTTATAATCGGTGGAAACCTGACCCGTTTTTCACCGGCAACCCTCGGCGTTTCCTCCGTAAAATCCAAAGATTCAGAATTTCCTTTACACCTCTCTTTATTGATCAACTCCTTCTTCTTCTGAATATTGGTCTGTTTCTTTATAACTTCGGTTTTCGATCGTGATAACCCCAACAAGTAGGAATCGAGTTCGTAACGTAACTTGCTCACGGTGTTGTTGCAATTTCTCTCAAGTTCCATGTGACAGAGAAACAACGACTTATTCTTGCCCTTCTTATGGCGATACGTTTCAAACCTCACCTGTTCCTTGAAGGGGATTCCAATGCCTTCGACATTCATGACTACTGATAACAATTTCTTTTACCCAAGAAATAACGTTGTGATCGAAACACCAGGCGGAATGATCAGAACAAGGATCTCTTCTTGAGTCAGTCCATGTTGAATACACGACGCTGAGTGTAGGTCCTAAATGGCTGTTCAAAAAGTGCATGAGTGAACGGAGATTTCGTCTTGCTGGCCGACACAAAAGCAATTAATGTTTGTTGTAAGGCGTTATTCCTGGTAAGCCGACGATTAAAACGACAATCAAAAGTCAAAGTTCTGATTCCAGGTCACCACCTGATAACACAGTCCAGTTGATTTGGACTCTCAAGTTGTGGTACAGATCCGATCTTAGTTATGACCCTACCAGGATTCGACGCTGGTTCCTGTCACACCAGGATTCGACGATGCGATCTGTGAACGTTTCACTGATAGATTCACTGATAGACCAATCTTTGGTTACTCACAGGTACATTATCCTTAAGATCAACCTAACAAAGGTGCAGAAAACGCCCTCCATTGTTCGAAAGCACCTGCAAAAAAGGAAGAGTTGTCCAACAACTGCTTTGAACGGTGTAACGCCAATGTCAAAGAACACGTCCTCCAAGTATGCGTTGTATTCCTACTAACCGTGAAGTTGAACGCCCCGGAGAACAAAATGTTGGCCTAGTAGTAAAAAAACGGCCTCAGTTCATCGTTGTTGGTACTCCTGACCAGCAGTAGATGTAGTCAATAGCAGAATACCATGGCTATCCACAGTACTCGATTAACGAAAAGGCATCGCTTTTGATTCGATGGTATAAAATTCACGTTCACCGTTATAAAACATGTCAAACATTCAATCAATATGTGCACAGCTCTTCAATATGCCATTACCATTGAGGTCACAAAGCTAATGCTACGATCTGCTAACGCTATTCAAATTTCCTTTCTGCTTTTACCACTGAGCTTTTCATGTCCTTAGTTCGAATCACGTTCGCTTTTCACGGCGGTGTAAACAGTGTAAAGGCACAGATCAATTGAAATGACCATATACATGTGCATGTAGCTAGAAGGGAGGCGAAAATACAAATGGATAAATTGCTCGTTTCGAAACTGCTATGCCGTCACGTGTGTGTTAGATAAGCAGGTTGTTTGATATGTGAAGAGAAAGGTCAGGGGTTATAAAGTAATCGTACTACAGCAAAATATCATTTGGATGGTGTAAAAAAATCTGGAACAAAAATTGGAACACCATTTTCTTGACTGTAACTGATTCTGCTTTGTTTCTTAAGGTGCGGCTCCACATGGCAGTAAACTGTAGACAGTAATTGAAAAACTGTCGATAGAAAACTATCCATAGCCCTTCCACTAGACGGAGAAATCGCCGATAGTCACTGTCTGCGAGCTCTGGAACCGAGCCAGATAGTTTCTATCGAAAGCAACTGTCGTAAGGCCCATCCACGTACGGAGGGATTGTCAATAGTTTCTGTCTGACAGCCGTCTATTACCTTCCACGGGATAGCTGTCTTCGTTCAGCATATTGCCAACAAGAACACACTAAATCCAAGTGTTCCAGTCGACGCCGGCGTCCGATTCTGAACACTATCGTATATTTGCCTAGCAGAAACACTAAAATACATATTTTTCCAAGAAAGTGATGTATTTTGTTCAAGAAATTAATTTCAAGAGAAAAAATTACTTCGGCAAACTATAGCGTGTAAATTATAACATAACTTTAACGTATGAACATGTTCATGCGTTAAATAAGTGTTGCAATCAAGTGTTGTAAATGGACTGTTTAGAACACCAGTGTTATTATTTAGAACACCTCGATTGCAACACTTTTGGAACACATGAACATGTTCAAGTGTTCAGAAGTTGAACAGACGTATTAAAGTCATATTTGTTTCAGTCAATAACTTACACACTGTAGTTTGCTGAAGTAATTTTTTCTCTTGAAATTAATTTCTTGAACAAAATACATCACGTTCTTGGAAAAATATGTATTTTAGTGCTTCTGCTAGGCAAATATACGATAGTGTTCAGAATCGGACGCCGGCGTCCGACGGATTTACAGTGACGGAAACAAGTCGCCGCGGCGGTTGAAGTTTACCTGACATTGCGAGGGCGATGGCAAAGGAGGAGGAGGAGGCACAAGCTTTGGGTACATGAATGGTTGCTTAAAAGGGAGCAGTAAACCACGCCCGCCTGCTCTTTTTCTCTTTTACAATCGTTCGCCTGACTTTTCCATGCATCCTCTTTCTTCAACCTGTCTCTGTATTGCTAAGAGGAATAATTCTTCTAAAATCAGTCATTTTTTTATTTATTGTCATGCATGAAATTCAGAATCATTTTCCACTTCATTTCATTGCCAGTGCCAATGCCAATGCCAACGCCAGGTTTTGAACAAACCCCTCCGCAACTCCAACGCGACATTCGTCTGCCCTTTCTCGTGTACAATTCGCACTGATCTGTACTACAGTTCTAACCCAAAATAGAGCAGGGCTGTCTGACACTCTTTACTAGCTTACAAAATCTATCGGGATCACTTCCACACGACAGAAATTCACTATCCCACAATCTTTCGGACAGTTATCTATTGCTGTCATTCAGTCACTAGCTGAACAACTTCCACGGGATACTCATTGGAAAGTTACTATCTGACAGCAAACCTTCGACAGAAAACTGTCACGTGGAGCAGCGCCTTTACATTTGTCATGCACATGACACCTGTGATATGATGTCAAATTCGCATACGTGGTGCGAATCTCAAGTAAACCGGTCAACATATGCAAATAACATAGTTTTACAACTTTAAAAAGTTTCATATATGGCAAATCGTGTCTCGTTTTTCTGCAATTCCCCTCACAAAGTACTGCATTCATGGGTGAATTTCATGCAGAATAACGCGGCTAGTTGGTGAACCTCCGCGTCGAGTGGGTGTAATCGATATCTGTATTTCGATAATCGATATTTGAAGGTGTCAGTTCCTCTTTAACACCTCGTGGCAAGTGTCCTATAAATGACCTTCCTCGCCCCAAACTACAGACCATCTGAGAAATGGAAGACGAAGCGGTAGGTAGTTTTGCTCTTGCATCGTTCCGAAAATTCCAAATGCGAGTGAACCGACGCTGATCTTTGGCACGGTTTCCTTTTTTTCTTTTCCAGAATAACCCCACCCTCCTCCTCCATGTTACCTCTAGCCTCCTTGTGGTGGCCGCTGTGATGATACTGGCGTCAAATATTGGCGTTGGCATCGCGCTTAGAAATACACGTACCGCAAAGAAACTTCCCTCAGGTACGGTGGTTCAGATTCTCTTTATTATTATTCTTAGTCAAACTTCCAGAAAAGGCCCGTGAGGACACTGAGTTAGATGGCATAAGCGAGATCAGCAAATCAGAAACGGATTGTAAAACATTTTGAAATCAGTTTATCAAAGATCGACATTGAATTTATAAATTTCGCTGATTCTGTTGCACCATT
Organism: Notospermus geniculatus; assembly: GCA_002633025.1. NCBI lineage: Eukaryota > Metazoa > Nemertea > Pilidiophora > Heteronemertea > Lineidae > Notospermus > Notospermus geniculatus. The sequence continues at coordinate 144,691 of NMRB01000016.1, read as the reverse complement.
TTGTCCAATCTTTTCCAGGAGCCTTCATAGCAAGCATCATTGTGGTTCATGTCTTGTCGGCATTAATCGGAATCCCACTGGTTCTGGTCAAGGCCTACGTTCCATCAGTTCGGGCTATAAATTGGCTTCACAAACTGATCGATGTGATTGACGTTACGGGGCTCAGATATCATGACGTCATGATGGCAGTCGTTGCGACTGAGAGGTAAGTTCACTTCCTGAATGGACATAGGCTACTCGATCTACCAGGTTCGGCAGAAGTCCTAGTGTGCCACTTATCCTTTGTTCAACACAAAAGATAAGTACATGTTCCACACTTAGACTTAAGTCCTTTTATGAATATGGGTCCAGGGCCTATATTCATAAAACTACTTAAGTCTACATGTAAGTGTGACACTTATCCTTTGTTCAACACAAAGGATACATGTAAGTATCATAAACATACTTACTGTAAGTCAAAGTGTGATACATTGTACTTATCTTTTGTGTTGAACAAAGGAAAGTGTCACGCTTAGACTTGAGTAGTTTTATGAATATGCATGGGCAGGTGACATTTATCCTTTGTTACAAAAGATTAGTATCATGAATATGGACCCAAGGACGGCTAATTCAGAAAACACCTCGTAAAATTACGAAGCATGATTTTATCGGCAACCTGTGTTTTGTTCACTATCAGTATCAGCCTCACAAAGGATTAAACTTGAATTGTTTTGTTTTGTATTCCTAGATTCATTGCACTCACTGAAACATTCTGCGTCACCAAGAGGGCAGCGTGGATTACATCAGCCATTGTTTCCCTCGTAACGGGTGAGTTTCAGGGTCCGAGAGCTCAGTCGACAAAAGTCCAGTGTTCAAAAAAATATCAATTTCGCAATGTAAAAAATGGCTAGAGGTTTTAACCATCGCTAATGAAGCCTCTTTCTGTGATAATATCTGAGCCCTGGGCGACAACATGATGAAACGAGGGTCCAGAATTGAGTTGTTGTCTACTCCAGGGCCGACGGCACAGAAAGTACGATAGTGCTACCGGCGCCTATCGGTAGTTAGTTATAACGTTTTCCCAAACTAAACCGTCGATAGGCACCGAAAGCACTGTCGGACTTTCTGCGCGGTCGGCCCATATTGTCAGGGGCACGGAGAGTCATTTTTCGCCAAGGCTGGCGTAACACCAGATTAGGTAAAGGTATTATCCTAATGCAAATAATCTGGCCCCCTGACAGTCGGGAATAGACAATAGTCACCTGTATAGATACCTTTTAATCACACCCTTGAAAAAAATCATCTCCGATCTTTCAGGTATATTTGTAGCACTGTTCATGTATCTCCCAGAAAGTGAACCATATCCTCCAACCGACTCCGTTTCGAACAGAAACGAGGCGACGTTCGCCGCAACGGAAGTGCTCCTCAGTGTCATCCCGGCAGTAATCCTCATCGTCCTGGTCCCCATATCTCGACGATATCTCGAAAACAAGACAAACTTACCACGACAGCAATTATCAAGGCCGGTCCAATCAGAAATCAGATCAACTCTCATCACAATAAAATTGTGCATAGTCCACCTGGCTAACTGGCTTGTCACAGCCACAACGGATATCCTTCTGTACGCCTTCGCCGACAACTATATCATTGGTATATTTCGAGTTTTCCGTTATTTGAATCTGATAGCTTTCCCAGTATCCGTCCTTGTTTTTAGTAAGAAGCTGAGAATGGCTCTTTTCGGCGAAAACAAGATGCAGGGGTCCGAGGTGTATGAAGGTCCACAAGTTAGCAACAGACGTAGACCTACTCGTTCGTTTGCGCACAAAGCGGTTCGTTCAAATTCTGTCGGAAGTTATTCACTCCCAAATTTTCTTCGGGAAAATCCTGTAGGCCCCGAGATGCAGGAAGGTGGCGTTGATCCAATGGCCCATGCCCGCCGGAATTCTACATGTTCCATGCCGTCGAGACCGGTGTGGCGGCGGAGTGCCAGAAAAACTAGCAGGAACAGGCGGCGCCGGTCAGAGTCCATGTTCGATAAGAAGCAGCGTTCAGTGAGTCTTTCCATTGGAATCCCTTCCATTAGTTCGTCGATACCTACTGTTAAATCCGATGGCCATTCCCAAAGTTCGTGCGGTTCCGGTTTATTTGATCTCAATTCAGTGCATGTGATACGGAAGCCGTCAATTTGCAGTCGCCGAAGCATGCTATCAGAGGTTTTCGACTACTGGCACCATAGCGACGCTGGGAGTATCGATGAATTAGCCTTGGATTCACCAAATGCTAAATGTCTCGACTCCGTGAAAAATCATCAGTGCAGGTGCGTGCAGAATTCGTCACGACATCACTCAGTTATCAGCATAACTGGTAGGCCTACACTGGAAAATACTTATGGAATCCCTCCAATAAGTGAACAAGAGGATATCGTGGTTTTTGCGTCCCATCGCCAACATATTAAACTGCCTTCGGTTTCCTCTTCTTCGGGTGCCGAGACTGCGTTGGTCGAGATTTCCCTGTAGCCTAGTTTTACGTAACCGGACCCCCGACTGAAATCCATATTGCTCAATGCACATGGCATGCAGGGCCTATCAACTTTTTTAGGGTCTGACTAATTTAGCATTCCGTAATCCTACTTGTATTTAAGTTGTAGCAATGGCATAAAAGTTACACTGTTAAATGAAATGGCTCATAGACCATGTGCTCACCTGTTGGACATAATAGTGTAATGACAGAGGGAGGTACCACATATCAGTTATGAGCTATCTTGGTCAAGTTATTCCCAAGTTACAGGACTTTGATGATGTGCGTGTTATGCCACCTGGCGGCCATATTGGATGTCCGATCGTGCCAAGACATCACATGCACATACTGTATAGGTCATTTAGAGGGATCTACACAGCACATTTGAGCACTCTGGGTCAAGTAATTCCTCAGTTATAGCACTTTGATGATTTCCGGGTTATGCCACCTGGTGGCCATATTGGATGTCCAATCGGGCCAAAATTTGACGTGCACCTAAAGATCATCTAGAGGGAGGTACATATCAAGTTTGAGCACTCCGGGTCAAGCCGTCCCTGTGTTATAACACTCAGACGATTTTCAGGTTACGCCACCTGGCGGCCATATTGGATGTCCGATCACACCCAAACTCGGTATTTTTGAAGGTACCCCTCTAATACACGTTTGTGCAAGATATGAAGTCGCTCTATGAAATAATGACGAACTGTGACAGGTTCGTTACTTTTATACAACTTTGACCTCTGTGACCTTCAAAAGTAGGTCAAATCAAAAACCCGTTATATATGGTACGTATCCTAATTAGATACACCTATGATAAAAATTTGGAGGTGATCCAGTTGTTAGTTCAGGAGTTATTGCACTTTTTGTGTTTTTGGTTTTGGCCATCTGGTGGCCAAGCAAAGAATCGAATTGGACCGAAACTTGGTGTCATAGGTCCTCTGACCTAGGGGTATATATGTACCAAGTTTCGGATCAATAGCCCCACGAAACGTGCCCTGCTAACGGACAACGACGACGACGGACGCACCACCATTGTAAGAGCTCACCAAAGATGAGCTAAAAATTCTTGTCACCGCAACTTGTCTGCGAATATTGACGATATGCATTAGTCATGGCGAGTCGCACATCTCTGTGACGAGTTCGGTTTGTCCAGTTAAAAAAAGTAGTTATGGCAATAAGTTGCAGGTGACAGGACATTATTGCGCATGCGCTTCCCTCACATTCATCGCCCACTTTCATGCTGTCACCATCGTTGCCTCATTAGCCGCGTGGGTTTAGGGGTTATGTCTAGTAGATTGTATGTTTCATAGGTCGTAGGATCGAATCCCGTCGTAGGCTCTGAAATTAGGTGGGGTTTTTCTGTCATATGTACCTGTTGTCATGTTGTACCTGTTGTAACTACCGTATAACAGTCTCTTGGCGCATAATTTTTAATTTTTGTTTAGCCTGAATGACAAGATGTATTTGTTTCAATGATACGATGTCTTTACCCGGGGATGACAAGTTGAAAACTTGTCAGTTGAGATAGACCAAGCATATGGCTGAGAACGAGTTCCAGCTTGTCGGTACGAGCGAAATGTTTTAGAGTGTAGCATACATGTAAATACTTTTTACAAATACTTTAATATTACACAGAGAGGGCCAATATATTAAAATAAATACACTACAAAACTAGAAGGTAAAAGCATTTTCTAGCTTTTATGAATATCAGCCATTTATATTCGTGTAATATCAGCCATTTATATTCGTGGAATATCAGCCATTTATATTCGTGTAATATCAGCCATTTATATTCGTGTAATATCAGCCATTTATATTCGTGGAATATCAGCCATTTATATTCGTGGAATATCAGCCATTTATATTCGTGTAATATCAGCATTTATATTCGTGGAATATCAGCATTTATATTCGTGGAATATCGGTATTTATATTCGACGTGTAATATCAGCATTTATATTCGTGGAATATCAGCATTTATATTCGTGGAATATCAGCATTTATATTCGTGGAATATCAGCATTTATATTCGTGGTATGAATAAAGTGTAGGCCTATGCACTAGCTCAGTGTGGTAGACATAATTATTACATGTACATGTATTTCTATGTTTTTCACTTCATTGTTGTAAATTTTCAGATTGCTGCACTGTATTCATTTGAAACGGAATAAACATGTCGCTGTGGTCAAGTGCTTCAGCAGTTTCATTCATTCATCGATGTAAATTTTCAAAGGGACCAGTTAGTCAATCACGTTAATTGGTCATTCAGTCATATCAAGAAAAAACTTCACCTCGGGCGAAAGCAACAACAATTCGGCCTTGAACTTCGAAGGAAAAAAATCAGTATTTGTCAGTGTTGAAATGTGTACTTCGAATATTTGTGGGTCATGTAGTCACCATTTTCAATCGAAACATTCAAAATTTTCTATTTTTGCATTGTCATTGCGAGCGTCGCTTTTCTCTCGCGATTCTGTGTGAGGAGGCGTAGCGACGGAAATGCTGAGGTGCAAGGATGATACGTCCCTAAAGCCACCTCTGGCCCTCCCCCCGCCCGTGGTATCCAAGGACAAGAATATTGGCGACAGCCAATTTTCCTTAAGGAAGGTAGAAACTCGTGATTTATATTTCTCTGTCGGGGTTCATAAACTTTCGAGTGCAACTGTACATGAACATACAACTTTCGAACATAAACTTTCGAGAGCAACTGTACATGAACATACAATGTGTGTTATCGTTCTGTCTTTTGCTGCCTGTTGAAGGTGTTCTTTCCTCGTAATTTTGAACAAAGTGGCCAAATGGCTGCACCATCTCAACTTCATAGTGAAAAAAAGTCCTACGCTCCGCTACCATATCATTGGCAGTCAGTAGACAATGGAAACTACAGGGATCTCACGAGGTCAGTTTGCGACTAAACTTACCACCACCAGAGACATCTGGAGGATACAAAGCGGTACAGTAAGGATCAGCAGACGCGGATGCTACCAGGAGAACCATGGTAGAAACCCAATGCTGTGAGATACAATTAGAATCTTTCTTAATACGAGCTTTCTAATACAATAAAATCTAATACAATGCTGATCATTCCGTTAATATATAATGTAACAAAAGCATAAAGTGATGACTGCCCTGCCCAACAGTTCTTTAATTTCACTTACCTCCGCCGGTTATAGAACGTGATGACTGCCCAACCAGTCTTTCACTTACCTCCGCCGTTTATAGAACGTTCTACGGGGTGGCGTGTGTGTCGGAGTTCCATCGTGGTAGCTTCGTAGCTTGTTCGGTCTGAAATCGGGTGGATGGCACATACTGGTTCAGTAGTGCGGTCGTTAGGATGCTCTGAGGTCCTGCCGTGTGAAGTACACCGGTAATCCCGTTTCTCCGTGTTTCTCCTCATGGGGTGCAATGTGACGGCGAGGGTGACTGCTTTTGAAAAGTCATGCTCTCTGCAGCTCTCTTTTAAGCGGGTGATCCACTGTCGCGATTTTGGCTTGAGACGCGGTTGCGTTCCCTTGCGGTTACCATATAAGGACTTCGGATTGCCATATAAGGCGATCGCAAGGGACCGCAACCCCGTCTCAAGCCCAAATCGCGACAGTGGATTCGAAGCTGCGTATCCATAGGTTGTTCGCTTGTGGCGTTGTGGACTTGTGGCAAAAGAATGAGCATGTTCATGCCCTATGTTCCCAATCAAGAGGGCATGTGCCGTGAACAGTGGGAAAGGTTCGCACGGTACAGCCTATGGGAACGACCAATAAGTCAAACAAAGGTTCATTGTCCATGTGGCAGGCTAGTCTCGCTTGGCCAGACGCTACGGGCTCACCCTTCGTTGTGTCACACTCCCCGCGTGTGGCTCTTTTAGGGCTGTATGCACCAAGCGAAGATTATCTTGAACTCAGGTTGAGCCACAACTTTTCCATTGTCACATCATACCCTGGCAAACCTGAACAATGGAAAAGTTGTGGCTCAACCTGAGTTCAAGATAATCTTCGTTTGGTGCATACGGCCCTTAGAGATTAACAGTCGCGAAGACCGCTTGGTGGCAGCACGGGCACGGGCATTCGCTTAGTTTTTGCGGAAAGCGCGGTGATTGGCTGGAGCCCAGTGGAGTGCCATCTAGTGGTGTTCACGGCTTTTGAGCCCCAAAAGTGCCAGTGTGTGGAAGACCGGGACGTCGACACACTGGCCGAGTGGTGACAGGCACACAAGCGAACACGGAACAGGGAAAAACTGCACAAGCGAACAGCCTGGATACGCAGCCTTATAGGGAAACACTGAGATTGGGGTAAACAGTAGAAAACGTTATAAACAATAGGGAGTTTAAGAAACCAAACGACAAACGTTGACTTCACGACAACGTTATTTTTCATACTGTGAATTCGCCAGATTTTACATTGCATTTTCAGTACAAAAATAATGTTGTCGTAAAGTTAACGTTTATCATTTGATTTCTTAAACTCCCTATTATTACCATAACTGAACGGTGAATCAAATATGAAGACGGTCATCTACCTAAAAAGTGCTATCTAGACTGGGAGCAAGAGGAGCAAATTTAGGCCAAAATAAAAATATCAGTGAATAGGTGCATGACGAATTAGTCACCTCCATTGGCTTCTGATGCTGGCTCTGCCATTCGTCGTCTCTCACTCAGGTGCTGCTTGAGTGAAGATGGGTGTATATACGTTGAAGTGATGTCCTTACTTGTAACCAACACTCGAGATGAGCTGTCATGGAGAGCTGATATCGACCCGTAGAGAGCCTCGAGCTGCTAGAGAGGGTCTCCGAGGCGTGGATCGGTGACTCGTCTTCCAGGAGTACGGTCATCTGGCACGGACACTCCGCTAAAGAAGCCAATGTGAAAGATAATTGACGTAGCTGGTCTGATTTTGTAACTTTTTGTATCTAGAGATGAGACGAGACTTGACATAAAGGTATAACGAGGCGTGAGGGAGTGTTGACGATGTGACCAGAGCAGCTTCGCTGTCAAACAGACTCGTCCAAATACTCAAAGATGAATTCAAAATGTCGAGGATATGATACAACGCAGGCCAAGCCGATGATTCCTATCACCACGATTCGCCTGTTTTCCAACCAACTGCATTCTCTACCCATATCCGGGTAAACTCCAGGCCTCGTTGTCGAAATGTTCCCCACCAATGTTTTTGAACGCCCTAGCCTAAATCATTACGGCACCTGGATTTACTTCTGTAGGTGTGGCTTATGAAATTTTATCGTAGTGTTTTTTAGCATTTGCACTCATGTGTTCCAGATTCAGCCACTTTATGGTATTTTGCCTAGGGCTGGTTCTTTCTATGTGACTATTATTTCATGATTGTCAGTGTCTTTGTAATTGTTTTTTTATGTAACGTAGAGAATCTTGAATAGAAGAAAATCAACATAAGAGATGATCCCGTGTTCTTTCAGGTCAGTTAAATCTGGAACGAGGCCGCGCCAACGAGAACATCGATGCTGGATGGGCCGATGGTATTTGTTCTTGGAACTTTATTCGTGACCATCAATCCTTACACCTCTCGTTAAGAGTATTTGTCCGTTTCCATGATATGCTTTCCAGGGACAGACGCAATATCAAAACGTCGCCATGTCGCTTCTCCTGTGATTTTTCAACTCATCACCACCGAGTGTTCGATTCGTGAACACCTGCTATCGGAAAATATGCCGAATTCCGAGCGTGTCCATGCGTTTTATGATTTCACGCCCGGTCGCTGTGATCGAGTTGAAAGTATCGGAAAACTCGGAGAATCCATGGGGAATATCGACAAAGAGCTAGGAACACCGCGCCTGCTCGGGTTCGGGTAATCCAAGCCTTGGTTGGCTGCTGAACAACGGTATTGATGGGTGTCATGCAAAGAAAATTGATACACGGGGGCTTTTTTCGACGGAATCTTTCCGACTCAATGGAGGATTCGTGAAGTACTTGCTCGACGGGTTCCTTGAACTGAATTACATGTCATCAAACAATGTACTCTGTGGCTGCGGATAAGATTTCTTGCTTTATGAGACTTTCCGAGCTGATGTCAAATGCTTTTTTGTCATCGAAATTCGCTATTACGCAGCTGCACCAGATTTCAAATATGTAGTCTAATGGAATTTGCTCTGACTTCTTTTCTTTCCTTTGAAGACTGAGTTGGATTTTTCTACTGACTTAAATTTTTCGGAAAGGGGGTTGTTAAAGATCGAACACTTCTAGTCTGCTTCTTCCACGCAGGCCAAGTGTCAAAAAGTGAACATCGACATGACTGTTAAAGATAACGTATCACGGGTATTTTCGCGGGCCACGAAATTCATTGTTTATTTACATTTTATTTGTTTATGTCCAGTCTTTCTTTGTCTTATGAGTAATTTGTTGGTGGCATGCCCCTATAGAAATTCTGTTGATTCCAAAAATATTCACTTTGGTGGGTTGGCATGTCGCAAAAGTCCAAAATAACATAATGTAAACATCCATGTTTACAAACATTCAATGTAAACAATGAAGTCGTGATATATTATCTTTAAGTACTAAACTGGTAGGGGCCATTGGTGCTGTGAATTAGATCTATTTTGGCCCATCGCTACCCAAACGAAGCCTTACAAACGAAAAATGACATGGGCTAAAAGTTTTTGAATATAGGATGCGAGAACCTTCAACTCATCGATTGTTTCATGATATTATGCGAAGCCATGTGTGCACACCGCTATGATGCCCGTCCTCATGTCCATTCACCGCAGTTGGTGTAGTATTGACAAGAGAGTATGAATTTGTGCTTGAGTTACTTCCAGCTTTCTCTGTCCTTGAGCACCAGAGGTATGAAAGGTGAATGCACGACACTGCTGATAGCAAGAAGTTGTCCAATATTTCGGTCAGACATTCAAGCAGGATTCATTGGCGCACGGATCCGGTTGGTCCGTTTTCAGTCCGTTTGCCCCTAGTTTTCCGGATACGGCAACGCAAAAGTCAATTTGATAGATCTTTACGGACCTGAATCGGACAAAATCCGTGTGCCAATGAACCCCGCTTTAGAGGGTGACACGAATGGTACACAAAGGTTATAGTTTTGCTTCGGTTATAGCTTTGTGCTGAGAGAGCAAGTTTACGTGGCCACAAATGTTGCTGAAGACCTGTAACGTTTTCTAATGTTCCCCAAATCTCAGTGTTTCGATACAAAAACTGCTAGAGAGACCATGACTTTTCCACAAAGAGATACAGGGAAACACTCTTTGTTTTACAGTGTACCCCAGTGAGGGGTTGACAAAGAGAAAACTTGACAAACACTTGACGTGTTTTGTGGTCATCAGCTGCGAAAAGGCAGACGAGAGAACTACTATCACGTGACGCATTCTGCTGTTTACGTCACAAAAACCGCGCTCGTACGACGGGAAGGCATGTTTCACATCCGGGGTGTTACTCGAGCTTAATAGAGCGCTATAGCCTGCCTCTCCATGCAGATGTGATTAATATTTCACGTGTATTGATTAGTACAATTTTCGATATAAGTTCTCAGTACTGTTATTGCTGTTTCTTCAAATCAACTCCCTATCATAGGTTAGCCCACGTCAGGCACAACTAGATTTGTGCCAGGAGAATTAAGTTACCGACTTTGCGGTGCATACCTCTGCAAATAACTTTTATGTTTCCACGACCATTGCTAATGCTAGTTAAGTCTCCTGATATTGATTGCCGTTGGGACCTTATGCTAATAGCATTGACGGCAGCGCGCTAGCAGCGGCTTGACTAAGAACGAACCGTTCTTGAAGCACTCGATGTAAGACCGGCCTAACGACGGAGGAGGGGGCCATCGACTCGGAACACTGTCACAGGTGATCGGCGGTGGATTCAACTTTCAGAAACTTTCATAGCGGCGAGGAATGGTGAGTCAGCGCTGATGTTTGAAGGAGTATCATTGGGATGACTTGAAGAAGGCTTGAAGATGCCGGGATTAAGTTTCTTCAGTACCTTTCGCACTCTAAGGAATATTCTACCATTCACCGGTACGAATGAAGAGAAACTGAACTTTGCCAGGTTTGATCGCTCTGACACCGAGTTTTCTGCCGCCTCAGAGACTGAGTTTAACACACCAAATGTCAACACAATCCCGAATGGTAACGGTAAACTCATAGGGGAGGATGGCACGACGGGATATCCGGGGTACGAGGGGTCGGAGAAGCAGAACGGCGGGTTTAGTAACCTCGAAGAGGATGTTGGAGGCCGGAGAGGTTCGGAACCGAAAAGGAGGAACTTAATTTCAGCCTGGCAAGCTGGATGGAACGTCACAAATGCCATTCAAGTAAGTCATGTTTCATCAATCACATTTTCAAAATCATAAACGACAGGGCAGGTCTCTTGCTTCTCCCTGTAACTACTGTGTCCTTAAAACTTGTAACAAACCACTGGAAATTGACACGGACAAAAGTGGTCGAACGTGCTTGCATGATTAGCACAACCTGTTCTTCTGCCAAGAGAGTCGATCAGATATGTGACTTTACGAACGTCATTGATGACGATCGTCGCACAAATTCCAGGGCCGTAGCTAGCGTTTTGGTCGAGGGGGTCATAACCCTCTTTTTGCCATTTTGCGCCTTTTTTACTATTTTGCAGCCAAAATCTGCATGATGAACTCGTCGTTCGGTACAATTTGCACCCCCCCCCCCCCGTCAAGCTCCGGCCAAGGGTCCAGTACGAGTCTGTTTCAAGACCGGTTATCGAAATGTTTCCCTATACATACACGTCTGTTTCTTGGCAATACACGACTGCACTTTCAATTTCCCAAAATGCATGTAATTGCCGCCAACCATGAATATTATACGTGGGAATCTTGCCGGTGCGAACAGCCAGTGAAAAATTCTCCTAACCAGAGGATGTCTTTCAACTTGTTCAATGTAATTGCTTGACGGGATCACTGGTAATGCCGCTAGCTCATTCTGCATGTGGTCTGGTTGAAAATTCTCCGACCTTTGATTCAGGCATGAGCGAGTAACCTCTCGGCAAAGCTTCTGGTTTTTATAACACTTGGAGAAATGTCTCCTTAATTTACCCTATCTACGCAGATGGAGAAGTGTCGCCGCATCCTCGTCTTTCCGACGAAGAATCGTCGGTAAAATTACACGCGCCATTCATATCGAGCCACATCTAACGTGTATTTCATCACTGCCCCCGGGCGCCCAACCAATCGCAATCTTTTACTTCTAAAACGTGTGTACAACCTCCTTTTCCTCCCTTTAGAAGAACCGTCTACGCAACCTAGTTTTTCCTTGACATTCACAAACGACTGGTCTTTGGACAGAATCGGTAATTGCTCTAGGGTTTTGTAGCTGAGGACCATAACGAACCATCAATTTGTTTGATTGCTAAAACGGAAAAAGAGGCACGGACTCGTGCATTGACATTTCTCAATGTCCACCGTCTCCGGTACGTTGTAAAGGTGGTACTTTCATAGCGGAGATCGTCGAATATCATATCTTAGACATAAATATACAGGTGCATGCATAAAGGCTTATATCTGGCCTATCTACCGGAGAAAACAGAAAGTTGAATATCGCTATCTGAACATAACGGACCCAACCAAACAGACAATTCTGTGAAGTGTCACTCGGTGCAAAAGATCCAGTTTCGTGCAATGTTTCGGTGAGTATTCAACCAGTAGGCCTACGATAAACTACACTACGTTGGGCATATCAATATGAAAGCGACAATTTAATCTATTCACCTCTACTCATACACACGAGATGAACATTTTTAATGATAAAGGAATGTAGTTTTTGCATTGAACGGTCGAGGTTGTGAAAGTGACGAGTCTACTGTAACTGAACATCACCCAGGGGTCAGGTATAAACAGGCTGCTTCACCTCGACTTCTGATTACCCGTGATTATTTCCCTCACGCCCGTACCCATCCATCATTCGATTCTTAATAGTAACCTTGCACCGGCTCAGTAGAACACACGTCATGATCCGCGTGGGAGTCAAAATGACAATGAATTATAAGCTACACTGGAAATCCTCGCGCCAGACCGGATTTTTTCCCCATTCCGTCCTGCGAAAGACGGCTCCAAATCACGGTGCATCTGCAGCGCACGTGATTTACATCGTACATTCTGATTGGCTGATCAGAGAGCAGTCCCGCACTGTTTCAGCGATCACATCAGGTCTTTTTTATCAACAATTTGTTTTACCTTAATTACCAGGTACGATGTTTTTGGGCCTGGCACGGGTAATCAACATGCACAGTCAATTAAAACATGTAGTGCAAACCAACTTATCAAACAATAGTACTATTCCGACCCTATAATCTGAACAGTTTTAATGGCCGATACCCATTGTGCAAGACAGCAACTTTAGTGACGGCGTTATCAATACTTAATTATTGACGGCGATTACGTGAACGAAAAATACGGTAATTCCTTGAATAAATAGCAAAAAAATTGAGGAAAAATCGGCAGTTTGGTGCGAACTGCGTGTAGATGTAGCCTAGTGACATGTTCTGTGAAGACACGAAGTCTCATACACGGATTTTCGTATTCTTTAAATCAGCCACTCAAAACGGAGTGTACCGGATCTTGTTACACCTTCCTTCAGACGCCAAGCATTTGTGGCAGTTTGACCAATGGTCTGACATGAAGTGGGCTCCTTTCGTCCGCTCATGAACTCTGAGGGACCCCCTTTGCTTGCTAAATAGCGAAGAATCCAGGCAACGAACAGACGCTCCCCCCAGGCCTAGATCTATGTACATGTAGTCTCACATGTGATATCACAACTCGCCAGAATTCAGTTTACGTTCCGCGATTTCTTTTGTTGGTCAGCATAACCAACAGTCTCCGTAGCTAAGTCATGCCAAAGCTATTTTAATCATCCATTCAGTCACCAATTATGGTTGTTCTTAGGCAGTCTTTAATAGATCATGACTACAGTTTGCGAAAACAAATTGCATTTGAACGTCAACTGGGAGGGAATGAATGGGTGTTTTTCCGTATGAAAGCAAATTTGTGCCAGCTTCTCAGGAAGGAAGACACAGCAACATGAAGCCAAACCAAGTGCTGACAAAACTTGTTAGATATAGGCCAGGGCCGTATTTAACTTTTTGGTCCAGGGGGGCAGGAGCCTCTCAGGGCGGCAAGACCTCTTTTTGCCGTTTTTTGCCCAAAATCCGCATGAAAATCACGTTTTTTGGTTGGCTCAGGGGGGCAACTGCCCCCCTCGCCCCCTTTAAATACGGCCCTGTAGGCCTAGGCCTGTGTAGGCCTACCTTTGTGTGATCCGAAACCTTAAACAACTGATACAGCAATTACAATACGTGTACTTCGAACCCTTTAAACATGCACATGAGGTTGATGAATTCAGTTCCACTAAATTGGCCCTGAAGAATGGCCCTGCCCATTTACCACGTGGAAAGACGTGTCACTTTCGTGCCTGCCAATTTCAGCAGACCCATGATTCTAGAACCGCAATAATGAAATGTACTAGGTTATAACATAAGGAAAGCTGATATTCAACGATCAAGACGCATTGAATAAAATGTCCAGCATCTGCCGTCACGATCCAGGTGGAATGGAATCATTGTATCTTGAGATTGGTTTCTATCAGATTTGAGGAAATGAAAATTGGCCAATGANCTCAAAACGGAGTGTACCGGATCTTGTTACACCTTCCTTCAGACGCCAAGCATTTCTGGCAGTTTGACCAATGGTCTGACATGAAGTGGGCTCCTTTCGTCCGCTTATGAACTCTGAGGGACCCCTTTGCTGGGTAAATAGCGAAGAATCCAGGCAACGAACTGACGCTTCCCCCAGGCCTAGATCTATATACATGTAGTCTTCCTTAAATTGATATCACAACTCGCCAGAATTCAGTTTACGTTCCGCGATTTCTTTTGTTGGTCAGCATAACCAACAGTCTCCGTAGCTAAGTCATGCCAAAGCTATTTTAATCATCCATTCAGTCACCAATTATGGTTGTTCTTAGGCGGTCTTTAATAGATCATGACTACAGTTTGCGAAAACAAATTGCATTTGAACGTCAACTGGGAGGGAATGAATGCGTGTTTTTCCGTATGAAAGCAAATTTGTGCCAGCTTCTCAGGAAGGAAGACACAGCAACATGAAGCCAAACCAAGTGCTGACAAAACTTGTTAGATATAGACCCAGCAAATACAATACGTGTACTTCGAACCCTTTAAACATGCACATGAGGTTGATGAATTCAGTTTCACTAAATTGGCCCTGAAGAATGGCCCTGCCCCTTTACCACGTGGAAAGACGTGTCACTTTCGTGCCTGCCAATTTCAGCAGACCTGATTCTAGAACCGCAAAAATGAAATGTACTAGGTTATAACATAAGGAAAGCTGATATTCAACGATCAAGACGCATTGAATAAAATGTCCAGCATCTGCCGTCACGATCCAGGTGGAATGGAATCATTGTATCTTGAGATTGGTTTCTATCAGATTTGAGGAAATGAAAATTGGCCAATGATGAGCTTGCTACCAGAATAACGGTGATGTGGTTACATATATATACCGTCTTGCGGCCATACACCTTGAGACCAAGCAAGCAATACCACAAACCGAGAGATCGTTGAGGGGGAACTAAGTCTAGTTCTTGAGGTGACCAAGGATGATTTTTTCGTGTAGGCCTAGGGACAAACTCTCGGCTTCATATGTGTGGGACGGCTTGCTGTTGTCTCCATGGAGTAACTGCCCACGACGTGTACATGTACATGTACGTACACAGTCCATATTCTGCCAACTGCAGGGATATATATTTCAAAGTGGTGGGAATGTTTGTAAATGACAGCAAGCGACTTATGGGAAAAAGAAGCTCAGCTGTATCTGACGTACATTAGTAGATTCAATTCCAGGTGACACGCACTTTGACAATGGAAAGAAAGCAAACTGGTGGGGACATCGTAAGCAAATGTCCAAAATATACATGTATTATATCTATAGACGCATTTATAACAGGCCTATTGTTCATAGCACGATTTCCATTATTTCACAAGGTGCTGGCGATTCTTTCAAACTGCAAGTCTAAACCAAGACCTTCCCTCCCACTTTCAGGCGTTTTCCACTCCATACGTGCATCGTACATACATGTACGTGACTTACGACGAGAACCCTACGACCACATTCACGTGTTGTTTTTTACCTAACTATGACTTGGAGCACGGTGCAATTAAGTGGTAATGAAATAGTCATCGAGACTCATTACACAAACGCCCCACAGCGGGCTTTGGTGTGGCGGGATCTGGTGGTAAAGACGAGGGTCACCAGGAGTATGTGGCTGAATCAAGCCAGAACTTCTGTCGTCATCATCTGTAATTCGACAGTTCCGTGGCCACAAGACAGTACAATCAGATCTTGGAGGAATTACCGGTGGTCCATATAATGTGTCCACATAGTGCTTTGTTCTAGCAAGCTCGCAAACGATCCGCAACCACACACCCCGGCTATTGGCCGTCGCCTTTTATACTAGGCATTGTAAGCCAGAGGGTATTAGCACTGAATTGGGGCTTAATTGTTTCGTTTCGCGCTTGTGAATATGGCCTGGCAAACAATACATCCCTCTGTGAGCTTGACAGGTTTAGAGAGGAATGGGACAATGGGTTAGGCCCTGTTATGATCAATGACAAAAGGTATGAATGTCACCGTGTTATGCAAATCAATGCAAATTAAGAGGGGCTTTGGGCTTGAACATGCATGTGTAACCTCCAAAAGTAAAAACACGGTATGAATGTTATCTGATGTAAGTGTAGGCCTAAGTTAACGGTATCTCGTCGTTACCTCTGCCGTCGGAAATGGGTATTTCGCTGAAAAAGCTATAAAAACCTTCATTGGTACCCACTGCAAGAGAGTTATGGCTAAAGTGAGCCGGAATGCAGCAGTGGCGCTGTCTCTCATCCCCGAACGATCGGGTAGTAATTTATAATGGTTATATTGATGATTACCCATAAGATTGGCATGATCGGTATGGCGACCTCACCATTCACGAAGACGCCTTCACAATGCCTTGCCGATTTCGATGGGTACTTATGCACGTCGAGAACGCGGTCCTTAGTGCGAAAACGACAGCTGAAAGCGAGTATTATTTTTCTTAACGTCGCTAAGCACGAGTATTGATAGCTTGAGAAGTTATCCGGGAATATTTCTTGCATCGCGTGTAATGTATCATTGACACGTACATGAAAACTCAAATCACGTTTTAATACCACATATTATTTTACATGAGTTATCGTTACTTTATACCTTCGCGGGCGAGTCGTCTACACATTTGTGTACGGAAGATTTGAGGATATTTTTTGCTTGGAAGATAAATCGTGTATAAAATGCTCGTCTAGTTTCGGTACAAACTTAACTTTTTGTCACAAACTGAAATTGAACCGGTACCGTACTTGTGCAGGTATGCATGGCGCTGGAAACAACCCTACATATAAGTAGATGCTTAAACTATCTTAAGCATGGCGCACACGAGCGATTAAAATGGGGCGACTACCGATGCGACTACTAGGTCGCATGCGATAATTACCTTTGAGGTCGATCAGTGATGTCATCCACGACATCACTGATTTCCCAGTGAAACATTTGTCGCAAACGAGTCAAAAAAAAACTAAAAAACTAAAAATATGTTCAGTCGCTCCTGTAGTCGCAAGGCTAGTCGCCTAGAAAAATCGCTCGTGTGCGCCATGCTTTAGTGTCGTTCCACTTCATCATAACTTAGCGAAAAACAAATAAATAAGTCTGAGGTAGACATCTTTTTTTGTAATTTTATTTAAAACACACAGGTTTGATGGTAAAGTAACGGGCAGGTTTCCCGCCCACTGAGTATTTGCAAATTATTTTCGGGTCGTATTGAATGACACCACTCAATGCATCCTTATCTAAGATGTGTTTATCTAGTCTTCCTAGTGTTGGTACTTACATACCTGATTCCTCTCCGCCAACTCATATCAAGAAAACTCAATACATCTAAGAAAGCAAGATGCAAATACTTCATTCTGGATGTGATAGCAATGAGAAGACACAGCCAGCTGTGAATATTGTGATGGAAAAAAATCTCTGCATGAGGCGACAGGCAAAACAGAATGCCTCCTCAGATGGTTTCCTTTATTTTCTTTATCTGGGCAGTACGAAACCTAGGGCCTTCTGTACGAGAAGTCTATATTATACTGGATCTTTCCATTAGGGCCGAAGCCAAAGCAATATTGGCCCTGGTAAGTATGGAAGAGGCCATCTCAAGCTAATCATCTTCCTCACTTGGATGGGGTCTTTTACTTGCCCTTGCAAAGGCACAACTTAAGGCACCACGGCTTACTGTCCCATGCGACGGACGTTAGCCTGAATTCTAATTGGTGAAATTATCATCACTTCACATTCCAACATTTTTATTATTGGCAGAGGAATCATTTTGAATGTTTGAGAAGTCGATATAGGCCATTAGGAGACTACCACTTGTTTGAATACCATTAAGACTACCACTTGTTTGAAAGTCATTAGAAGACTTGTTTGAATGCCATTTAAGACTACCACTTGTTTGAATACTGTATAAGTGAAATGCTCAGCGACAACACTCCTTAGGAACAAATTATAAGTTTTAACAAGAGGATGTTGAAAAAGGGCTTGGCATCAAGTATGGACAATGGAGTGAACGAGCTGAAAGCCAAGGGTCGACGTTATGCCGACGTGTATTGTGGTGTCAAGAGTGGCCATGAAAGAACCGATATGTTACTTTTGTTATCAACCCAAATATTCTCTGAATAATTGATGACCAGCGATTAAATTTGCAACCGGGCAGACTCTTATGTGGCTATGCTGTTTGTCGATACATTCTTGGTACATACTCTCCATGCAATTGGGCGTCAATGCGACAAGACTGCCAAATAGTTATGAAGTATTGCTTCCAGTCTAATTGTTCTTCTTAGCGATCTCCACACCTGGGTTTGCAACAAATGTTCACATCGGATGAATGAGTTGAAAGATGAAAGCACAAAAACTAGCCAATATTGAAAAACGTTGATACGCTGATTCACCAGATATGCACCTTCAAGGTATTCATAACTTCTATTCTCTTTATGTATTGTATCAGCAATATTCAATGGGTATCAAAGGCCCGTGTCCAGGGTCTACATGTGCAACTGTCAGCTGATATCCGATTCACAGCACAACCTGCGTCTGTACCTCATATTCTGTCAATACCATGTCTTTGCATGGAAGATATTGATACAGAAGAAACATTGGATGTTGAACTAATATTGGGCGGTAGCGGTTCTGATTCAGGTTGGGATTTATAGGGTAAACACTGCTGTGTCCTGGTTCCCGACACCTGTGTTTTCCGTTAGAGACAATCGGGGAGTTATGAGAGTGATATTATGGAGGAAAAGATGGGGATACTGGGAGAATGAGGATGACTTCAAATCGTTGTCAGTCTCTAAAGTTGGGCCAGAAGAAAACGATGCATTGGGTCATATGAATAAAGACTAGCAAATGCTTTTACTTGAATTTTGCAATACAAGTGCATTAGGCAATGCTGTAGTAGTTGAAGTAGTTGAAGCAAAGTTGAAGTAAAAGCATTTGCTAGTCTTTATTCATATGACCCATTGACTCGATGGCGTTCCTCAGATGAGATGGCAACCAAACCTTTGGAAATCCTCAACGTTTGGTGACGAGGTGCGCAACGGGCGATCCACCCCTTTTCGTTCTATTGTCGTTCTCGGGGCAAATCTTGTCCTCCCTAAAGCCCAGGTCACACTGTGGCGACTAAAGGGCGGTTTACACTAGGTTGCACCAAGTTGCAAGTTGCAGCAACTTGCAACTTGTTGCAAACTACCTGGGACGGTTTACACATAGAAAAATCGATGCAACCTCCAGCGTGATCGAGTTGCAACAAGTTGCAGACCCGTTTACACATGCAACTTTTATGAAACGTTTTGATCTCATCAGGTTTATGCAACAAGTTGCATGAAGTTGCATATGAAAAGTTGCATGTGTAAACGGGCCTTTAGGCGGGCGAATCCCCGCGAACTAGAATGAAATGGTCCATGGACCATGTGCTCACCCCTTTGGACATAACAGTGTAATGACAGAGAGAGGTATGTAGACATGGTCCATGGACCATTTCATTCTAGTTCGCGGGGATTCGCCCATCTAAGTCGCCACAGTGTTACACGGGCTTAACGAGTGTCATCCCTGGTAGCATTGTCGGAAAATTTTATTTCCACCGCGTAGAAGTTTCAGTTGGAGCATCATTTTTCAACAATGATTTGCTAGCGACCCATGTTGAGCAAATCCAGATTCCAATAGGGAATTTACGAAGCCGCCAAGCGTACGATCGCAGTGTAGAAAACGCCGGCTCGTTTCTGCTTTGTCACCTAATATCTACTACACCGCTATTAGTTGCCACGTTATGACTTTTTACCTGGGAAAATAAATTCATCTAAGGAAGGCGGTTTTCTTTGTGAAAAACACAAGATGGTCAGGTATGCCATGGATGTCGTCAAGACTTATCAGTTTCTTACGTAAATGGTGTGTCCACTTGGCATCCGTTGTTCGCCTTCATCTTGATGTCAAGGAGGCCCGAGTTGAAAAGCTTCCGCCGGAAGATCGACGCGTCAAGGAAATCAATTTGTCCGACGAGGATTTTGTAGGGTTTAGGTTCTGTTACCGATCGAAGAGGCGAAAAACCTTTCAACATGGCTTTGATCTAGTTTGGATTATCCATTAGAGTGGCACCATGATATTCGATGCGGCAATGGCCGAAAATCGAAGCGATGTCACCAGTTACGATAAGCTGAAACAAGGCGATTAGTATGTCAGCTTCCCTACAGACAATTAAACATTCGCTTTCTCTAATACTTCTATTCTTTCTGTGTACTCGTTGATTTCATTGTTTCAAATTCAGTTTGGTTATTTTCTCTCAAAAAAAACTTACTTTCAAGCACTGACCGAGCACTCACCTCTCGGGATATGTAGGCTACCAGCTCGACCAGTTTTCTCCACTCCAGGGCCCGTATGCATAAAGGTGGAATAAGCTTATTCCAGGTGTAACTCTAACGTTATAACATGAAGTTATATCTGGAGTAAGCTTATTCCACCTTTATGCATACGGGCCCTGTTGCTTAATCAGTGACAAGTGAACTTGCCAGTTCTGGAACCTGTTCCAAGCGGCGTATATGGTAAAAGTGTTTTTAACCGGGAATCAACCTCAACACACTCTACAGTACATTTCCTTCCAGACCTCTTAACCTAAATGTAAATTACCGTTTCATAATCTATTAGAATCTGATTGGCATTAATTTGCACCACACACACGTCCTCCTTGAAACGGTTGCTTACTGCACTCGAACGAGCATCGATTTCTCGTTCAAGTTTCTTTTGTGTGGCGGGTTTTGAGTAAGGCAGATTACGTTCACTCTTTGGCCTCATGTACTCTGGCTCTATCCAGGCTGTAATGGGTATTTACCGCTAGACGGGGATTAAAACAAAAAGAGAAACCAATGATTTAATTTCGGCGGTTGGGGAGGTTGTAAGTGTGTGAAGTCTGCCGGGGACTCTTATCAGATCGACAGCAAGTCGGTCTGAGACGCGTGCTAACCAGACAAGATGTCGCAGTTCCACACCACTCAGCTAGCATAGAGGCTCCTTTGAAGGATCCTTTTGAAGGATCCTTCAAAAGACCCCTGATAGCCGAGTGGTTATGTCGTCCGCTAAGCATGAGCGGCAGGTCCCGGGTTCGAATCCCTGGCCAAAGCCTTGATAGTCTAGTGATTATCACGTCCGCTTAGCAAGCGACAGGTCCGGGGTTCGAATTCCGGACCATGGAATCGCCATCCCTGACTCTTTACGACCATCGCATGGGACAATAAGTACCGGTAAGCCGTGGTGCCTTGTACCTTGTACCTTTGCAAGGGCAAGTAAAAGACCCCATCCAAAGACCCTCCATAAGTCAACACGATGCAAGTTCAAACAGCTTTTCAGTTCTTCATTCCATCATTCCAATCAGCAGAAGTTGCTTCCAAGTTTCAGAATTGATGGAGTGTGATTTCGATATTAACGCACATCTGTTGTTTAAAATGGTCGGAATATCGGGAGGGATATACCAATACCCAGCCCGGGGACTAAAAGTTAGTTATCGAATTCTGCTAAATGGAGAAAGGTGTTATTTAGTAACAGAAGAAGGCCGATATTTAAAGGGGCACATCAAAGAAGAGTACACAAACCGGGTAACGAGGTTTCCTCCCCTGAAGCCTGGAATTCCCGCATACACGCATGACACGTGTTCCATACCCTTGGGTGTTTCTCTGTACGGAGTTTTTGCTGCCGCAAACCACTCATGGAGAAAGAAACCAGGCTATCAACAGAACAGATAGCCAGGCTATCAAGAGTAGTGGGGAACCAACCAGCCTTTGGATTAATGGCTCCTTAGGTCAACATGATAGCAATCAACTGTTGATACCTACATGTAGTTGTGGTAGACTGTTCCTCACTTTTACTTATAATATTATACATTGTCACATAACAACAGAACTTTTACCAACCTGTAACAAGTAGGACACATTCATTACTTTCTGTTGCATATACCTTACGGTACGTTCAAGGTTTTATAAAAGAAGACATCAGAAGATCTCGTATCCAATATGTCGTCTAAATTGGCCACATCAGTTTCAACCTCTTCTTTTGAAGTTCCATTCGTTTTTCAAAGGCTGAATTATTAGACGAGTGGTTTAGATAAATTGCTTCCCCGATTGCTTGGTATGGACTCCGAATGAATTATTTGCGCTTCTGGCGAACGGAATGTTGAAATGGTGTTGAAAAGTTTTGCGTAGATTCAGTCAACGGTCACGATGTTGCAAGGTTCAACAGAACGAAGCTCAAGATTAAAACAAGGGACAAAATGTAACGTTACATAAAAGTACTTTCCTCCACCATCCCGCCACCCAGCTTCCCAATACCGGTATATTTGCCCTCAGCATTTTTTGCAACAATAAGTCACCGTAGCTTTCACCCGCCTTGGGGTAAAGGAATCGATTACACAATTAATGATATCAAAATGGTCAAGCAATATGCGCTGGCGTAATAAGGCACGTCCCCCTGTCTGTCAGGGGGTAACCCAAGATGCCGTTTATTGAAGGTAAAGGATCACGGGTTCTTCAGAAAGTAGCCGAACTGTATCTCATTTCTTGCAACCATGGTAACATCGAAACAACTTTCGGCGACGGTAACTGTCCGACTGGCTCGCTCTTCCTTTCCGATCGTATCGTGTTAACAGAATCCCCGAAGCTCAATCTATCCACGGATCTATTATTAATGCGAGGACATGTTGTCTATATCGGTAGAGTTTCTTATATATCTATTTTCGGTCAATAAGATGTTTGCGACGGAGAGAAAGTGATCTTGAGTTGAGGTCTTCGTCATCAGCGAGTCGACTGTCCCTTTACAGCTTTTGTCAGAGGTGCCTTTGGAGCTTATGCCTTTGCAGCGCAAGGGCAAGTAAAAGACCCCATACAAGTCACGAGCATCTAAAACTGTCTTTCCACCCTTTGGGAATTCTAAGTTTCCGCCAGTGGAAAGCTGAATTTCCGAGAGTGGAAGGTCAAACTTCCAAGGCCCTCCAGTAATTCCGATGTCAACACAGCAACATGAAATGAGTAGCATGATGAGATGGCCTCCTCCATACTTTGCAGGGCCAATGCTACATGTACATTTATGGTTTCGGCCATGGCGGAAAAGTCTGATAAAATATGACTTTTATTCATTTGTCATCATGTCTATTTATGAGAAGAAATGAAATAGGTAACACCGTCTTTTGAATCAACTAGGTTGTATTGAGACAAGCTTTCGACCCTATCGGGCCTTCATGTCTATTTAGTTACTGTGACCCCTGTCGGGTAGCTAAGTCGGCCGTACCAGGCCGTCTTTTTGGGTGGTGCTTACTGTCACTGTAGTTTTGCACAGGACTCTCCAATGCATTTTTGTTGTAGGCCTACAGCCAGAAAGCGTTTACTAGCTTTATTCATATCATCTATAATGGGCAGATGTGCGATTCATTTTGAATGTAACATAAGAATCAGTCCAAACCTCGTCAGTTCATCCATCTGAAGAAAACAATCATTAAACAATCAGTAACGTCTACATCAGTGTAGAGCAGACGACAACCAAACTCACTTTTTAGTCAACTTAATGTAATACACAATGTACGCTCTTAGACAGTATAAACCAAAGGAGCCACGACATGATAGATGAGCTAGAGGGAGTAGAAAGGTGCCTCTAAAAGGTTTTAGCGTGCACCTTTGACCGTCTCATCTTTCCTACGGCAACTCATCAATAACTTATTCAAACTTGGCAGTCCTTTCTTGGAGTCATATTTGCTTTTAAAATCTAAGTAAGCCAGCAAGACGAGCAGTTGTTTGCGGCTGGGATCTGAGAATGAACTTACCACACAGTCAATTTACCTTCACCTGCTTCTAAATACAAGTAACAAAACAGACAACACGAAATATGTCGATAGCAGGCTGGGGTTTTTATCATTGCTCTTGTCTCCTCTGCTAAAAAAGTCTACCCAGAACAGTTGCAGAACATGACGGTTTATTCCAGTTTTATTCCAACTGGTTTTTGTCAAGGAAATTCTAGAGGGGTACAATTTGAAATCACAGATACAATTCTGATTCTTTTCCCAAACCGAAGTTCCTACAACAATCGAATAAACGTCGTGAAACGCAATACGATACCTAAACACGAATCGTCTGCTAACAGTTCAAAAGTGATTTCTTGTCGATTCGCGCTCTCCAGAGATAGTTTACTAACTGTAATATTACACCCCGGTGTCGAGGGAAAATGGCAAGAGAAGCAAGTGTCTCATACCCCCTGAGGCATCTTTTCAGCTTGCGATGCAATGATGTAGCTAACGACATTGCCGTCGGACCTTTTTTCAATAGTCCTCGGAATGTTCGGCTGTCACGAGACATGCCGTTTTTCCTGTCAATTCTTGTCGTCCTTTCGTGTACATTTTTTTCTATAAATCGACCGGTAAAATGGCTAATACTTTTTCTCGTGGTCAATGATACAATTGAAAAAGCTACCCTAGGATCAATGGTGTACTAGGGTTACAGGTCTCCTCCGAATCGGCCCTCAGTCGAGAAATAAAAAGAAGAAATAGAAATTCGAAATGAGGCAAAGTTTTTTGTTAGTTTGGCATCTGCAAACGTAAGGAAAATTCAGTAGTTTCGAAAAGAAAAGAAAGTTCAACCATAAAACAGAAATCAATTTTTTTTACAACCGAAGGATTTTAATTTATAGATAATCGATTACATCTGAATAAGAAGTTGGAGAAAAAAACAAATACAAATTGTAGAGACTTGTGTCAAACCGCAGAGATAATGGCATGAACGGTTATTCATTAGTTCACTGGTCACTATAAATGAAACGTGTCCGATGCAAAGATGTGACGATTGATTGGTATGTCACTTTGCACGCAAAGTAACTGCCACACACTCATCCGCCTCAGGCTTCCTTGGTCTTTCCCGTAAAAAAGGACAACCAGTACCATAAGAGATGGTGTGAATCGCCTCACGAAGCCTTAAAAGGCCAGGGGAAACTTCTTTATAAAAATCGACACTCATTAGTCGCCTTTCGCGGAAGTTCCAGATAGAGAGTCTAGCGTGAATCTCGCCCGCGGCGAGATACCACGTCGACTGTTTGGGACTCAGTCAAGCGGGCAACTCACGCAATGCGTTAACGGCCGATTTGACAAGTTGCAACAGGCGAGTTATCAGAGGCAGGGCCGTTGGCCAACATTTGGTCACTTATGGCATCCACGTGTTACATTCTTTTAAGGCTGATTGGCTTAATGTATTCCGGGTGACCAGTTAATGGTAATTGCTGTAAGAGCGCCCACCAGAAACGATTTAAACAGGAAAATGTATCCGTGCATTATCAACGAAAGCGTGTTAGGAAACTTAATAACAAGACATTGTTTTATTTTGGTTCATGTGTTCCCATTAATAATCAAAGCGGTGCGAAGGAAAAGGTTAGAATGTCTTCCCAAACTCGGAAGTACGATTTTAATCGCAAATACAAGCACTTCGAAACGTCTCCGAGGCGTAAACCTTTTTCTATTCAAGACAACAACAGTAGGAGCAATTTTCATTCAGCGTTCATAAGAAACTACATTCAAGTTGAAAAAGACGATCGAATGAGCTCAATTAAAAACAAGAGTACGTCGACCAAATCGGCACTTAATTAAAAGATGAATCCTCTTGATAGATCCTATAAATTGAAAATAGAGCAAAAAGCACTTTTTTGATTGAATAGGAATCTATTTTCTCTCAAAGACAAACAGTATACTCCTTTGTGTTGGATATTGTCGAAAGAACTATCATTTATCTGTTTTACGTCCGTGGTCGTCTATTTCAGTCTATATGGTTTGTTGTCTATTTCTTTGATTGACCAAAGCCCTGAAGGCTTCTGGTAATGAAATTTATCCGGTCCCTCTGGAGTCCCTTATAATAGGAGGGTTTTTGAAAATTAGTTTCATCATCAACGTAGTTCGGGCGACGTGAATGTCTGGGAGTATCAATATGCAAATTATTTCTAACCTAATCGACCAAGAAACTTCAAACCTTTTTGTATTACGAGGTACGAAATAACAAACCGCGAAGTTCAACGCGATTTGGCCAACCTGATGGTCACGGTATTGACATCAACCGCCGCAATGTAATAAAGACATTTTTGGCCCGATCGGACTTCAAATATGGCCGTCAGTCGGCCATCTTGGAAGATACTTTTTGGCCCATATCTCAGGAACAACTGCAGCTAGAGCCACGGCACAAGTTGCCTGTGTGTTGATTCATTCACTCTTCAAGTCATTCAGGATATTCCTGTCAGCAACCACACCTACGCCACTACATCAGTTTGCGATAGTTCGTCACGATTCATGCAGATACAATCCTTTTGTCAAGCAAACATCCCTATGACTAGGATGTTAGAGACTGCATTGCTGTCGGTAGGAGCATCGAAGACACATCTTTGGAAAAAAACACGGCGGCAAAAGACGTCCGTAAGTGCAGTTGGCGCTTTGAAACTGGATCTGGGCTTCTCCTCACCAGGCGAAGCGTATGGCTGTTTACTATCTTCCGGCAAGACTCGTGGAGAGTTGATTGACAATGTTAGCCACCAGTCTGTATCATTGGATTTCCCAACCAAATAAATGACGGACTATCTTCCTGGTTTAGGGCATTGTCATCGGCGCACAGCAACAGAAACGACCCTATTCTCACGCCGGCGTTACCCAGTCCTTCATTGGCTACGACAAACGGTAGTCAATTTCAATATAGACTCTTATTGTTTTCATCATCAGTTCTCGATTCAACATTTTTCAATGAAAAGATCAAGAAAAAAGGCTGCTCTTGATTTAGATGAATTCCGCAAATAACACGTAGCTACTTTATAACAGACTTGAGACATGCCTAGTGTCTCGGGGAGGGGGTACCCCAGGCAGTTGGTGTTGAAACGAAACACTCTCACCAAGAACTGTCATCACAAGGTAACACATTGCCTACACAGGGTGAAATTATTAGAAATCTTCTCGGTCGAGGTGATAATTTTACTTCTGAGCCCTCCGAAACAAACACATCTGGTCTCGGCTGAGTTTTTCCCAAGCGTATAGTGTCTGTTCGGTCCGATATGATAAAGCTGAAGTGGTTTCGCCATCCTCGTCCATTGTGCGCATCTTCTCTTGGGAACGAGGCTCTGTTCGTCTGCTGTGGATCAGAACGAGGTTCTTTGTGTATCGTCGGTGGCTTGAAGTATCTCCTGGATGTTTCTAAACCACTCAAGTTGACTGTGATGAGCATATCTATAGAGATAGAGAATGATACCATTGATTCACGCCAAACGCTTGACTGAAAAGTGTCTACTAGTTATCGACCGGATCAGAATTAAAAGCGTTGAATCGAATAGAAAATGTGAAACGTTGCAAATGTACACATGACAAGAATAATAAGGTGTACAGGTGGTGTGTGATTGTTGGAGTCGGTGACGACTGGAACCAGGGAGGCAGTAACTTCCCGGCAGAAACAGGACTAGATAGACGTGAAGCCATCACGGTAAAATGGTACACCTCATCTCTCGGCCCTTCCTCCCCAACGGACTCGACAGCCTAGTGGTTATCACGTCACGGCAGGTCCCGGGTTCGAATCCTGGGTTAGTCATCGGCTCTTCAGTCCGTCGCATGGGACAGTAAGCCGTGGTGCCTTTGCAAGGGCAGGTAAAAGACCCCGTCCAAGTGAGGAACATGAGTAGCTCGAGACGGTCTGTGCTGCACTTGGCAGGGCCAGTATGCTATGGCTTCGGCCCTGACGGAATGTACAAATAAAAATTGCTTCCTCCCCATCCCAAACTTAACTCGTTGTGATTTACGGCCGACCTTTGATACTTTAGTGTTGCAGTGATTTCATGCCGCCCAAGAGAATAATTAAATTCGGCCATGCATCAACATCCTGTTGAGATGCTGGTCATTTGTGACGTTTGTCATCGACACGATGCAGGTAATCATCATTTTCGTCTTCTTCTGTGCAACTAATCATGGCGCAATGGAACTTCGGTACCTGCTCAACTGGGGTGGGGCGCCTGAAACCAGAGTCCACAAACTCCCCTGCGGATTTGAAGGCTTTTATCTTTGGCATTTGCCAGGTTTTCCCGTGGGTTACACGTTCTTTTTCCATTACTAATACTGTCTTGGCCTACTGAGATTTACCTCGCCCTGGGTTCGATTCCAAGCCGAGGTGTAGGCTCCTCTTCAAAGAGGATTGTTAAATTACCTCCTCCGAGGGAGGCAATAGAGCCGACTGAACTTGACCTGTACATCTCAGAATGTACGGGCAAGGCATACAAAGACTTTCACATCTCGTGCATCCACGGAAAATCGCGAATTCCCGTCATGGAATCCATTGGGGAGAATTCTCGGACGATTTCCCCTGGCGGGGCCATGACGCCATCGCTGGATGGCGGCCCTTAACTTCGGTCGATTTCGCCAAGTGATTTATACGCTGCAGCGGTGCGAAAATCAATGCGTGAACGAGCGTCAACTGATTAACTGTAGTTTGATTAACAATACTCGCCATCTTGAATTCGACACGCCTCAATTGCTGGACACATTTATTTAGCGGTTTAGCAAATCATCTCCCATCATTTACACCCGTTTCTAGCTTGTATAAGTGGCAGGTCTTGAGCTCTGGTAATGATATCTGGGAGTCTTGATGTTATTCCGTACTCACTCACGCTCGTTGCTTGGAGAAGGTCTACGCCTCCGCAGTGAATAATGTGCCCTTGAGTATTGTTGTTTTTGGTCACCCTTTCCTGCGAGGGCAGTGTCAAGATCCATCGCACTGCATTCAGAAACTGGACGATTAGCATCGTTACAAAATGCAACTATGATCAATATTTCCCGTTTCAAAACATCCTTACTGGATATTCTGTTTCTCAGAATCTTATTTTTCTGTGCAGTACCATCTGCTAAGTCTGCCAGTTCCCTCTGTCACCCGACACCATTAGACATCATCATAAACTGGCTCCTCTTTCCAAGATTATCCCCTTCATGATGAAGAATTTGGGGTGGATAAGGATTGAATTCCCCACGAATCGTCACAAAACAGGCATCATTAATGTTTAATGCGAATGGTAAAGGACACTTTCAAGACGAGGATGTATTTGTCGCGTTACTTGATAGATTTCTCCAGCTTCTAGTGGGCCTGGTTGATTGATGTTCCAGTTTTTTGCGTTCGATTGCTGTTTGTTGATTGTTTTCGTTCTTGAACGAAAAGACTGGCTGATAGAACGTTCCCATAAGGAACGTAATTTAGAGAAATGCGAACCTGAACCAAGAACAAAAACCATGTAGAAGGTGCTGAGGTTGCATCTACTTTACAAGGTCTTGAAGGATAAGTGTTTGTAGTCAATTTCGTTCGTGGTCTGAGTTTCTTTCTAAAATCTAAGCCCCAAAATAAAACGCTCCCATCGCGCATGAAGAACACTAGACATAGGAAGTTTTATCTGCAACCACAAATTCGTATTCCCCAGGCCAAACCTTGCCTGCAGTTCTTTCTTGCCCTTTGGTACATCGTTGGAGTGCACAGCCATTTCATGCCCTCTCACCCGCACGCCATACGACATTGTGATGCGAATTAGGAATCCCATGCGGCTGGTTTACCATTATAGGTCCTGGATGCACCATTAAAACACCTCAGTATCAATTCAGCTCATCACCATTCCAAATCACATCTTCAACGAAACTACATAGCTGCGGGCACCAGCCGGTGGATTTGACATTTCTTCGACCTTCAGAGGGTCAAGAAATATTCTATGGGGGCCGTAATTGCTTCATCTAAGGGAGTCTGTGCCTGGCTATGGATATGACAATGCATGATCATATCCGATGCTGGGTTTTCATTAACATGCAAATCATGAAAAGAACTTAGAAAAAAAGGAAGGTAATTGTTTGTCATAAAGCTTTTTTGCACATTGTGTTTAACGTTGAGTGTGGGTTTCTGGTACCAGAACACTCCACCCATGAAAGTAAGGAAGATATGAACTACCCTGCACACCCAATTACAATATTTCAAAGCTTTTTGGTTATTTTCATAGGTTTGGCTTATTCGTCTTTATCAAAGCCAACCTTGGATAATATTTTTGGATAATTCTTGACAGTGAGTGTAATATGAGCTTAATCCCGTACCTCTAAGTCACGTCGTAGGTGTCTGAATTTCCACAACCATCACGCCAACCTCCAAAGATACTCTGTTCTTTGCTGGTGTCGCAGTTCAAAGTGGGTAGCTGCGTCTCCCACAGCTCCCATCTCAGCGACAAACGCCAGATATGAAACGGGTCGGGTCTTGACCGTTTGAAAGCGTCCCTGCAATTAGCGTCTTCTCATTAATTTCAACCAGAGCGGAATCTCTCCTCTTAGTCGAGCATTCCTAACTAGCGTGTCACATGGCGAAGATCCCACACTGAGGACCATGCCCTGAGGCCGCACTCCAAATCCACCCAGAGCGAAAGAAGTCGTGTCAAAGGCGATGGGATATTTCTTTTGCGGTGGTATAACTGGTAATGATCTGCTGTGTACGTGTATCTACGTGTTTAGATCTTGATGTTTCGACAGCTTTCGTGCGTCCTCAAAGTTCACTTTTATTTGGACAAGGCACAGTTGTCAGTTGTAACCACAAAGGTGGCTTCAGTTCAGATTGTAAGGTGGGTAATCCGCCGACTGGAAGAACTCGGTCACAGTGGATAATATTTAATATTAAATACATACCGAGTTTTACATAAGAAATACATTCACAATATGAATAAAGTTACCATTACGAAACCGACGCTGACGGATTAACTCATTAACTAATTTTAGGTGTCACGGCTGACGCATAACAAAGCAATGATTGTAATCTCATTGAATAAGCGTTGTAATGACATGTAATGTGAAATTACACAACAGGTGGGTTTGGACGTAAGGCCTGGGCCCATATTCATAAAACTACTTAAGTGTAAGTGTGACTCTTATCCATTGTTCAACACAAAAGATAAGTATCACACTTAAGTACTCATATGAATACCAACCCTGGTGACCAGAGGCATGTCATAACAATCTAGGTTTACATAAAACTACTTAAGTGTAAGTGTGACACTTATTTATTGTTCAACACAAAAGATAAGTATCACACTTAAGTACTCATATGAATACCAACCCTGGTGACCAGAGGCATGTCATAACAATCTAGGTTTACATGACAATTGAGAGCGCGCCCCTACATCGTTATTATGTGAGTGACTTCTTACAAAACAAAGTACACAGTCATGACAGTATTCTGTACGTACCTACAACACACTTCAAAAACCACACGGGCGTCATGTTCTTTGGGAGTTGAGCAGGTGGAGGAAGATCGACGGTCAACAAGGTTCATCAATTTAACGCTTAACTGATCGAAAACTGTGGAAACCGTTGACACCTCGGGGATTGGTAATCGTTATCAAATCAAGATTTCACCATTCATATCGAACGAAAAGCGTTTCAAGACGAAGCATCGTCTGCATACCTCATCATTCGACATACACGGCCAACCCCAAGCCTGGGATAGATTTTGTGGCTTGCTGTTTGTTTTCAGTGAACTGCAAGCTCCAGGACTATCAAAACAAGTCAAGAAAACATGCAGTTGTATTCCAACTGCCAGCCAAGACCGATAACCCGAAAATCCTGCAAGCCCTCCGCAAATATCAGTCGAGATTCATGGGGTAGGCCCTCCTTAATGGGGCCTATTTCGAACCTCCTTTAATGGGGCCTATTTCGAAGAATGACGCTTGCATTTTCGTCGACGACCAAAAGCACGATTGTAATTCTTCTCTTTGTGCATCCCAACATTCTTCAAACAAAGCGAGAGAGACAAGAAAAATAGTGAAGAAGGTCGTGTTTCTCGAACGAAAGCTTCTCAGACCGTGTTCTCTTTGAAAGACAAGCAAAAACATTGATCTTTGAAAATCGTCCATGTCGCGATTGACGATTCCTTACAGCTGTGATTGGCCTCATTATGTTTATTATCGAAATATTCAGAACACACAGCGACAGCAATCGAAGAGCAGAGGGACCGAGATACTGTGATAGGGACTAATGAATCAAATAAACAGTATGAAACAAATTGATATCCCTCGGGTTGGCAATGCGTGGCGGTGTTCGTCTCATTTACTGAACACAAGAGTGACGTTTGTAAGAGACGAGTCGAGAAGATAACAAACGGCAGCTGGGTATGGGTATGTCAACCTGTTTTAGGAGAGCAATGGTGCAATGGTTAGAGCGTCGGACGTGTGACGAGGGGGCGCGGGTTCGATTCCCGGCCGCGTTGCCACTCCGTTCTCTCAACTGGTACGAAAGGAATGAGCTGCTCCTTGAATTCCATAGAAAGGTTTATGGTGAGAGTGGAGTATATATACATGTAATTTGAAGCGCTTTGACATTGTATCACGAATTAGCGCCACTGGTTAGTTGCTGGCAGTGCATTTGCCAGCCACAGAACATCTGTGCAAACACAGACCTTCCAAGTACAAGTTCATGATAACTCCCTATTGTATACAAGTACAAGTACAGTACGTATGATTTGCTTCCCAGCTGATGATGATACTGGTACTACATGTCAAATGACTTCAATGAAATTAGTAGATGCTATGCTAACTGTTACCGCATCATATCAGTTACAAGAAGTCTCCATACCGTATACGCTAGACTCGAGGGTCTATATGCTCATATGGAAGTTGTGGAGCTGGTTAGGACTTGCACAGTCAAGAGATACTTGAAATTGATGTCCATTCAGTGGGACGGAGCGAGCTGCATTGACACCAATGATGAAGAACCAGCTACGATGATAAATTAGTTGTCATTAGTGTAACGTTAAAGATGGATAAAGAAAGAAGCAAACTCGGTTGATGCTTTGATCGATCTGTACACCACGACTGATAAAACCTCCAGGATTATTTCATATTTCCCGTTGATGTCCGCTGACAGCTGTGGATTTGATTTTGTCATTTTTTAAAAATTCTAGTTAGTCGCTGATGACAGGATTCCTGCTTTGAAAAAATGTTCGCATCATTGACAAAATAATTCCTTGTAGCCAGGAATATCCAGGTTTATTTTTTGACATTGCGTCAGTTTGATCATGGTAGTCGTCATGATCATCATTACCATCAACAATTGCAAAAGAGTCATCGATGAGTTTCGCTAGCTGTCATCTTGCCAAAATTAGGTCATCATCACGGGATTCCCCCACTGGGGGATGGGAGAACCAATCATCTCTCACTCTGGAAGAGAATTCCCATGGTGATGACCTAATTTTGGCAAGATGGCTGCCAGCGAAACTCATACCTCATCTTGAACCAACGAGGGTTGATACCGCTACGCCTTCGAACTGCACTCAATCTACTCAAGAGCGTAGTGATCGTAGGCTTTGATATTTCAAGTGATTGTACCTTTTCGAGTTTTTCATCTTTCACCAACACAAAAGTCGTAAAATACTTCTTCCCTTTTCAGCTAATGAGGACAGGAGTGGGTTACAAATCACACTAATTATTTTTGCTTCCATTTGGCAACAGCATCATCAGCTGTACAGCCACTGTACATGATGAGATACATATTGTGTATCATTCACAAAGTCCTCCACATTTATCGAATTTTCAACCTCAAAAAGAAATTCAATACCATTACTTGGGAACTTCATAGATAGGAAACCTAGCCTTAAAAGATCCATGGAATTGATTAGCTGCGTTTTGATAAGGGACGATATGTTAGAAATCCCCACAGTCGAGACCTCGGCGATATTTCTATAAAGAATTGATCATTCTATCTGGAAGATCCAGGTAGTTTTAATCAAGCCAGAGACAGATAATTACAGTATGAGACACCGAAGATTACCTCTACTTAAAGGTTTTTGTGTTGATGAAAGCACACCGCACTCCGGCAGTTTTGCCTGGAACGGCCGCGGATGAGAACAATGCGAGGAATGTTTGTAATAGATGTTGTACTCTTACCGTGGAGTGTGTATCGTTTTCCCATGAGATCTATTAAGCCCTTAAGGAAGGAAGAGTAATTGACGGTAGACTGGTTGTTCGGGGGTACGCGATATAGTGTCGTCATGAAGAAAGGGATGATTTAATCAAGGAATCGGTGCCGTATCGGCATAAAATACCAGCCAACGTGTTGTTATTGGCATCAGGGATGACGTATTTGTGCAGGAACCGATTTCTTGCAGCAGTTTTGCAGGAGGCATCAGTTTTTGTTCTGAATTTTTTCTGCTCTAGAATTGCTAAGGACGAATTTGGGAAGCAAGAACAACGACAAAAAGGTTAATATTCCAGCCAGCATCCCGGGTAGGCGAGCAATCGTTGTATTTTATTCAAAAGAAATATCACAAGATGCCAATATCTACCTCGCTTGCTAAAAGCTGGCACACGTGTCACCGCAGTTTCGTACCTAACCAAACGGAAGGCGGACATTAGGGGAGAAGCAATTTATAACCAAATCACGTAGCATTCTTTTGATATTAACAGCATCCGTATGACCGGGCAAGTATATTTTAATTTCGCCCGTTCATGGCCGATCAAGCATATTTCACGTCTTGCTGAATCCTGAGCATTAATTCTTGAAGTGTGGTGTCAGCTACGAGGAAGCTGATTGGTCGGTTGGAAGAGCCACACTCCGCGGGGAAGTAGTCACGTGATTTCTCCCAAACCATGGTCACAATGTGGCGTGTCGACGTCAGAGTAGGCGGTAGTTCATGTAGCTTTGCCACTGGAAGAACCCACTATGGCCAGTTTTGTGAAGTGAATTTGATTGTGAAGTGAGCTTAGCAGATAATGATAGACATGTTCCTAAATGCAACATCAAAAGATGCTGCTTTACCGCATTCACAGCAAAGAATGCCGTATATCACACTCTGTTGACGGAGTCATCGTGACCTCGTTGGCAAAGTTCACAGTCATTTCAAGTTATTGCTGTACAACTCGATCAACGGATCAAACAGTTGCTAGTACGTAGGATGTGACAATAGACCCGCAAAGTGACAAAACGTGATGACGATCGAGGTAAGGTTTGTCTTAAACACATCATCAAGGATCAAGCCGTTTACTTGAAATGATGGATGGCCTATTCCGAACCAAGGCGAAGGAAATTCGCTTGATATCGGATGTGAAAATCATCATGTCACTTTCACGATGTCACTATACTTTCGACGTTGCTTTCCTCATGGTTACATAGAAACACCAATAGAATTGGTATCTTGCTACATTTAGTACGTTGGCGTTCAGGTTTAGCTTTATTTATCAAAGCCAACCACCAGATTTTTATAAAAATATTCCCGCTTCCAAGATGGTCTTTCTTATGAATGCTGCTAGTTTAGTTTTTTTCTCAAATCAACCATTTGAAAGAATTGTCAAAAAGCTCACAACGTTCTTTGTCTCTAATCCAAGCCATAATTCAAATGGTAAGAAAAAGGAAAGGAAAGTATGTAACAGCTGCCATCGGCATCAATTACACGTCGAATCGATGTAAAACATTGTACAGCGTTCTTCAGTTTTCAAGACACCGACGTGTAATCGGGAATAGACTAAAGCTACATCAGTGAGTTTTCGCAACCGGCTGGTTAGGCCAACGACTGCGCTTATCTATTGTTCGGGTATATTCAGACAACAGAAAACCGTAACCTAAGTGCAGTCGTAGGTCTATCCGGGCGATTGCGAAAAATCTCTATTGTTCTCAAAATGCAAAAGGTAGATTTATTTAGGGTGAGGTTCAGAGAATCGCGACGGCCGAGGTCTACCGTTTTTTAGCTGTACAAAAGCATTTTTTGTCGGTGAACATGGGCAGTTCATACTGAAATACTTCGGTGACGTTGGCGACTAAATCAAAAAATGCCAATACATTCCTTTCTATCAACTGTACACCACATACAATGGTTTTCACTTCATTTTCGGCCTGTTACACTTCTTTTCCTAAGTTTTTGCGAAGTAAAGTAGCCCCACTAATGGAGAACCAGCGTCTCTCAATCTTCAGACCTCCCCGGCAATGGCTGGCGAGGTTTAACCTGCTTTGGGGACATTCGGCTCGAATGTGTGGCATGGCTTCCCTGGAGACTGCCGCACATAAGAGAACACATTGATAACATGTTCTTTGGCGACGTTTTGTGGTACCAGTATACCGTTGTTATATCTGTATGGTATACTTGACGTTCCAGTGATTCTGTACACTCACTAACGACGGAATTAACATATTCATCTGCACGGCTCAGTAGACGACAAAGGCAGCGTCGGAACTTCTCCGATGTTTCATCATAACCATCATCGAAACCATTACCAAATCATATCTTTTTCGAGTAGTTTTGCTAAATCAATTAAATCTCTGACGCGAGCGTTTTCAAGGCCGAACAAGCGTCTTCCTTGCTGTCAATAGAAACAGGTGTGTAAACTTTCCTAAATTCGACGAACTTGCGTTGAATGAGGAAAAAGACAGTATCGAGTAAGTATATGATNACACCACATACAATGGTTTTCACTTCATTTTCGGCCTGTTACACTTCTTTTCCTAAGTTTTTGCGAAGTAAAGTAGCCCCACTAATGGAGAACCAGCGTCTCTCAATCTTCAGACCTCCCCAGCAATAATGGCTGGCGAGGTTTAACCTGCTTTGGGGACATTCGGCTCTCGAATGTGTGGCATGGCTTCCCTGGAGAAACAAATTGCAACATAGGGACTCAACGATACGAGGAGACTGCTGCACATAAGAGAACACATTGATAACATGTTCTTTGGCGACGTTTTGTGGTACCGGTATACCGTTGTTATATCTGTATGGTATACTAGTACTTGACGTTCCAGTGATTCTGTACACTTACTAACGACGGAATTAACATATTCATCTGCACGGCTCCGTAGACGACAAAGGCAGCGTCGGAACTTCTCCGATGTTTCATCATAACCATCATCGAAACCATTACCAAATCATATCTTTTTCGAGTAGTTTTGCTAAATCAATTAAATCTCTGACGCGAGCGTTTTCAAGGCCGAACAAGCGTCTTCCTTGCTGTCAATAGAAACAGGTGTGTAAACTTCCCTAAATTCGACGAACTTGCGTTGAATGAGGAAAAAGACAGTATCGAGTAAGTATATGATGACGAAAAACAACGAATTCCTTAAGTGTAGATGAGCAATGATGAGAATGTTTTAGCCAATCGGGCAAGGGATTAAAATTGCTCCGGCCCTGTCTTCGGAACATGGCAAGACGAAAATGCAGTTTCTATGTTTGGCCTCTATCTGTATTGATATATCTGGTCTTTCGTGAGAGATTATTACCCTCGACAGAACGTTACATAGATTCCAGGACGCCAGTTTCTCATGAATCCGGGCGACACGGACAGTTTAGTATCACCGAGAATGACAGTTGAATTGCCCTCGGCGTCTGAAAAATGCTTGGAGGAACTCGATGTGAATTAAGATCAGTCGGTAGCAAAAGGTTACTTAGATTCTTGGACCTTCCTTGGCATGATGGTGTGGTGGTAGGGTTTACCCTTCGGGTGCTGCTCCCTTCACATTGACCTAACAGCTGAAGGAACAAGGAAAGGACTCACTCAGTTTCTTTATAGCGCAGAAGAAGACCATCTATTACCAACGTTTTTTCAGCGTGACATGGGTGACCTAGAGTGTCGATTTTTCCATCAACGCGCAGGATAATTCCGGGGCGTCGATCTAAGGCTGGTATTGCCAATGGTGGTAAGCAGAAACTAAAGCTGGTCTGCTCAGTGGTAGCACATTCACGTGCTTTACCAAGTTTACCGCCGGTGTAAGGCAGCTGGGACATGTAGTGATTCCAGCTAAAGCCCGGCGCTGAGCTACATGTAAATGACCGCAGACGTAAGAAGCTTCCTTAAGGAAACAACCATTAATGACATTTAGCTTGACAGCGGAATTCAATCCGGTGTGGTCATGCTGTTGGCGACAGAGTATCGGCTACAGCCTTTGGCGACCTCAGCCTTACCCTGTCGCTCTTGATGTTCCAGACACATCTTGGACCAACAGAAACCTATCTGACTATGAAACAGAACCCAACCAGCAAAGCCCCACATCCTCGGTCCACGCTATCGGCGATACGCTAGTATCCGAGAAACCATTCAGAATAAGGGCGTGCTCAAGTGTTCAGGAGCACAAGGATCGAAAGTCATTATGAGAAATCATTAAGTAGAAGAACCGTCAGGTGCAAGTTCGACTCCCATGCTCATTAGGGACACTCACACATACCTAAGAGCCGCCGGCCGGTTTTTCTTCGCTGTAACAGCCGGGCGTCTATCTCTTTCTTATACATATCGATATTCTGAAATGGTACAGCTTTCCTGATCATTCAATGATATGTTTTTTCCTCTTCTACGTTTGAAGATGACATCTGACACAGATCTATGGGGTTCTTTATAATGGTTTGACGCATTATGCAGTCGTCTACGATGAGGCGGAATATCTACCAATCACCGAGCAGAGATTATTTTGTGCACATAGGGAAGCCAATGATTATGATGCACGTGTGGAGCATGATCCACTAAGAACGGACGCGGGAGAGAGTAAACTTTTTGATTTGCAGATTTTGTTTTCAGCTGTACGACTGAACTCCTTTAATTGGAATGAAGGCTCATTACCACAGCCAGCTCCGACATGATCTTGAGTTACTTGCCAGCGGACCAAATTGATTCACTTTACTAAAACCTGTCTTTGCACTTTCTCATTACAGGGAATGTTCATCGTGAGTTTTCCATACGCTGTGCTCCAGGGCGGCTACTGGGCGATCGTGGCAATGGTCGGGGTCGCCCACATCTGCTGCTACACCGGCAAGATCCTAGTCGACTGTCTTTACGAGGAGGACGAATTCGGCCAGAAGATTCGAGTGAGGAACAGCTACGTGGAAATTGCCGAGGAATGCTGGGGGAAACATCTGGGAGGGAAAATAGTCAATATTGCTCAGAT
The DNA here is from genome assembly GCA_002633025.1 of Notospermus geniculatus. Lineage (NCBI taxonomy): Eukaryota > Metazoa > Nemertea > Pilidiophora > Heteronemertea > Lineidae > Notospermus > Notospermus geniculatus. The sequence goes on along the minus strand of NMRB01000016.1, from coordinate 105,688 downwards.
AATCGAGTTACTGATGACTTGTATATTGTACGTTGTGCTCTGCGGCGACCTTCTTATCGGGAGTTTTCCGGACACGATTTTTGACTTGACTTCTTGGATCATGATCAGCACAGCGTTTCTCATCCCGTGTGCATTCCTAAAGAACCTCCGCCATGTTTCATTTTTAAGTTTCTGGTGCACAATGGCACACATGGTAATCAACGCCATCATTATCATATTTTGTCTGACAAAAGCATCGGAATGGCAGTGGTCTAAAGTACAAGTAAAGATTGACATATGGACCTTCCCTATCTCAATGGGAATTGTCGTTTTCTCCTACACCTCTCAAATATTCCTCCCTTCACTTGAAGGAAGCCTGCGAGATCGGAACCAGTTTCGCTGCATGATGCATTGGACCCACCTCGCCGCCGCTGTCTTCAAGGCCGCCTTCTCCTACGTCTGTTTCCTAACCTGGGCCTTCGACACCAAGGAGGTCATCACCAATAACCTTCCCACCCACGAGTTCAAGGTCATAGTAAACCTGATTCTGGTCGTGAAAGCACTCCTTTCGTACCCACTGCCGTACTTCGCGGCAGTAGAACTCTTTGAAACAGCCTTCTTTCGTGGAAAACCAGAGACGATATTTCCCGGCTGTTTCGATGAAGACACTTCTTTAAAAGTCTGGGCATTGTCCGCTAGACTCGGTTTGGTTGTGTTGACACTCGTGATGGCAATAGTCATCCCGCACTTCGCACTTTTAATGGGTCTGATTGGTAGTTTTACTGGCACTATGCTTTCCTTCGTGTGGCCTTGTGTATTCCACCTAATCATCAAGAAAAATAGTTTGCGGTGGTATAGCAAGGTTGCTGATACAGTAGTGATTCTTCTAGGAGTAATATGTGGACTTATAGGCATATATTATTCAGGGCATGCCCTGATTCGCGCAATACAAGGACTTTCTCCTGAACCTGAGTCCAAGACCATCCCTATAGTCCAGCCTCCTTTCACTAACACATCCTTGATCGGAAGCTTAACCTAGTATGAGTGTTACTAGTGAATGTCATGTGATTGTACGACGTATATATTTGAATGACGTATGGTTAGTGTAGACATTTCAAACTGTGAAATAGTGTGATCATATGCTGACGTGTAGGGTAACTAGGACGTCAAGTAGCATAGCACTTCACGTGGTATCAGTATTGTCCATGACGGGAGAGACGAAGCACAGGATGGTTGGAACAAAGATGGCGTGAGGAGGGTGTAGGCTACATTGACTGAAGTTGAATTGCGATTGCCAGTAGAAAAGTCAGTAAAACATCGCCAGTTGACTTTGAATAAAATACATTACGAGCATTACACAAGACCAGACTGCTGGAAGCAGATATTGCTCCCTGATATTCTTAGAGGACAAATTATGACGTCATCCGAATAATGTAAAGTTCAGTAATGGACAGCTGAAAGTCCCAGGAACGTTCCTACGGGCCAACCATATGCGTGATGAAGGCCTATTGGTTGACACGTGCAGATTTGCCCGTCACGACGGAACCGAACTGACGAATCACAATAGGCCTACAAAAGGTTACAGAATATGTAATGTAAGACCCTTTCTTATTGGACTAGAGACAGAGTTGACCCAAAGTGTCGAGGGCACTTTGGTGTCTGAGGTGATATTTTCACAGCCTATAGTAGTTCTCCCTAATTCTCAGTCGATTGGTCTTTATCATTTCATGATAACTAAAAATCCTGCGTTGAAAGGATGCAATATTTGGGCGTTTTCACAATATTTGTGTGAACTTGCGATGAAATTAATCTGTATTTTCGTTGTGGCACATGAAATTTAATGTAATCAGAGCAAATATATCATAGTATTATGGTGTTGATACCGTCTAGACTTCTTTCTTTCGTAGGCCTATTCTGCACGGATAGAAAAAGATAATAGTTTTCGCAAAGCTCCTGAAACGCCGACGCGAACGTCTGTCCTATTGTTCGGTGCTCTCTTCCTTTACTTGTCTCGCACCGCCTGTGGCCTCTGATCTCGCTCCGCTACCAACGCTTGGATCAGTGGCATCGAACAAAATGGGATTTTGGCGTTCGCGTCGGCGTTTCGGGGGCTTTACGAAAATTCTCTAGTGGATAGCAGCGCCACACGGGGACGGAGATAGGAGCTTCGTTCAATTTTCAAATCATATCGGTACAGCTTACGCCATCTACTAAATCACGAGGAGACAAACAAGCTTTCACAAGTATCACAAGTTAAGTCTGGAACATGTAGATAACTCAAAAGACATCAATGAGAAATTATCTACGGTCAAAAAAAGTACGAAAAACACAGTTGCACACAATCTTCTGCTGCTACACTCGCTCTTGGAACTTAAGGATTCCGAGTGGGGTCAACATTGACCTCGTGCTCAGGTGCGACATCGATTGCCTTATTTCAGATTTCTACAGCATAGCGTAGTGCATTTGTACCGCAAAATTCAAGTAAAAGCATTTACTAGCCTTTATTCATCCGATCATTGGTCTGGGATTCGATTATTTTGGGCACGGTCATAGTTGTTGGCAAGTTTGTATCAGTTGAAATCCTTTCTTTCGCAACACTTGTGCAGTGGGGAGGCATCTCATGTTCTCTCCAATCGCTGCAGTATCGTCACCCCGAACTTCGAGACCAGGGACCTTATTCACAAAGCACCCCCATACTTAAGGCTACGCAAATGGGCAACAGCCGTGCATGCCGTTAACAGGGGCTTTGTGAATGTTAGGACCCTGGATCCCTCTCTGCATTTCGGATATCCAAAAAGTCTTTTGATCTCAATTTGCCACAATGGGCGAGTTGGGACAATGCTAACGTACATAATAGCTGGGGTCAATGCATTCTTTTTGTGGTGAAAACTACAGCCCGCCCCAAAAAAGACAACAGCATCAACACCAAAATCTCACATATTCACACAGGATATAAAACATGCATTTGAGGCTCACAAGACACCATCATCTGATCTCTGTCCATGGACTGAAAATTCTACCATGCAACATTCGTCATGCAGGTGCGAAGATCATGAATGTGAAGAAATGAACAGTTTACAGGAATACAGCACAATTATGACAGAGAGAGAGGAGCAAGTTACAACTGGTTGGGACGTGAAAACCACCATCATTAAGGAAGATGATTTTTATAAAATGGTCAGGCCACAGTTTCCTTTGATAACACAAAAATGTATAAACACAAAGATATTACAACATATTAAAGCACCCTTGAATTGAAGAATGAAAAGAAGAAGGCAATGCCAGATTTCCAGATTGTTTCTTTAATTTACAAATCCTCAATTTACAATCTTTCTTGGAAGGTCATCTCACAATCGTTCTTCGTAGAAACCAATGTGTTTCTCCGCCAACATCTTCTCTTTACATGCCTGAAAAAGAAAAATCATGTTGTAGGTGTCTTTCAACTTTTTACAAACTTTTCCAATATTGAATACTTTACTTACTTGACAAAAGGAGGTACCTCTGAAAACAGACTATTCAAGACACAGATGAACGTTAGGAATGGCCAGACATCCAAATACCTTTTCATCTTCATTTCATCTGTTTCCAGTTCAATGTGGTGGCAAATTAACTTACTCCAACCAGTACTTAACAAATACAAGAACAAATCTACACACTAGACTCACCTTCCTATTTATCAGATATTCAGCAACAACTACCGTAACCTCCTGGCTTCTCTCTCAGATTCTAATAATGTTAGGATGTCCCCCTCTCGCACAGGCCCTTTCACATTCCTGATGATTGCTCGGTTGGTGTCATCCAAGAATTCTACTCGGACCTGAAGACAAGCAAAACAGAATAATATGTCAACAAACATGACAAAGACAACATCTAAGATTTTTCATTCTAATTTTCACGTTTTCTGCTTTGAATGAGACTGATTATGATGTGCATTCGCAGCCGAGTATTGATATGGATCTCAATCAGCTCACGCTGGACAGCGAGCATGAGCTTTAACAGGGGCCAACAAAATACCCACTGACCAGAACATACCTGTGTACACTGACCCTGGGAGCCAGTACGTCCAAGGAGTCGGATAACCTGGAGAAGACAAAAGGGTAGGATATCCTGATCAGATTTTGAGTGAAATTTTTTGTTTCCGCTTCCTAAGACAAACAAATAAAATCAGTCTTCATATTATCATAAGACAAACAAAATAGGCCCCTAGTAGAATTTCGGACGGCCACTTCCGTTTTCAACCTCACTGCAAGAAGTACGTGAACAAATTTCCTGGATCGAGGTTGAATTGCGCGCATTGGTTCCTAATGCCAGCACCAGGGGATGGATCCCTGGCGGTGGTATCGGGAAGCAACACGTGTTTTCCACCTCGATCCAGGAAATTTTTGCCCGTACTCCCGGTAGTAGGCCTAGTGAGGTTGAAAACGGAAGTGGCCGCCCAAAATTCTACGCCGGCGGTACGGAACGAGTTTAGAATCCCCGATCAATCAGTGCCCCCCCAAAAAAGCACGACCGTTCCACGACGTCTTCGTACACTGTTGATACATTCATGATCACAACAACTCATTTGCATATCTACGTGATCTAGGTCACGGACTCGCGGCTGTGAGAAAACACTGATCGCAATGTTTGAAGACGGGCCCGGCATAAAACAGAACAATATTACATAAAACGAAGCACTTATTAATACATTTGCTACCATTTGGCATTGTTCCAAGCACCATTTTAATCATTAACCTCATAAACGACAACGTAGAAGGTGAATTTGAGAGGATTTTGTCATCGATCCAGCACCACGACCCGTTCCGCATTTTATGCGCCGCCATATTGGCTTGTCCTAATTTATGCAAACACTGCAGTTTTCAACTTGCATGCAAAGTTTTCGACACTTTACTTATGTTTTTCGAAGTATGGATTACATGATAGTGATTGATATCACTTTAAACTACCAGTCTACGATACAATTTTCTTCATAAACATACGTGGTGTGGTTATTAAGAAGTATTTTGGTCGCCACGGGCCTGCTGTTTTGGCGGGAAATGAACACCCTCACCTTCAGACCCGGCGGCGCTAAAACTATTGCCATTCAGGTAAAATTCTCTTCGTAGACCGGTAGGCGGGATCATAATAAATGATCTCAAGCCCTGGTTGGCTGGGTCTTTGCATAAATACATAAGTAATCGATGCATTCAGGTCAGCAACTCATCACGGCCCGTTGATTGGTCGGCTGCCTGCTTTCACGTGAGCAGATGCGTGATCAGTGTCAACAGGCAAATCACGTTGCGCCGTTCGTAGCAACGTCAGATGGCGTATCAAATTGACCCAGTTCGTATGATTACCATGAAATGCATTAGGGCCTACTTGGAACGGTCGTGAAAGGTCATCGATTGACGGAATAAGCCGCATTGTACAATAGGATTTCCATTGTGTGCCATGGAGTAACGTCACTTCCGATCGGGAATTCTAAACTTTAGCCCATTGCCATCCATTGGCATTGCACACTAAACTGGGCCTACAGCATGTACACATGTGTGCAGCAGGCATGCATGCCTGCACTGCACTCATGCACTGACTGAGTCAGAGTGCATGAGCATGATGAGTGACTGCCAAACGTGCCCGATACTTTTCAAGCATTTTCCCCACCCAAATGCACGTTTTACTGCCATTTCAATGGCAAAATATGACGTCTATTTCTTTTAACTATTTAGCTGTCGTTCATTACATCAAACACCTCATAATTCATTCAAAAGAGGCACATACTTTGGCGAGTTTCAACGGCAGAGGCTTCGCGTCCATGTTGGCTTCGACAGAAAAGGCTGGGGGTTACACGTGAAGAATCAAGGGGTACCTCGCTTCTCGACTGGTTCCAATCTTCGCCGCTCCACTCCCGCGGCGCTAGTGTCCGTTGTAAAATTATTGTAAAATGAGCGACTTGGGATGATGATCAAGGTTGGATTGGATGGTGATGAAAGATTTGAATGAATTAAAGTTAGAAGGCAACGAAAGCGTCGACCGAACACATTCTGTAACGCCGCAACGACTAAGCGAAACTACGCAACGACCAAACCCGTGTAAAAAAACGAACCGACTGTAACGAAAAGCCCGTGTAACGAAACGACCTGATAACCAATCAAGATGTCAGCGCCCAGGATTAGAAGTGTCACCCCAATAATCGCGTGGATGCGCGATTTTTTCCTTCAGGTAGTCCTCCATTGCTTTAGAAAAACGTTTCTAAACGAACCGGCATGTGTGAAATAGTGAATCAATATGGTAAAGTGAGTTGTGAGGAGTGTCCGCTTAACCTGACCTCTCTCTCTTCAACTTTTTGTACGTGTATGCGTAATGTAAATTCATGTACATCGGGCACTGCGGCATACATTGCATGCATACACTGCGGCATGTCATGATACATGGCAGTGTTCTCCTCATGGCTTTTTGTTACAGTGGCCCACACTACCTTGCATTTTACCACCCTACCTTAGAAGTAGCCACCCTACCTTCCTTGCAGCCCAATTTTGTATGGTTTTCTACTGGTAGGCCTATATACACTACAGTTACACCCCTGCCTGGTGACCAAGTACGTAGGCCTAGCCGTACCCGTAGAATGCCAGTGGGAAGTCCTGGAATTTCAAGGGTACCACCCTACAAAGGAAATCCTGTGGAGAACACTGCATGGCGTATGCACCGTACCACCAATACAATTATATGGTCTTATGTAATTTGAGTTGAAAGTGAGAAAATGAGGTTGATGTTTTCTTGTCTCTGTATTGCAGCGAAAGTTCAACATATCACAAAGGTTTCAAGGGGTGAACATTTCACCAAGGGACCAACCTGCTCCAAATGTTCCTGGGGGAATTTCTCACAAGCTCAGTGCAAATTACTACCATACAAGAGATGGGCGGCGATCATGCAAGCCGCCTACTTCGGTGTATGAAGCAGGACAGAAACAAATTGCTCCTGCAGAAGGGTATGTATTGCTAATGTTAACAGTTAAGGGCTCAGCTTGCTGTGACTCTACAACTGAATTTTAATCAAGGGCATTGGGTTTTTAATTAGGCTGTTCACAATTGAAGGGAAACAATAGGTTGTAGGCCTAAGGGCCGTATTCTAGAAGCTTCCTTAAGTGTAAGGTCGACCTTTAGCTATTGTTTGCAGGGTAGAATACAAAAGATTAAGGTCGACCTTACACTTAAGGAAGCTTCTAGAATACGGCCCAAAGTGTGAAGTTTGCTTTTCCTGTCAGATACAGCACAGACATGACAGATCACGTGAACTTTGTAAGTTATGTTTATAGTGGTCAGGTTCAAACATCTACTCATCTTTTCACATTGATTTTCTTGCAGATCAAGTGTGAGTGAAAGTGGTCCAAAACTTCCCGGGTTTGGGCACACAGCTGGTCAGCTATTCAAGTAACAGGAGTACACAAGTAATGATCAAGACAGTAAAAACAGTGAAATTGTGTCATTTAGAAATTCAACACCCATTGGAGATAAACTTTAGGACAAGAGACTTCAACCAGTCTATTTCACCTTCCACCAAGTTGGAATCGTCCTAGTTTTTGGTGCACTTGATGCAGATTCTGCAATGGATTTCTGACAGGGCAGTTGGTGTATTACTATTAGCATCAAGGAATGCCGAGTCTCCTAGAGACATCTATACATCTATTTTGTCACATTGGGTCATATGAATAAAGATGATATGATGAAATGCTTTTACTTGAATTTTGCAATACAAATGCACCAGGCTATGCTGTACAAATCTGAAGGTAAAGCATTTGCTACTCTTTATTCATATGAGCCTTTGTCTTGAGGACCCAATTGTTCCTAGCCTCAGCAAAGGCTTGTGTTGTGTCAGTGATGTAAATACAACTGATTGTCTGCTATTCTAGTTTGTAAATTGAGTTTCAGGTATATTATTTGATGAGAGATAAAAGTTATGCAATTGTAACTTTTTTCTTCGTATCAGTTATTGGATGTGGCTGCCGCAGATGATAGGATTGGGGAGGGGTCTTGGGGATGCTATGGTTGGAACAAACAGAACAAGGCTTGAAGCCACAAATAATAAACAACAACACAGGAATCGTAACATACATGAAATATTCATAAGAATCAAACTCATTACATAACTAAGGTCACACTTTCACTACAGCTGACGGCAGACGTTAAGACAGCCCTTTGGTGCAGCCGTTATGCCTTGAAGGGCCCATGATTGCATACTACCAAATGTGACCCGTTCTGGCAGAACCAGGCCTATGTCGCTCTCAGCTTGGCAGGTTGAGACCAAAAGTTTGTCGTCCGTTTCAATATTGTCTGTCTATTGTGAAATCTGAAACAATCTGTTTCTTCCATTCTCTCCTGGTGTCATCTTAGTTCGTTGAGGCTCACCTTCTGAGCGGCATACGCCTGATTTTACCAGAACGGGTCACAAATGTTATCAAGAAATCAAGGTGGTTAAAGTGCTGGTATCTGCAAAGACCAAAAGGAGCATAAAAAGGACCACTGTTATTCTTTCTTTCTTAGAATGCCTCAGAATTGTCAACAGCATGGTTATTCCAGAAGCTTGAATGTTCTTTGTTGTCAGTCAGTTTCCAAATAGCACTGAAGCATTCCTTCATCAAATACGAGATAGTTATTTGATTTGACAGTAAAACACTAACAGCCACAGTTTAAACCTCTATGCATCCTAAAGGTCTGTATGGATTGAATGATTGATGAGTCTATGTACAAAAACACACTTGATGATCAATTATCTAAGTTTTCCTATCAGCCACCATTGTTATTTTAGACTCTGGAACAATGTTTTTGACACCTGAAAAAGACAAAGGGAATTAAATAAACAAAAGGAAATGTCTTCAGGTAACCTCAAAGAAATCCGTGAGGAGACATCTAGTGCATGATTGACATTTTGCACAAGGATAACAATGGATCACACTGAAAGGCTTGGTCAATCCAACATGACAAATATCTCATAATATTAAATTCTTTGCTAGGTGTGCTGTGATGGCAATGAAATGGTCCATGGACCATGTGCTCACCGGGTTGGACAAAATAGTCTAATGACAGAGGGAGGTACATATCAGTTATGAGCAATCTGGGTCTAGTCATTCCCGTGTAGGACTTCGATGATTTTTGGGTTTATGCCACCTGGCGACCATATTGGATGTCCGATTGGGCTGGAACTTCACATGCACATGAAGGTCATCTGCAGGGGCCACATAGCACATTTGAGCGCTTTAGGTCCAAGTCGTTCCGGAGTTACAGCACTTTGATGATTTTCAGGTTACGCCACCTGGCGGCCATATTGGATGTCCAATCGGGCCGAAACTTCACATGCACATAAAGGTCATCTGCACGGGGCCACATAGCACATTGGAGCGCTTTGGGTTAAGGCGTTCCTGAGTTACAGCACTTTGATGATTTTTGGGTTACGCCACCTGGTGGCCACGCTTGAAGTCAAATCAGGCTGAAATTTGACGTGCATATAAAGGTCATCTAGAGGGAGGTAAATATCAAATTTGAGCACTCTGCGTCAAGCCGTTCCCGAGTAATAGCACTTATTTGATTTTCAGGTTACGCCACCTGGCGGCCATACTGGATGTCCAATCAGGCCGAAACTTGGTATTTTTAAAGGTACCCCTCCAATGCATGTCTACGCAAGATATGAAGTCGCTCGGTGAAATAATGACTAACTGTGGCAGGTTCGTCACTTTTGTCGAACTTTGACCTCTGTGACCTTGAAAAGTAGGTCAAATCAAAAACCCGTTATACATGTTATGTATCCTTATTAGCTAAACCTATGATAAAAATTTGGAGATGATCTAGTCACTAGTTCAGGAGTTATTGCACTTTTTGTGTTTTTGGTTTCTGCCACCTGGTGGCCAAACTGAGAGTCGAATCGGACCGAAACTTGGTGTCGTGGGTCATCTGACATAGGGGTATATATGTACCAAGTTTCAGATCAATAGCTTCAGCGGTTACGAAACGTGCCCTGCTAACGGACAACGGCGACGACGACGACGGACGACGCCGGACGCACAACCATTGTATAAGCTCACCACGGTGAGCTAAAAATCAGCATGTCCTTTTAGATCCGACATCCATACACCGCAGGAACACCATAGGCCTACTTACACAGTGATCTGTGCAGTGGATGAAGTCATACAGCTCTTGGGCACAAGTTTCCTCTGTACTTGTCTTGCTTGAGACACGGTTGGTGCACACTTGCAGTTCCTCAAAATATTTCTGACACTCCTTTGTCTGTTGGCATTTTTCCTTTAAGACATCTTGTGTATCCTACAATAGATAAAGATAAAGAATAAATCAATTATTTTGTATATAAGTTCATGAACAGGACAAATTACTGGAACCATGAGAGTCACCTATCAATTATATTCACAGATCACAGATTTGTATTCATTTGCTTCAGATCCTCCTTACCACAAGGTCTTCCTCTTCCTCCTCCTCATCTTCTGGCTCCTGAAAAAGAGTGCAATAAGCGAGTATAGTGTCCCTGTAGCATGGACGGCCTGGTGATGCTTTTTTCCAGTACTTTGTGCTGGAATGGAAGCGATATCTGCACTTCGATGCCCTCTGCTCTGCTCAGGACTGGACTGGCTGACTGGAGTGGAGTGGAGGGGGGGATGTGAGATGATGATGATGATGGCTTCACTTCAATCACGGTCTTATCAAGTAAGAAGAACACCCCTCTATATAACCAGGTTGAGAAACGGCAAAATGTCGGATGAAAAGATCAGTCAAATTTGGTCAACTCATAGGTTCCAATTGTCCACTGTATACGTCAGCGGGAACATTAAAGTATGAACTTTGTTAACACACAACTTTTGAAACGAATTGATAACCAAAAAGATGATTTTGCAGCCTTTTTCGGCCGCCCCGTTCGGAAAACGTTTTATCCGCAACAATTAATTTGCAAAAAAAAATTTTTTTAAAAAAGGCTGCAAAATCATCTTTTTGGTTATCAATTCGTTTCAAAAGTTGTGTGTTAACAAAGTTCATACTTTAATGTTCCCGCTGACGTATACAGTGGACTATTGGAACCTATGAGTTGACCAAATTTGACTGATCTTTTCATCCGACACTGTGCCGTTTCACAACCTGGTTATATAGAGGGGTGTTCTTCTTACTTGATAAGACCGTGCTTCAATTCAGTTCATTCACACTGCGGTTCAGTCACATCATCATCATTCATTGTGGCCTCCACTCCCCCTGCTTTAAACTAAATGTAATAGCAGGGTAGGCTTTGATCTCGGCATGTCTAGGGCCTACCGGCATGACCGGTCCCGTGTGTGGATCCGGATGCATGAACATGTGATGTGTATGCGGAAATGTACATGATGGTGTACAGAAGCATGCACGCAGGACCTGACGTAGGCCTACAACTTATTTAGCAGTTTAGGGAAAAGGTACTACACTACAGGAAATCTGCCAAGTGTAATCAACTCATTTTTAAGTCAACCCATTGATATATAGATTTCAGCAGTGAACTTCGTATTGGTCATTTAACTTACGCCGCCTTCGACATTTTTAATCGCTTTTTCGTCCCCAAGTGCCATGTTGAGTAAACGTCAAGGACCCGGATGAAGGTCAGCGCAAGGTCGTTGGTAGTGTTACTGGCTTCGCCCAGATGTCGCCACCATACGGTGCTGAACTACGGTATTCTAGTGCTGGTTCCACTGATTTCCTTCAGGCGACGCTTTCTGTCCGATGACATCTGATATTTGTACCTATGTAAAACTTCATATCCTCTATGTACCATAAATTTTAGTTAGAGTAATAAAAGAATTCGTCATTCGTTAGGGGCCGTGTCAAAATTACATTGATGCCAAAAAAGACGAAGTGACTTCATTTCCTGACCCCCTAATGAGTCCCCGTGAAAAGATGAAGTGGAAAAAAAGTCATTCTCCTGTAAAAAAGAGTGATGCCAATTTTTTCAAAAAAAGATTAAGTCGGCTTCCCCAAATCGAGAACCGCCTCCCCCAGACGAAGTCACTTCGTCTTTTTTGGCATAACAATTTTGAGACGGCCCCTTGCTGTGTTGGGAAACTACGGTGGCCCATAGAGCTCATTGATGAAAAATATTTACATTTGCAATTTTTTTTCAATTCGATAATTTTTCTTGGGGTTTGTAAAATTTTCAGAAGTTCCCACCGCGGTGATAATATTTCCACCGCGGTGATAATATTACCACCGCGGTGAAAATGATTTCCACCGCGGTGGGAATGTTTCCACCGCGGTG
>NMRB01000016.1:64672-76161 GCA_002633025.1 Notospermus geniculatus | reverse complement strand
TGATATCGGATATGCGATATAAGAGCCGCCATCCTGACTTAGGTCTCACACTCCAGTTTTGCTGTTCGGCTGCTGCCACCTATCGTCAAATGTTAACACTGTCACCTGTTGCTGTTTGTCCGTGTTACTTTGAAGAGACTCACTAAAACTTTGACAATATTGGCTGTACAACTTTAGAAACATCGTATAAGTGCTATATCTACCATCTAGTACCAAAAAGAGGTGATATTTTGCTCTGATTCGGTACATTTTGACTCCGTTTCGGTCCGATTCGGTCCGTTTCGGTCCGATTCGGTATTCTTACGAACCCATTATTCTCTGTACCGCATTATTCTCTGTACCATTGGACTCGCCTGTTAAAATATTGTGCAATAGCTCGTCAAAATAGTGAACAGGGTTGTGTAACACTGCAGAGTTCAACCTAGTACCATTTGCCTTAGGTATCTGGAACAGACTATACTAGGGTATGCCCAGCACACGCGGCACAGTTGTACTAGGCCTAGTCTGGTATATCAGTCTATGACGCAATGTTTGTTTCATGGAAACTTCATATTAATTAATGACTTACTTAGCGCTTGGCCTACCGTAGCTAGAGAATATAGAGATGAAGAAGCTAGCCACCGTACTGTCATACTGTAGCCTTAGCTAGGCCTACTCACCCGTTTACTATTTTACATTGTACTTTTTGAGAAGTTTTAATCAAAATTGCCCAGTGAAGTCATCTCAAATTTTATTACATTGTATACATTTCAGACTCCAGCTGCCGTGCAGAAGGTGAAGGTCTTAATGAAGGACAAACCTGATATGGTGAGTGATCAGTGAATTGATTTCATATCACATACTAGGGTGAAACACCTTAATCAAGTTTATCTTGGTCTAGTGTTTGCTGTTATGCTGTATTCTATATTTCTTCATTACAGATTGGCCTCAAAGTTGGAGTGCGGACACGTGGCTGCAATGGTCTATCCTACACATTGGAATATTGCACAACAAAGGGAAAGTTTGATGAAGAAGTTGATCAGGATGGTAAAGCCCCTTGATATTCTGCGACCAAATGCTGTCTTCATTGACCTAGATGCAACTCCTAAAGAATCATCTCTTTGCAAACCCCAACCCATCTTCATTGCCTCTAGGGCTCATTGTCAATGTCAGTGACCACCAGGACTTCCACCAGACAAACATAGAAGTTACATAGATTTGGGAAGGAATCTCAACCCTATTTTTGAATACATGTATTAGTGAAGTGTCTTCTTTTCTGTTTCAGGTGCAAAGATTGTAATAGATTCTAAAGCCCAGCTTTCACTGCTAGGAACAGAAATGGACTATGTTGAGACACCCCTAGCATCAGAATTTGTATTTAATAACCCGAATATCAAAGGAACCTGTGGATGTGGAGAGAGTTTCAACTTACAGTAAACATCGCATAAGTCGGATGCAAGTGGGCCAGCAAATTTTGTCCGACTTAGAGAAAATCTGCCTTATGTGTAAGTCGGATTTTCTCCGACTTACATGTAAGTCAGATTTTTATCCGACTTAGACGTACAAGTCGGAGAAAATCTGACTTGTGCGACATTGGTAATGAACTCCAGAATTGCCAAAAAGATCGGGACCATATTCATGGTGCACACTTAAGGCTACCTGCTCTTAGGGTCCTCTAAAACTATTGTGTTGGGAACAACAAAAATAGTTTAAGAGGACACTAAGAGTATAGCCCTAAGTGTGCTTCATGAATAAAGCCCCTGCTTACTTGTCGATCTTGATGGCGCATTTCTTCTCAGAAACGCGACAGCTGATGGAAATTACCGATCATAGTCAACGGAAAACTGTTCCTCTCGGCAGTTTCAAATGCATTTGTCCAATGTTGTGAATGTGTGTATTAAATTGTGTGCATAGCCTATGCTCATCCGACTTATGTGACAAGATTTTAATGGAAATGTATTACACTGGGACTCAAATTTTCATCCGACTTAGGCGAAAATCCGACTTACACAATCCGAGTTATGCGATGATTTTTAATGGAATTAACGTTGGAAAAAATCGGGACCTCGGGAGGTCATCCGAGTTACGTGATTATCCGAGTTATTCGACTCCGACTTGTGCGATGTTTACTGTATAACATTCAAAATTCGAACAAAGACTGTGGAGACAGTTTGTGAAGTTAGTGTAATATGTGGTCAATTGTTGCCCGTGACGGGCAGCTGGACTTATTGGTGGATTCTACACTACAGGGTCTTTGAAAATATACGGAAATACATTGTTATCTAATTGGCAGGTAGATCTCACCATGACAGAAGTACAATCTCCCTGGAATTGCAATTTCAGGCGATGCCTGTAAATACTCATCTCCTGTTGTACTGTACATGATTTTGATGTAAATGCTAATGCATTGACTGGATAGATAAACGGGTTTTATTGAGTGATCTGTTGGCTACGTTTTGAGCTCTGGGTTGTTCCACATGTTCCAAGGTTGAACATCTATGGAATAGGGGAGTTTTAACTGGGGTTGACATTACTGAGGAATCATTGATGTTGCCTGCTTCAAGGAAGGTTGCATCTTCTAATAATATTAAAAATTGTACAGATTTTTCTTGTTACATATGCACTGACAAAGAGAGAAGTTGCTGCATACTGTATATATTACCACTTGTAATGTAAATAGAAAGTCAGGATAGAATGAAATGATCAATGTTGTTGATTTATTTGCCTGCCTGGCCATCTGAATTGCAGTGAATGTTTCTAATGGATTTCACAGGTCTTTCAAAACACACATACAAGTGCAGCCTTATGGCCTATACACACGATTGATCCAATTTTTCATCCAATTTTCTGAATATGCTCAATAAAGGCCTACATGCGGGTTTATACATTGAAGCCCCAATAGGCCCGGAATCTGAATTTCCAAAAAATTGGATCGTGTGTATAGGCCATTAGTAGAGGAATAACTGACAGGACCAGGGACCTTATTCACAAAGCTCCCGTAACTTTAAGGGGACGCAAATCCTTTGTCAGGCTGAGAGTGAACAATAGAGTCCCTCAAATGGACAATAGTTTACGCACTCCAGAAAAGTTATGAGAGCTTCGTGAATAAGGTCCCAGTTCTATCTTTTCTTAATTTCATAAACTTCACAAACTCATCAATGTATGTATGGTCAATGTATTCATACAAATAATACATTCAAGTAAGATCAGCGCCACATAATATATTACAATACAACGGTTCACAACAGTAAACTGACCGTTCTAAAGTACATATCCCGCTAAAAGTTCCGGGTGTAAAAAGCCCAAAGGAAATTCAATGCATCGATAGATTCCTTTTTTATCTTGATCATTGATCACAGTCAGAAATCCTAACAACATGTACTTGAACTAACAGTCACTAAACGAGTGACTTCTTTCTTGCCGTTGAGTTCTTGCTCTCCCCAATGCTTTCTTTCTCTTCGTGTGCCTTCCCCAAATGCTTCTCATCCTGTGAAAAGTAAGGGACGAAATTTTCATACGAAGACCAATTTGTCAGAGTTGACAAAGAAAAAGTTGTATGTCTGATTTTATGGCACTTCAGCCATATTATGTGTCATCGCACCCTTTCTTGTGCTTTCATTTAGTCATGTTTGTTAGTACCCGGTAATGAGAGTTCAGGAGGTTTGTTCATCTCTCATGGAGTTGTTTCTTTCAACCTGACTTACCACGAACTGCATGAAAGAGAGGAAAACTGTCCAAACTAAACTTGAGGCGCCAACATAGATCACTCTATATCTGTCCGGAATGTACCTGAAGTTGATTCCTTGGATTACAGGCCAGTAACTCCAATCGGTCTGGAACCAAAGTGAAGTAAGTCTTAGAAAGTCATGTAGACCAGCAGATGTAGAACACAGGATGCAACCATCTGTGGCTTTGCCCCAGCAGACAACTATATCTAGATTGACAGTACTGATAACTAACCTTTGCTTGCATCTCCAGTGAAGGTGCTCTTACTACCTACATGTAGAGCCCATGCAGAAGCTTCAATGTATTACTCAAGGAAGCCTTGGAAGCCATGTATTCATATGAGTGACCTAACTGGGAACAAGGGAGCAGTGTTCCGACAGTAGGAAAACTTCTTGCAGGCATGATTTCTGAACCTACCAAATAGACCACCCAAAATTTATCCTTGACACGATTCACCCCATCACGGAAAGTTTCTTTCTCCAGAAGGGAATGGCCTGAAAAAGCAATGGTGTCCGTAAACGTTACGGCATACAAATTGGCACTTAGCCATAACTTGTGTCCTGTAACTTGTTTTGTTGCTTCTTGAGGGATTTAATACAGATCCAGGCTTCAGCTGGCAATCAATAGAAAAGAGCCTGTTAGGTCACCAACAAGCATCAGATGAGAGCTCTACCACACACTACTCACCAATGAAATAAACAGACATGAACACAGGTGATGCAATGGTTTGGTCCAAAAGGATTTTCTTCAGGATGGTCTTAGTTGTTCTCCCAGGAAATTTTAAATCAAGCCAAGCATACCAGTAATGAGTAAGAGCACCAGCAACAACTCCAATTTTGAAAACTCGACCTTAAAATGAAAGTGACAAGTTGATTGATAATCAGCCAAAGGCACATTCCATGAAAGAGATAACTTGATTGGAGGAATGCCATCCACAAACTCTATTGTTCTCAAGATCGGGAAAACTGAATTTGCCAGATATGCGAAGAAAAGGGCCGTCATGGCTGTACTTCCATGAAGAAATAGTGAAATTACCTGTTCGATCCCAGTCAACCCATTCATCAGCTTTGTTTTTCTTCTGTCTGCTTTCATCAAAATAAACCTGCAAGCCTTGAACAACAAAATCTCCAGCATTCATCAAGCCACACGTCGCTGCAATATTTGTTGCAAGGAGGTACTTTGTGAACAACCTGTTGCCGAGTTTCACAAAGTTTGTCAGCATTATGACTTGTGGATTCCCCTCTCTCTGTTGGCTGGCTGTCCCACTCACAGCACAGGGCTCTTTACTTTAGATTTTATGTTCAACCAAATATCACATACCGCTCCCGGTACATACCTGCCGCACCGACACGATAGGCATTTTATAATTCTCCTGAAATAAATTGAAATAAAAATTGGACGGTATTAAAGTTGGCAGTGTACTGAACTGACTCTGTGTACTACACACAGTTTAGGCCCACACTGTACAGTGCAGTGTGCATGCTGGTGGTGTACAACACACACACATGGCACGACATTGAAATGTCAAGGTTCAGTTATGCCCTATATATCATACAGTTGTTACAGGAATAAACTACTAAGATTCATATTCACATCCATTTGATTACCAGTTAAAATATGCAAGAGAACATGCTGAATTTTATGTTTTAATTGTCCATGTCCATCATGCACCATGTCCATAGACATGATAGAAACGTGTCAACATGTTGAACGACGACTGATTGACGGCAGTAAAAAAACGTCGGTCGGTTTATCTTAATAACGGGCTTATTTTCCATTAAAAAGCTACCTTGGGAAAGCTATCTGTTTATTTAATATATCAAATGGATTGATACAATTTATTCTTCACGAAATTCGATGATTTTGTCGTTAATAAAATGCAATGTCGTAAACGCCTCTATGCCCCATCGCCGCCTTTCGGTCAGAAGGTGAACTGAAATTGTCTGTCAATTCGATTGGTTCCTGCCTTTGCCGCTCCACTCCCGCGGCGCTACTGTCCGTTCCACAACAGAATGGCAGTGACAGATGATTTTTCTTACCAAACATGTTCCTGCTCACTTCTTGAGTTTCTTTACCATCATTGAAGTTGAAGATATGTCTTTAAGTGTACACTTTTGCAAATTTTAAAAGTCCTCCAGTAGGTGCTCAAGGCTTTTGCTAGGCTCAAATTTTCATTAGCCACGGTAATGGGAAATGTGAAAGAGGCTCGCCAAGTACAGCTTTTTCCTTTAGCCACAGAGGTCATTTTTGGCTGATTTTGTGGTCATTTTCAATGATTTTCCCAAATTTTCTGTGTGGCTAATGCTAGCGGAAGCCCTGGGTGCTTCAGTGGAAAGGAGAAGTGACTTTACAATCGACAGAGAAAACTCATGAACTAGACCCTCACCCTGCCTGGACAAGGCACCTTTGCGGGGTGACTGAGGATGTTATGAAAATCATGAGGAAAGACCAAGATCAAGAATGCCATTCTCCTAAATATAATGTATCTACATTTAT
Organism: Notospermus geniculatus; assembly: GCA_002633025.1. NCBI lineage: Eukaryota > Metazoa > Nemertea > Pilidiophora > Heteronemertea > Lineidae > Notospermus > Notospermus geniculatus. Next base: position 69,960 of record NMRB01000016.1, on the reverse strand, counting down.
TTTTATTTGGACGGATACATTTGCCATTTTCTTTCCTTCCCTTTTAGGACGGTCTGGTATCTCTTGTTATTATGAGAAATTGAAGGGAAATTCTACATAAAACTCTGATAGCAATAAACTCTGCGAAGAACCAATCATGACGGTGTAGTGTCATGGACGGACTCAGAATATAAAATAGCATTCCATCATCTAATCTATGAAAACTAATCTGTAAAATCTGACAGTGTTTCAAATGGGAATTTTTTTAGTGTGATAAAATATACATGTAACTGAAACTATTGAAAATCACTCAGCACAAAAAAAGCACCAATCATAACGTACTATAATAAGAATACATTCAAATTCACAGAGAATGGCAAGAAAATAAGACCAATGACTCTCTGAAGACTGATTCAATCAAGGGATGATGTGTTTTAATACCATGAATCAGACCTGAGTCTTTCAAGATGTCTCAATGGAGTTTGAGATCTTGGATTCTTAGGTATCAGTAGAATGATCCAAAGTTGGGGAGAACATACTTTTGGGTCGCTTGTCTGTAAACAATAACTGTAAAAGTACATATATTACTATCTAAATATAAATACGTGTCGATAGCTTTTTGGTAAAAGCTTAACTTCTCTGCATGTTGCAGTTCTATGGTAATACACAGGTAACTCAGTTGATCAAAAGTCACTCATAGATTTCTGTGTTTCCTAGGAGTTCCTGTGACATGCTGTGTTTTATCTTCTTCGGTTGTTCTTGAGTTTGTCATAGGCAGCAGCTCCTGACAAAGATGTCATTCGCCCATCTGTATCCATACCAAGAAGGCTACGAAGTCGCACTATTTCCTGCTTATACCTGCAGAGAAACAAGACCCTTGAACATTCAAGAGAGCACTCTTTCGCTATTTCAAGTGTTACTTGACACTGGACCAGCAGAGGGATTGATCCCTAAATTTGTCCTTATTGACACTTACTTGACAAGGTGCTTTTCAATGTATTCCTGGCTATCCTTCAACTGCTCTTTCAGAACTATATTCTCTGTCATGAGATTGTTCCGTTCGGCCTCCAGTTCCTGCTGTGTGTTGAGAGTGAACTCACGCAGTTGCTTCCTCAAATCATGCATTTTATCAGTACCTGGGCTACTACGTCGGCTGTAAGAAGCACACATCACTGTCAGGTTAAGTAGATGAACAAGCATTTATTTGGCTAAATCTGAACTTTTCCAATGATTCAAACTATAGTTTTCTATGGTTGAGTTGCCCATAGAGAGCCAACTCATGCAAAGGAATTCTCATGTGGAGGCAGGTCTTAAAGACTATGCAGGGAATATACTACTTACTCATCGAATAGTTGAGGTTGCTTCTTTTTCATATCTGGATCCTCCTTCAAACTAAGCTGTAACAGGAGATGATTGATATCAACGATAGACAATCAGGCATTTATCATCATTTCAAGATGCAGCAGAAAATATGGGTAACCAAGGATTACATTCCATCACATAAGGCCACGCTTTTTTTATTCCTTGTTTCGCGAGCTTTTTCTCAGCACCTCCATCAGAGGAGGGCGGAAAAAAAATAAAAATAAAATTTTATTTTTTGATTTCTCGAAAATTATCCAAGTTCTCTGAAAAGCGGAGGAGAAGAAAAAAATAAAATTTTATTCCACAATAAAGGGTCAATTGGAATAGGCCTACCCATGCAAACCCAAACACCAATGTACCGAAGCTTGAACTGTCAGAAACCACGTATCAATCGGACGGTAAATATAACAAAAGTCATATTTTGGAAAAATGTATTTTCGGTCTCGGACACCTGAGCGGCGGGCGTAATAAAAATAAAAATAAATTTTTATTTTTTTCCATTTTGGCAAGTTTTTGGAGCGGCGGGCTCGTAAAAAACCCCAAAAATATAATTTTATCTCTTTTTTTTCTTCATTTTCCTATTTTCACCTAGCGGCGGGCCCGCGAAACAAGGAATAAAAAAGTGTGGCCTAACAGATGAAATGGAGTGAGAAAGTCCATTTCAAATGTAGGACACAGTCAAACTGCAGCCTACCCTGAGCCTTAAGCCCTCTATTTCTGTTTCGGCCTTCGCCAGTGCCTGTTTCAACCGATGGTTCTCCTTCTGTTGGCTCGACAGCAATTCTCCATCAAGAATCTGAAGGTAGGTATCCTCTGGGCCGATATCGATGTCCCGGATGCCTCTAGCTTGGATTTCTTGTTGGAGATTTCTGTTGTTAAGGAAGAAATAAGGATTTCAGACTACCCGTAATGCTTTGGAATACTTGCTGAAAACTGACAAGCCATGCGGCAGTGCAGGGCAGTGCCCCTTTCAAGCCAGCTTGCAACATCAGGCCTATGGAAATTAACTGAGGCTGATGGATATCTGTCTTTATTTGAACCACAATCTTTCCACTGACACGCCCCACCTGTAAGCCACAAGGAGTTGTTCATGCTTCTTGACAGTCTCAATAGCCTTTTTCCTGAATCCCGTGGCAGCGTGGCTGAGTTGCTCCTCTCTGAATCGATGTGCCTTCTTCATGTCTTTAATCATATTGCTGACGTAATCTCTGTACCTCTGAGGAGATGCTTGTTTGCCTGGCATACCAGCTCCCGAGTCGACATATTCCTACAAGTTAGATGAAGACACCTCCATGTAGGCCTACCTAATACTGAAATACTGAATTCCTAGCTTTAACTCTGATGTGCGACCACACAAATTACAATACCTTTTGTACAAGACATTGAGAAGATCATCAGAAATCATGTTTGGACTTCCACAAATGAAATCAAAATGAATTTTGGTACAACTCACAGCAATATCTTCCACCCATTTATTCAACCTTGACTTGTAATCATCATTGACTTCCTTCATCTTATTCTGCAGACGGTTATTCTCGTGTCTGAGGTCATCATTCTCACTTTTTGCCGTAATCAATTGCTGGAAATGAAATACATGTATATGAAGTTGGATGACAATCGTGCCATCACGAATGAAAGACAATTCATCAGTCATCAGCCAAGAAACTTGAAACACTGTACTTACGGCATTCAGTTCAGACACCTTTTGCTGTCTTTCCCGACAAAGTCGTCGCAGTTCTGTCAATTCACTACCAAGGGTTAGTCTACAATGAAACAAAGTCGACAGTATTACACACATTGTCACAAACCAGAACAACAAGGCGGAAATGTCTGACCCTGTTTTGAGAGGATGGGTTAAAACCACTTACATCTTCGCCTCTAGCTTCTTCTGAGTATCATCATACTCATTCCTCATCCTCGCTGTCTCTGCTTCTAATTTTTGCTGATTCAAACCAAACAACTGCAAGACAAGGAGCAGAATAGATGTAAATGTTTCGTGTACCTCACAGTTTTACAAAGTTCACAATGGCAATACACTGATGTGACAATCTAGGCAGTAAGATATGTTGGTGATACCAAAAGTCCTGACAGCTAATCCTAGAACACACACTACACTTCAGACAGCTGAGATTTCTGTCTGTCTGCCTCAAACAACTTCCGCAGACAGAAATGCAATAGATTTAACTGACACTTTGCATGGTTTGATTCGCAGGCGAATACCCACATCTCATTACGTTTTCAAATACTTCTCTAAAGCCAGTATACAAGACCTGCAGTGGCATTTTAATCTGGGTCATGCTTCCATAACTTCATAATCAGCAAAAGAGTTTCATGTCAACAACAGAATTCAAAGTAAATTTGCATCAAAATTGATTTGTCCTACCTTATTCTCTACGTCATCCCTCTCATGTTGGGTTGCTCGATATGAGTCGGGCTGAAATGAGATGAGCATCTTTTACCTGTGACATTGCTGTCAGAAGATTGAGACCCCTTATTTTCCTGTTCATTAACACAAGAACACCAATGCAGCCACACTCCTGAAGTGAAACACCCCCAGGCCAGGAAACTTCTGGTATCTCAACTCTCAACAACACACATCATAAAATGAAGAAGAAATCACATAGAAATTGAACCTTCAGGACAAATCTATGGCCAGGTACACGGCTTGTGAAGTACTTGTAGTGAGTGTAGTACTTCCGAGGCATTTTGACAACCAGTCCGTGTCTACAAACCAAAAAGAAATGATCCAAGATATCTTCATCCAGATATTGTGGCAGTGGCTCCATGGCCCTAAGCCCACATGCATATTCCAGAAGATGTGGTATCAAACCCCTCTTGAATTTATACAAAGTTGCACAGCACATCTTGAACAGACGTTACCATGTTTACCAAAACCTTAATACATAAATATTCAATAGGATTATCAGAAAATTCACCATAAGCTTTAAACCTTAAAGGTGAAGTCCTCACCCCTCCCCTCGGAAAAGAAAACACCTGAATATGGAACTCAGCACAAACTGAATGGTCGTGCTTGATGGAGTAGGCCTACTCTTCTTTGATGTGATTGCCTGATGAATGAGACATATACCACTAACTCTGAGATTCGAATCAGTATCTATTGCTTTAGGCTTCGGTTATGATTTAAATATTGTGGAGCAAAAGGTTACCTTTAGTGATAACACATGCAACACTCATGCATTTATCATAACAAAGCCCAAGGCAATGTAGGTAGGCACATTATGATCATCTAGGTTTTGTCATTGTTAAGTCTTCTATAATCCTTGGGCTAAATGCTTCATTTCACTTCATGCTAAGAAAAGAAGGCTGGCCGTACCCTGTATCTTGCTGAGTGTGACCTATCAATCATTGCCTTGATCCTTTCGATTTCCCTGTCTGGGTCACCAGCAAACTCCTTCGCCCGACCGAGATTCTGTAACTGTTTCGTAAGCAGAGCTTTGGCGTTGACAAGATTCAGTAACTCCATGCTGAGTTCTTCCGTTTTGGCCGTCTAAAACAAAATACATAAACCAAACGTTTGTAGTTCAAAAATGTGAATTCAAAATATCAAAATCAGGGACAGATCCACACAGCGAATCATAGAAACGAGGAAGACAAAATATGCATACTTACCAAGAATTTGTGATCCTTAGTCTGGGCAAGATAGTTGGTTTTGAGTGTGACGTATTCATCCGCCAAGTCTTTTCTCTCTCTCTCGATCTCTTCTAACTTCTCACGAGCATTGTTTGCAGTCTTGATGTACTTGTCTCTTTCGACCTCCCGCTCCATCAGGTCACTCTCCAGCTGGAGAACCTACAACCAAAAAAGTCTTCAACTATCAGAAATTCAGCAGTCTATCTACCGTAATCAAAGCAACAAGCACAACATTGATCTCCTAATCTGTGAGTTTATCAGAAGGAAACTGGTGCCACCCTCTCCCTCTCTCTCTC
>NMRB01000016.1:8206-64608 GCA_002633025.1 Notospermus geniculatus | reverse complement strand
ACTTCAAATACTTACCTTGTTAGTAAGTTCAAATCTAATGGCTTCCATTTCTTCCAGAAGTTTGTTATTTTCAATCTGCATCTCCACCAACGTCTTGGAGACTTTCAACTTCTCCTCTTCTGTCATAAGGAGCTGACCTGAAAGGTCTGTCTTATTCTGTGCCATTACGCCAAACTTGTCTTGTATCTGGCTCAGCCGATAGTGAAGCCGTTCGTTCTTGTCACGTAATTGGAGCTGTTGAAGAAGAAGTACATCATTTGAATGGAATACTGGTTGGAAGAATGTCCTTCCAATTTGTAGACTCAGCTGGTATAACTGGTCACTTGAAACTGCCCACAGCAGAGCCGAGTGACATTAAACACTTCCACCAACTTGGCACCTTGCATGCCTTGACCCTTTGCATGAATGACAGCAGCCATTTTCTGTAGAAATCTACTATGACAATGAGTCAAGACTTACATTTTCTGTCTGTAGTTTCCTGAGTTCCCCACTGTCAGACTTATCAGGCATGCGCGACGTTGCGTTCACACCAAGCTGACGTTTGAGATCAATTATCTGCGCCCTATCCTGAGTTCGGAGTTGCTGAAAAATCAAATACCTTCAGGCATTTGGCGTGGAATAGGACAGCCACTGAATAATTCAGTAGCTTTACTGTATTGAGATCAAATATCTTTTGTACATTCCACACAGAATTAGGACTTAGAGAATACCGGTACTCGGAAACCTCATCAGATCAGTACAACGAACAACTGAAAAGACTCACACTCACAAAGTCACACAAGACATTTACATTGTGAGTTCAGTCTACAGTGTAGCTGGAGAAAGACTTCAGCCTACCCTTGGAGGAATTCCCTCCAAGGCCTACCTGAGCAAAACTGTCGTTACGAATCGGGAAGTTCCTAATCTGGCTAATATCATTGCACAACTTGAATTGCATGTTCAAAGACCTTGTATCCGGATTTGGTTTGACACAGAGCATCACCCGTGTTTTACAGTTCCCACCCAACTCGTCCTGTAGCAACTGGGTCAGTTTGGATTCACTGGAAGATGGAATGATTGACAGTTCTTTGACTGATTGACAGATTGAGAGTTCTGACAAAATGAAGAAGCAATGAAGACAGAGGCAATTCAGGAAACTGGTCGTGGAGAAACATCGCACTCACACAAACTTATGTACCGGTAAGTTAAATTTCCCATTTAGATTCTGCACAGTCTACAGAGATACATACCTGTAGTTGATGACTCTATTTGGAGAAGGGACAGCCGCCAGCTGCCTGACAATACTGCTCAATCCATTGATTCCTCGATTCAGAATGGGTCCCTCTCGAAGTCGCATCTCGTCAGGGTTCTCACCAAGTTTTTCCAATCCTGGCATTTCAATGAATGTCATCTTTGATTTATGAGGGAATGGATCATCTTTGGTTTGCTGAAAGGATGATCAACAGGTTGTAGTGGGAAAACAGATGACCAGTGCTTGTGTGTGATTCCAGGGAATCTTCAAAGCCCTAATGATGGGCCATCGAAACGCTATTTAATCGACTGTTGTGGCTAACACACCACAATCTAAACCCTCCAACAAATGATACCTACCAATTCCAACTCGAATGATGTAATAACTGCAGCATAGTTGTTGGCAGGGCCAAAGTCTGTGTATGCTTCAGTTTTCCTTCCCCAACCTTGTCTGAAGAGCGTGGTGGCATCAGCTGCTCGTTTCACTGGAAGACTGCTGCAATGCTGAGGAAAGAAATTATTTTGGAGTCACCTGAATTGTACATGTTCCCCAGGTATAACGAAACACACTATGCAGAAAAATGGACACAGCAGATCTCCTTGGCTCATAAAATGGAGTGAAAATAACAGGTAGGTTCTGCTTGGATCAAGAAATAAAGCCTACTTACCCGAGGATAACAGCCCTTCTCAGCTGTTTCATCCAACTCAACAAAGTCACTGTTACTCCGAGGGACAGTCAGCAAATCTCGGACCTGGTCATTGTATACCTCAATCATCTGCATACGAATGGTTGAGGGCTCATCGTTCATGCGGTTATCATACAGGTAGCGATCATCTGTAAAGAGGAGAGATGACAGATTCAGCATAGCAGAGATCACAACATACATGTATCACTGTGGCAAAACATAAGACGTAGTTTGGTTATTTTCAATTGCTCAGCTCACCTGTTTTAACTCTCTGGAAGAGCTGGTCAATGGCAATGGGGATCAAACCGGATTTATTCGAGCTTTCACCACCAAGTGTGAAGGATTTCCCTGAACCAGTTTCACCAATTACCATGAAAGATGTGTTGTAGCCAGCAATGAACAAATCCACAAGAGGATCAACAGATTTCTTGTAGATTTCAAAATTGGTGGAGTCTCTCTTGTAGAGGGTCAAAAAACTGAAAATAAAAAGACATCACTGGCCACTGCAGTCATGATCTCTTCTTACTGATTTCATGATTGAAGTGTTACCTTCCTGGCAAATCTTTGAATGATACTGCCCCCAGTACTAACAGTTTCTTTCTAGGAAGTTCATTGATTTGTTTCGTTTTAATATTTTATATTTCCACATTTTTCTGTGATGTCGGTGATATTAGCCTAGGGCGAACAGCTTACAGGGTTCAAAGTTCATGACCATTTGGTCTAAAATGCGACCTGGATTTTTTGCTCTGTGTGACCCAAAAATTTGATGTCCTAATCAATGCATTTTGTATTGTGTGCGACTTGATTTTTTGGCCTGTTAGACCAAAATTTGCCTTTTCAGAATATGAACTTTGACCCTGGCTAATCAAAACTGAAAATAACGAAGAATTGAATTGAAAATTGATCTGTCATTTACCAAATAATCCAGCTGAAAAATGAACGTGGTCCTTACCTAAAAGATGTACCCCCAGGCCCAGATGAAAGTCTGTGATGGCTATCAACCTCCAAGGAGTATGCCCCTTCCCCATGAAGGGTGGGCCTAATGCGGCCCAAAACATCAATATTCATGTCACGTTTCAGCAAGAAGAAAACCTAGTTGTCTGATTCCTGAATTGAAAGAGGAATTATACATCTTCATCATGCTCACACAAACAACTGAAATATGTCACGCACCCTACCCACATACCCACATTGCTCATGCCGCCTTGGGTAGTTGGCTAGGTGTAGGGCCGGGGAGGGGGGCTATTAAAACAAAAGCCCTACGCCACGGCAAGCTTACGCCTGCCTATGGCTACGGTAGGCCTCCTAAATGCCATAGCCATGGCTAGACCTAGGCTAGGTAGCTGGCTATAGGCCCCTTAGTCTCAGTAACTGGGACTCTGATGCTGCGCTTTTGCTTTTACAAACTGACTTTTACATAGCGCGCATACAGGCAATAGCCGTCAATGTCATATCGTAAAAGAAGCTATGCCTGGGCGATATGGTTACCGTAACTATAGGCCCCTATAGCTTAGGGAAGGCCACGCCCACCTAGCTCTATGCATGCAGCAGACATGGCAGATGCACATCACTCTCTGCACACATCATGCACATGCATCACATCTCAAGAAAAAACTTGGCTCATTTCATGATTTAGTTTAGGCTACTACGGAACTAATCAGCATCTCAATAACTCAGTCAAAGCTCTGTGATCAATATGGATGTATGTTTAATTCATTTCTCCACAGAATAAGGACAAGAATTTTGATATTTTACGGTCATTTTGATAAGCAGCCACCTGGCATGCCTGGCCACTGTTTTGCATCGCAACGGGGATTTCCTACCTTCGCGGTAGACATGGTAGAGGCGAGCGACGCTACCGGTGACGTCATCTTAAAGATGGCTGCGCCCAGCGAGGTAAAATCTCCACGTGACAATTTTTACACGTGCCAGGACGCGGGCAGAAGGACGGCATGCCGCCCCAATTCCAATTGGAAAGAATAAACATGATAAATGGAGTGGAACTGGTTGCATTGCATTAATTGATTTATCCCAAAACATCGCCACAATTAGCCCCACGCCCCCGGCCCACGTCATAGACTGATAGACTCATAGGCCCCCGTTAGGCTAGGCTGGATGGGGATGGGCAGGCTGTGCCATCCCATGTGCATGCATGCAATGCAAGGCAGGGCTTCTGCCAGCGGGGCGGGGGGGGGGGGGGAANGGGGGTACGGGGTGTACAAATCTGACAAATCTCCCCATGACTTGAAGAAGGGGGGTATGTACCCCCCCCCCTTCTATCTGGCATCTGCTGAGCAATGCATATTTCTTCTTCCAAATGTCAGGAAAACGAATTTTCAGCATGTTCAGGGCTTAAAAAAAGCAGATTTTTCTGAGTAGGCCTAGTTAGGCCTAGAGGTCCCCTGGCAGCGGGGCCCTGGACTGAGCCCCGTCTGAGGGTGCTTGTGACGGCCCAAAAGCTGTTGCACCCCCCTTCTTTCAATTTCTGGCGGAAACCCTGCAAGGCCTAGGTAGCCTAGTTAGGCCTAGCTAGGGCCAAGACGATGCCGATCGGCGCAGGCCTACGTCGGTAGTGAAGTGATAGGCCCTAGGCCTAGGGCTAGGCTTACTGATGATTATGATAGGCCCTAGGGCAGGCGGTAGGCCTGGATACATACATAGAGGGCCTAGGCCTAGCTCCAGGTCAGGCCTAACATGCCCTGCCTGCTATGCTTTTTATTTGCCTAGGCTAGGGGCCTAAAAGAAAAGGCTCGGGATGCATTCTGATGCACATAGCCATAGGCCTAGGCCTAGCCATGCGCCCCATGGCTACCACACCGATATGGTAGGCCTAGTTGGTATAGATCTAGGCCTAGGTTTGTGTGGCATGTAGGCATAGGCCTAATAATAGGCCTACTGGTATATAGCTAGGCCTAGGCGATTTTGAAGAAAAATGTTTCTCTGCCTCAACGGTATGCGAACCAGTGACGGAAGGCCTAGGCCCATGTTGCTCCAGTGGGGGCTCCAATAGTCCAATTTTTTCAACATTCTGTATTTTTCAAAGACAGTTCAAAGGACGATAAGTTGTTCATTTTGATACTAAAAGAAACATTTACTAGGCTCACTCTCTTTCGGTGTCTTTCGACAGATGCTCAATCGAGTCTGAGAACAGGACACCCAGGCTATCTAATCTTTGTTGTTCAATAATACATGTAGATGAGGTTACACAATTTTAACTTATTTAATTACAGGTGATCTTTACAAGTGAGCTGACAGGTCAGCTGTGGAATACCTGTGTATGGGATGCTACCACTGGCACTGCCTTGTCAACTTTTAAAGGAGACACAAGTTGTCCCAGGACACAATGTCTCCTTAATGGAGAATACCTGATGTCTGCTGTCAATAATAAACCTCTCATACACATATGGACACTTCATCGCAAAGTGAGGACACTGTTGGTTATTTCAAATGATATGCCCCAGTCACTAGTTGCTAAAGATTGAATTGTTCCTGCACTCTCTGACATTGTCCTCTGGGAGAAGTTTTTCTGAAAATTGAAGCCTGCATACATGGCTCGTTAATCACGAATGAACTGATATTAATACCTGAAGTGCTTTGCCAACAGCTTGACACACATTGCTTTGTACCTCCTCTTTTAGGTCTGGCTTCTCCTGAGTGTTCCAGTGTGGTACAGAACCTGAGTGTTTGGGGGCATTGACTGAAACGTTCACTCCTCCTGTAATATTGTTGTACATTCCAGGATCAACACCAGCAGAAAATTGTGTGCCCTGGGAGAGTATCCTCTCTGGCTGTTAGTCCTGATGCTCATTACTGTGTTGCTGGCATTGCTGAAAAGATCCACATTTGGCAGGTAGCTACATGTACAATAATTCATTCATCTCCCAATACGGAAAGTTTTGAAAGTGAGTCTATCACAACTGTTCCTACTTCACTATACAGTAAGGTCAAATTTAATGCTGGCTCTTAATCTTACAGAGAATTGGTTGTAGCAGAGTGTTGTCCTCGGTAGCATTTGCAAATTCATTATTCCAGGTTTCCACTGGCCATTTATTGATGGTGCTAGCTAGACATTATCAGACAGTAACACAAATCAAGTTCACAGATGATGGCAGTCACTTTATGTCAGCTGGGGATGACAATATGGTCATGGTATGGGAACTACACAGGTGAGATGAACTTTAATGTTTGTGTTAGAAGTGTTCCACTTCGGGGTTTTGTATGTCACACTCAAGAACCAGATGGCTCCCTCCTCCATTTTGATTGTCTTGATTCATGTTGTTCTCTTTCACTCATTTTCAGGGTGATAAGTCAAGAGGCAGATCCACACCAAACTGAACCCAAGTTCACCTTTTCAAACCATTCATTACCAGTGACTGATCTTCATTGTGGCTGTGGAGGACCCCGGGCTCGACTTGTCACTGCTTCCCTTGATCAAACATGTAAAGTAAGAAACACAGATTCTCATTTATGTACAGCAATTGTTGAGGGTAGAGTAGTTAAAGCATTGCATTGAGCCTAAGAGTTCACCAGTTTGATACTTGGTAAATTTGACTGTTTTAGTGTTTGAATTCCTTTCCTTCAGGTGGTGGATTATCTTGATTGTAAGATTCTTCTGGCATGTGTGTTGTTAATTTCAGTTATGGGATCTGACTACAGGCAAACTTCTGTGTTCATTTCTCTTTGATGAGGGCCTTACTGCCACATGTATGGATTCTTGTGAAACCAGGTTGTTTGCTGCCACAGGCAAGGGTGTAATACATCAAGTGAATCTCTTTGAAACGGTGAGTTGTAGGCCTACCCTGTGCAAATTGTGCATCTCAGTCAATTTTGTAAACCCAGGGAAAGCTTCAGGAAGAAGCTGTCCAGGGATTGATGAAACTCAATCAAAACTGAAAAAGCCCAGCCAAGTTCTGTCGAACATTCACATTGATCATTGATGTGAATGTTGAACAGAACTTGGCTGGGCTTTTTAGCTCACCTCTGTGAGGTGAGCTTCTCCCATGGTGTGTCGTCCGTCGTCCGTCGTCGTCTGTCGTCCGTCGTCTGTCGTCCGGCGTCCGTCGTCGTTAACAGGGGTGGCACGTTTCTAAACCGCTTGGGTTACAAACTTGAAATTTGGTGTACAGGTACCCTATGGTAAAAACTATCTCTGGACCGAAACTTAGCGCTGCTGCTTNCTGCTGGTGGTCTGCACAGACAAAACAAGACAAAACTTGGCTCATTTAGTTTACTCATGTACTACGGAACTAATCAGCATCTCAATAACTCAGACAAAGCTAGGCCTATGTGATCAATATGGATGTATGTTTAATTCATTTTTCCACAGAATAAGAACAAGAATTTTGATATTTTACGGTCATTTTGGCAGGCAGGAGCCACTGTTTTGCATCGCAACGGGTATTCCTTCCTCCGCGGCAGAGGCGAGCGACGCTACCGGTGACGTCATCTTAAAGATGGCTGCGCCCTGCGAGGTAAAATCTCCACGTGACAATTTTTACACGTGCCAGGACGCCGGCATGACGGCATGCCCCATTCCAATTGGAAAGAATAAACATGATAAATGGAGTGGAACTGGTTGCATGGATTGATTTATCCCAAAACATTGCCACATAGGCTATAGCCCCACGGACGTAGTGATGCCCATACGCTGATACATTAGCTAGCTACTGAGTACTGTGTATAGCCTACTATAGTATAGGCTATACATTACATCTGTACAGTACATAGGCCTAGGCCTACTCCCTACATGCCCTAGGCCTAGGCCTACATAGCCTACATGCATAGGCTATCCCCCCCCCCACATTTGACAGCACATAGGCAGGCCTAGGCCTAGGCCTAGCATTAGCAAGCCCGCTTGCCTGCTAGCATGGCTAGTGGTGCTAGGCCTAGGCCTATGCTTTATTGCATGATTGCTGCTAGGGGCCTTATAAAAAAGAAAAGGCGGGATGCATTCTGATGCACAATCCTAGGCTAGGCCTAGGCCTAGCGGTAGGGCATCATAGATAGGCCTAGGACTATAGCCTAGGCCTTTGTTACCTAGTCTAGATGTAGGTTGTGGGGCATGAAGGCCAAGGTCAAGGCTATAGGCCTGTAGCTAGGCCTACAATGGCGTAGGCGATTTTGAAAAAAAATGTTTCTCTGCCTCCGACGGTATGCGTACCGGTACAGAAAGCCGCCTAGGCCTAGGCCCAGTAGGCCCATGTTGCTCCAGTGGGGACTCCAATAGGGGGCCTAGTCAAATTTTTTCAACATTCTGTATTTTTCAAAGACAATTCAACAAAGGACAATAAGTTGTTCATTTTGATACCAAAAGAAAATTTGCTAGGCTATGGCATGATGAGCACTCTCTTTCGGTGTCTTTTGACAGATGCTCAATCGAGTCTGAGAACAGGACACCCAGGCTATTTACAAATCCCCTTTGTTGTTCAAAAATACATGTAGATGAGGTTACACAATTTTAACTCATTGTTTAATTGCAGGTGATCTTTACAAGTGAGCTGACAGGCCAGCTTTGGAATACCTGTGTATGGGATGCCACCACTGGCACTGCCTTGTCAACTTTCAAAGGAGACACAAGTTGTCCCAGGACGCAGTGTCTTGTTAATGGAGAATACCTGATGTCTGCTGTCAATAACAAACCTCTCATACACATATGGACACTTCATCGCAAAGTGAGGACACTTTTCAAATGATATGCCCCCAGTCACTAGTTACTAAAGATTGAAATGTTCATGCACTTTCTCACTTTCTCCTCCAGGAGAAGCTTTTCTGAAAATTGAAGCCTACACACATGGCTGGTTCATGAATGAAGTGCTAGGCCAGCAGCTTGACAGCTCAGAGGACTGCTTTGTACCTCCTCTTGTTACAGAGGTCTGGCTCCTCCTGTGTGTTCCAGTGTGGTATAGCACCTGTGTGTTTGGAAGCATTACTGAAAGGCTCACAGTGTAACTCCTGTAAGATTGTTGGACATTTCAGGATCAACACCAACAGAAAATTGTGTGCCCTGGGAGAGTATCCTCTCTAGCTGTTAGTCCTGATGCTCATTACTGTGTTGCTGGCATTGCTGAAAAGATCCACATTTGGCAGGTACATGTACAATAATTCATTTGTCTCCCAATACAGAAAGTTTTGAAAGTGAGTCTTATCACAAATGTTCCTACTTACCGGTACGCAGTAATGTCAAATTTAATGCTGGCTGTGAATGTTACAGAGAATTGATTGTAGCAGAGTGTGTTGTCCTTGGTAGCATTTGCAAATTCATTATTCCAGGTTTCCACTGGCCATTTACTGATGGTGCTAGCTAGACATTATCAGACAGTAACACAAATCCAGTTCACAGATGACGGCAGTCACTTTATATCAGCTGGGGATGATAATATGGTCATGGTATGGGAACTACACAGGTGAGATGAACTTCATGTTTGTGTTAGAAGTGTTTCACTTCGGGATTTTGTTTGTGTTAGAAGTGTTTCACTTTGGGATTTTGTATGTCACACTCAAGAACCAGATGGCTCCCTCCTCCATCTTGATTGTCTTCATTCGTGTTGTTCTCTTTCACCCATTTTCAGGGTGATAAGTCAAGAGGCAGATCCACACCAAACTGAACCCAAGTTCACCTTTTCAAACCATTCATTGCCAGTGACTGATCTTCATTGTGGCTGTGGAGGACCCCGGGCTCGGCTTGTCACTGCTTCCCTTGATCAAACATGTAAAGTAAGAAGCACAGATTCTCATTTATGTACAGAATTCATTGTTGAGTGTAGAGCAGTTGAGCATTGCAATGAGCCTAAGAGTTCACCAGTTTGATACTTGGTAAATTTGTCTGTTTTAGTGTTTGAATTCCTTTCCTTCAGGTGGTGGATTCTATCTTGATTGTAAGATACTTCTGACATGTGTGTTGTTAATTTCAGTTATGGGATCTGACTACAGGCAAACTTCTGTGTTCATTTCTCTTTGATGAGGGCCTTACTGCCACATGTATGGATTCTTGTGAAACCAGGTTGTTTGCTGCCACAGGCAAGGGTGTAATACATCAAGTGAATCTCTTTGAAACGGTGAGTTGTAGGCCTACCCTGTGCAAATTGTGCATCTCAGTCAATTTTGTAAACCCAGGGAAAGCTTCAGGAAGAAGCTGTCCAGGGATTGATGAAACTCAATCAAAACTGAAAAAGCCCAGCCAAGTTCTGTCGAACATTCACATTGATCATTGATGTGAATGTTGAACAGAACTTGGCTGGGCTTTTTCAGTTTCAATCAGTTGAATGCCATGTGATTGTGTGTTGAACCCTGTTGTATGATGAATGTCATAAACCAGATCTTACATTACATCTGTTGCCAAAACTCATGAGTGAACCCTGTCATACAGGCAACATATGAACTTGAAGTACAATCTTTTTAGGGTCCCAGATCAGATGCGTCTATACCTAGTGCTGCAGATGATGCTGCCTTAGTCTTTTTGGGCCACACAAAGCAGGTGACATGCCTGTCGCTGTCACTGGATGGAATGATCTTGGTGTCTGGTTCTGGTGACTGCACGGTGAAAGTCTGGGACACACCAAGTCGTCAGTGTCTTCGGACTCTCTTACATAAAGGTATGCATTTAGCCAAGAATCTTCATAGTTTGGCCAGTTGGCTACAGAGGTCTCCTCAAAGCAAGCCAGTACGTTGTAATACTGGCAAATGCTAAGTTATATTCCACTGTGCTGACTTGCCCTTCAGTCAGATTTCCCCACAAAACGTCTTGGATGTTGATTATTGCAGGTGCTATTACCAATGCTGCTATCCTCCCAACACCCTGTGGTCTGAAGAGTCAGATTCGCCCCAGCTTCCCAATACAGCCATTCCAAAGACATATGTACAACACTGATAGCGACAAGGAGGTCAATCAAGGTTTCATTGTCAGACAGGGGACAATGGAGACAAAGGTGTGTGTTAGCTACATAATCTGCTTTGTCTTGAGCTTGACAAAGCCTGCAAGCAGCACTAAATTCATTCGAGCTTGAGTTGTCTGACAACTGCCCAAGTGGTTTTGTCTTTACCAGTTGATTTAAATGGTAACTTTTGTTACAGTTCCCTTTTGATTTTCAGAGTGAAGTAGCAGACATAGCTAGTGTGCTTTCACAATGCAAGGGACATTGGAAGGAGGTAAGGGTTGCATCCATATCACACACTGAAACCGACATTCCCCCGGTATGCCCAGCTGTATTGAAAACATGTTCTTGCATGTTCATGAATTTGCCCGCCAATATTGTCTTTTCGGCTATTGTCGAAGTTGGTACTCAGCTGGTTGAATACTTCACGTCGTAAGATTAAGCCTTGATATTGATATTATCTACAATCTTTCAGCCACCATCAGAGATGATGGTTGAAGACTCTGTGAAAGATCTGGTTGAAGAACTGCAAAAGGAAGTTAACGAAGTGAAGAAAACGAATCAAGAAATTTACCAGTATGCTATGAAGTCCCTGGCACAGAAATGAGATGGTGCAGAAGTGGAGAAACAACATTTTCATCTATGCTGTTGTTAAAGCAGTGCAGTCTTGTGATGATAACTATGTTTTTTGACAATATTGTTGAAATAAAAAACTTTGGTAATGAATGGTAATTGTTGCTCTCAATTCATTATACATGTATTTTTTCCAAGATTTCAAGGCATTTGCTTGTATTCGTGGTTTTTATTCTAAGGTGTTGTTCTAGAGCATGTCACTGCATGATTTTACACTTGTAAAAAAGTATTATTGTACATGTATTCTTGTTGTTATGAGATGTGAATGAGAATGTATGAAGCCAGCCAGTGATTGGCAAGGCGGTGATGAGGTGTGCTTAGAATAAGTACCACCTTGGCTAGTTTCCTTCACTGAATCAGTGGAAGTAAACATGCCAGTTGTGGAACTTGCTCCAATAGGTGAAGTGGATCGCAACCTGAGCATTCTGTTGTCTTTCTACAGTTTTTCGTGTTATGTAATGTGATAGTGATACAGTGTTATGTGTCCTCTGACTTTAGGTGGATTCACTCCCAATTCCCTCACCAATAGCTCTCCAGGGGCCTGTGCTTCAACAAATCGCACAACTTGAGTAGGCCATCCTTGACCAAAGTTGTAGGCCTATTTGATATAGCCCACCATTCATTTTTTTGCTCCTTTCTCCCTTTCAGAGCAATTAAAAGGACCCAAAATTCCCACAGTAATTCCCATATTTTGCCAATGGTAAACCCCAAATATCCTGCAGGACAACTGAGGGTGGCGGTCCAGCCAAGGGAAGGTCAGTCATGGTGCCCATGACGCCCGGACACACTGATTGACAAGAAGTTCGCATATTGTGACTAAACGGTCGATGAAGGCAAGGCAAGGCAAGGTGAAGGGATATTCCTGGTGACGTCACATCTTAGCTTCGGATGGCTGGATGGAAATCCGGCGGGAAACGGACCATATCGGCCAACAAAGTTCACTATCACGTGGTCATGTTAATGTTTATTAAATGGTGTGGATTAAAAATCGTCCTTTCAGTTGACAATGTTTCACCTTTTCCTTCCTGAATGATGTCACACTGGCTATCTACGTCCCGCCCTGTCATTTCCATTTCTTCGTAAAGTAAGCCCACTTGAAGCCCATCAGACGGTACGGTCTGTGTTAAGTCATAGGGGCCTATAATTATTTCTCTGGGGCGGATCCGCATTTCGGGAAAGAGTGCTCACTGTGCTAGAAACATCGAAATCGACTGTGAATTTCAATGATTTGCTCCAAATTTCCGATTTTCACGGTCGATTTTAAATATTTGTTGGCCGAAAGCCCCCCCCCCCCGTATCCGCGCCTGATAAAAACTTCCATGGCTAGACTCCATGGTCTAGCTGGCAGGCCTCGTCAAGTCCCTTTTTCAGTGGGGAAAACTACATGTACGTTGAGATTACGCTCGTTGTCGTCTTTGCTGAATGTCGTCAACCGAGTCGAACGTGGGTCCCTGTGTTCCGTATCGGGCGCGGAATTTTTTCCCCGAACCTTTCGTGAAAAACTCCACGAAAGGTTCGGGGAAAAAGTTCGCGTCCGGGTCAGGGATGACGCAAAAACCGAACCAATGCCCTTAGCAAATAAACTGAACCAGGACACAGTCATTGTTGTTAATTTGTGAATGTATCGCTTAATTTCTTCAAATTTCAAAGTTAATAAGCCGGCCTGCCTTGTCCTCATCAGGATTGGATTGACAGTGATTTAGCTGTCCAACAAACTCAATCAGCTGTCAGACAAACTCAATTAGCCTAGATTAAGACTGAGTGCGTCAACAAAAAAGACTGATAGCCTTGAGCTGAATCGGTGAAAATAACGTTCGAGATCTATACGGCGTTGTGACTTCGGTGGTTGAAGTCGGGGAACCTCAGCAACAGGAACATGATCCTTTTGTCACTTCTGTTTTCTTGCCTAGGAACTTTCGGTTTTGTTCATGCTGGCGATAATGGAACATTTTTTCGTTCTGATGGTAAGTGGAAAATCTTCGTCTCCCATCTGATTGCTTGTCTGTCTCCACCATCAACATTTTCCAAACATTTCTGCGACAAATCATTTTGAAAACAGTTTTGGAAATGTTGCGGCTTGTTTAGGGTTGGTCTACACATCATCAAAAAACACCAAAAACATGTTTTCAATTTGTTTTTGTAAAAGTTGCAGATCCTGTCCACACTGTGCAACAAACCGAAAACAACAGTGAGGAAATGTTGCAGCCGGATGTTTTTGAAATGTGATGGTTACGGCAAGAGGCGTGTCTTGTAGGTGTCATTGATTCACGTTGGTGCTTGCTTGTGCGACTTGGTGAGAGCCCTTGCCGATATATCAGACGGGGTGGTGAAGGTCATGAGGTGGTTCATCCAATTCCTTGATACGACCGTCTCCTCTGGGCATGTAGCCTCGATCATCTGTCTTGGCTAACTGGATTTTGCGCAACACTTGCGGTGCAACGAGGCCGGGGAGGTATCATTTATTCAAAAGCGCGTGGCACCAAAGCCAATTGTTACTCGCAAAGAGTTACTCGAGTTGTTGGTGGAGTCAAATCCATTTGTCTGTCGACTTGTACCGACCGATTCCTCTTTCAGTCATCCAAAGTGTCTGTAAATGTCGACCCGGAGAATGGAGGCGATATGACGCCTTCCAACAAGCAGCTTACCCGGGACCCGAGGCTTACCCTCGGACTCGTCCGAGTCCAATTACCATCACACCTTCACTGAGACTCGACGATGGCTTGGGAGCAGACGATTTGTTAGCTGGATCCGGAAAGGTCGTATCATTCAACAAAGATGATTGGGCGACAGCAGTGTTGCGTAATCACGATGTTTATATTCTGATAGATGACAGAAGTGAGCTTGAAGATGTCATCATCAGAGGGATTCGATTCAATGTGAATTGGGTAATAAACGTGGCACTACAGGTTTTTAAGGCGGGGAATTGGACAACGTTCGCGCAAAAGGTTGGTAGACTATGATTAAACACGACGATTGGGGATACCTCATTTATAGTCCAGATGTGCACGTACTGTAGCCCTATAAATTCATCCACCGATCTCCGTCCGATCGTCAATGACATGTTCTTCTAAAGGCCCGTTTCCACTATAGCGGATTCTGCCGCGGCGAGCGGAGCGGTTTTCACAGGCATTGGGATAATCAATAGGCCATTGTATTGTTAAACCATCGAAGGATTATCCAAAGCCCTGTGAAAACCGCACCGCTCGCCGGAAAACCGCCGCGGAATCCACTACAACGGTTTCCGGTGCGGTTTGCGAAAAGTGTCAGGGAGTAGATGTTTAAAGTCATGCTCGTGAGATGTGTTTTGCGGACATCACAAAATAAACTCGCAGCGATGAGCGCAGCGTTTAGGACCCACCTCTAGAGGCAGCATAGGCCTAGAATCTAGTGCATATTGATATGGTTAGGCTACTGTCACAGAATTGGTGGCACGAGGATCCAACTTGACATCCGTCATTTCGTCAATGTCAACATTTGACCCAGATCTCATGAGTTCATAGTTACCAACGCCACCTGTTGTATAGTGGCAGTACTGTTAGTAGCCCAATAGCAAGCTGCCTCAGAGTCCCTTTAAGTTCACAGCTCGCAGTAGTACAGAATGAACGATGCGAGCATTAGGCGTCGCCATGATTGAGGGGGAGGGACTGATGGAGAACCTTTGTGGGTTGACACAGCATGATTGTCGACACAAACTTTATTAAACAGACAACGATCGATGGTTTATCCTCCTGCATCTCACTCCTTGTAGCATACCCCTGAAGGAGAAAACGTCACAGAGACCGACTTCAGGTTTTCGTCTGCTGAATGCGAGGAGAACTGCTATGGTCTTGAAGGACAGTTGATTCGCATACTTCTTGAACCAGTCGACGCCTGGCACGTAGCTGAAATCGACGGTCTTGTGGTCGACTTGTGCCAGAGTGACGCCTATTATAATAATAATGGTGAGTTCTTATATAGCGCGGACTCATGTACTTGTTTGAGATTGGACCAGGACATTGTTAAAGAACCTAAACTTGGTGTCAAATGAACAGCTGACAGTTCAGGATTCCTAAGTCTTATGCGAAGAAATGAGGAAGATAGGTAGGCCTAGTTACCACCATTGTTTTTGCGGGCTATTGTTGTAATCCGTCTCTTGTCCCTTTCTTTCTTTGTGAAATGACAACACATAATCCAATAGTAGTACATGTAATTGCAACGACTGACGGTTTCACCGCTTCATGAAAAAGTCTCCCCTGCCTGTCACAACCTCTAGTGAACCATGTAGCCAAAAGGCTTGTTCTTACCGAGTTTCAAAGTTCTCAACTTGAAATCCAAAAGTAACTTCTTTTACGGACAAGCGTTCAAGTGATTTTTATCTCAAGTGGAAACGAATATTTTTCTGTGTGCTCAGTCGCTGCGATGTACGCGGGGTTGCGACTGATCTGTGCCGGTTTTCTGAACAAAACCGAGTCTCATCGAGTCCCAACGCCCCGGATGTCCGAGTTGCTGCCCGTCGCAAGTGCGATGTACGCGGTCAGGACATGACAACTGATTGGATCCTCCTAGTTTATTGATTGAGCTGCTGAATTTGCGATGTGCGCGCAGCGCGTACATCACCGGCGACTGATTCAATACGTTGCTTCCAGTCGCAAAAGTGCGATGGCCGCCTGGCTAGTCTCGCGCAACCAGCCCCTCGTTCATACTCCGAGGTCGTCATGGAAATTTATTGGAAATTGCAAGAGTCTGGTGGCACGAGACTAACGCCTGGCTTACTGACCCACGTCGACGTTCGTACAAATGTCCCAAGTGCTGCGCCCGTCGTCTCATCAAATTCGGTTGTGTTGGTTCACATAATTTGCCTTCTTTTCCAGCTGTGCCTCGGCTACATGTAGAATGTCTCCAAGCTCCAGACGGTAGGGACTACGTTGGTAACGTAAACAGGAGCATCTCGGGAAGGCGATGTCTCCCTTGGTCGTCGCTGGTTCGGTACCAGGCTCTCAGGTCACGGTTTCCTGATGGGCTCGAGGGCGCGGCAAACAGATGTCGCAATCCGTCCTCCGAAACGACAGGTCCCTTCTGTTTGACACGAATCAATGGTAAAACAGCTGAAGAATCATGCCATATCCCATCATGTGAGTGCCTTGGGTCATTCCGCGCTGTCGTAGCTAAAAACCTGTCATATGACATTCTACCTGTCCTCCCTTTGACTTCTATTCATATGATAAACAGTTCAGATTGGCAAGCTGTGTCCACGCCAGAAGACTGTGACATAAGCGCGTGGTTATACCTGTCTGAAAAAGCCCGGACTTTTCGAAGCCCGGTGTGACAGGCGATATAGTCCGCCAGTGGCCATGGTCCGGAGGACCCCTGTCCCTAGGGATAAATGTCCTGACCGGACGACTATTCCTAGCCTTCATAAGAAGTGAGAGGGGACTACATTCCCTATAGGACTATATCACCTGTAGACATGATTTATCAACATGTCTACATGTATTTCAGTTGGAGGGGGCGATCTTTGGTACCGAGTAGTCAAAGTTCAAAAAGGCCCATCCATATACATGTACCATTGAAAACATCAAAGACAACGGAACATGTACTAGCGAAAAATGGACATGTTTGTATAGCAGGGGTCATGAATGCATGTCGATTGAAACTGTACGTCGACGAGTGATTTGCATCAATAAATCCAATAGCTGCATTTTCTTCAAACCTGTATCATTGTCGGGTTAACACACTCACTTTTCCCTGCTTTCAACAGCAGTGGCTTTCAAATGGACAGCCATGTTGGACGAAAACAATGCATTTGGTAGCTATGTTGGAAGAACAACAATAGTAAACTTCTATTGGTGTCGATCTATCTGCCAGTGTTTCCAGAACAATAGGGGGAACACTGACACACGGAAACACTGAAAAACTTTACACCTGCATAACTCCGCGACCACTGCAGTATCTCACTTAGATTCATAAAAAAACATACATGTATTTTAGGTCGGTTGCCGGAAGCCGTGGACATGGAACTCACCTGTGCGGCGGGTGAATACTGCTCATTCTACTGGGGCAACACGGAAGGTGTCAAAGTTACCTCAACGGTCACACTCCGCTCGTCAACTGGTGGACCCGCAAACGAACTAGAAGTCTTCACTTCCATAAAGCCGAACGTCTCCGTGATGCCAGATGAGATCGAGTGGTCCAAACTTTCTGACCCGACTTTCTATTTGATATTCGAGTTTGACCCAGAGATGATCATTTCTGGCTTTAACATGGAGATTGTGGACGTTGTCACGTTAACGCTGCAGCACAGCAGAGATGGACAGCAGTGGACGCCAATAAAGACTTTGGTGAGTTCCGAACGATCGTCCTCCAACAATTTTTAATGGTGAACTCTTACTCATTTGCATAAGTGGGATACCTGCTGGTGTACAGCCTGGTGAAAAACTGCTTACACGATAAGAATAAAGGCGGATTTATACTTCTGACGCCGTCACCCCGCCGTAAAACGCTGGCATTCGCTTGGCAGTCTGCGAATGAAAAATATGCGCAGAATACTTTGAGTTATGCACATGATGTACATTCTGCACATATTTTTCATTCGCAGTGAGGTGTTGCAACTTGAAAACTTGCGCCAAGCACGACATGATGAAAATGGGGCCGTGATTTGGTCCCTGCGGGGATATAGTCATGACAAGATCACCCTCGGTAAAAATTTATTGGAAATTGCAAGAGTCTGGTGGCACGAGACTAACGCCTGGCTTACTGACCCACGTCGACGTTCGTACAAATGTCCCAAGTGCTGCCGTCGTCTCATCAAATTCGGTTGTGTTGGTTCACATAATTTGCCTTATTTTCCAGCTGTGCCTCGGCTACATGTAGAATGTCTCCAAGCTCCAGACGGTAGGGACTACGTTGGTAACGTAAACAGGAGCATCTCGGGAAGGCGATGTCTCCCTTGGTCGTCGCTGGTTCGCTACCAGGCTCTCAGGTCACGGTTTCCTGATGGGCTCGATGGCGCGGCAAACAGATGTCGTAATCCGTCCTCCGTAACGACAGGTCCCTTCTGTTTGACACGAATCAATGGTAAAACAGCTGAAGAATCATGCCATATCCCATCATGTGAGTGCCTTGGGTGTCGTATCTAAAAACCTGTCATATAACATATTCTATCTGCCCTCTCTTGTTTTGACTTCTATTCATATGATGAACAGTTCAGATTGGCAAGCCGTGTCCACGCCAGAAGACTGTGACATTGCCGTGGTTATACCTGTCTGAAAAAGCCCGGACTTTTCGAACCCCGGTGTGACAGGCGATATAGTCCGCAGTGGCCATGGTCCGGAGGACCCCAGTCCCTAGGGATAAATGTCCTGACCGGACTATTCCTAGCCTTCATAAGAAGTTAGAGGGGACTATATTCTCTATAGGACTATATCACCTGTAGACATGATTTATCAACGTCTACATGTATTTCAGTTGGAGGGGGCGATCTTTGGTACCGAGTAGTCAAAGTTCAAAAAGGCCCATCCATATACATGTGCCATTGAAAACATCAAAGACAACGGAACATGTACTAGCGAAAAATGGACATGTTTGTATAGCAGGGTCAATGCATGTCGATTGAAACTGTACGTTGACGAGTGATTTGCATCAACAAATCCAATAGCTACACTTAGGTTCATAAGAACCCCTAGGCTACTTGTACATGTATTTTAGGTCGGTTGCCGGAAGCCGCGGACATGGAACTCACCTGCGCGGCGGGTGAATACTGCTCATTCTACTGGGGCAACACGGAAGGTGTCAAAGTTACCTCAACGGTCACACTCCGCTCGTCAACTGGTGGACCCGCAAACGAACTAGAAGTCTTCACTTCCGTAAAGCCGAACGTCTCCGTGATGCCAGATGAGATCGAGTGGTCCAAACTTTCTGACCCGATTTTCTATTTGATATTCGAGTTTGACCCAGAGATGATCATTTCTGGCTTTAACATGAAGATTGTGGACGTTGTCGCGTTAACGCTGCAG
Organism: Notospermus geniculatus; assembly: GCA_002633025.1. NCBI lineage: Eukaryota > Metazoa > Nemertea > Pilidiophora > Heteronemertea > Lineidae > Notospermus > Notospermus geniculatus. The sequence goes on along the minus strand of NMRB01000016.1, from coordinate 45,198 downwards.
CACAGCAGAGATGGACAGCAGTGGACGCCAATAAAGACTTTGGTGAGTTCCGAACGATCGTCCTACAACAATTTTTAATGGTGAACTCTTACTCACTCTTAAAAAATTCTTGTCACCGCAACTTGTCTGCGAATATTGATGAGATGCTTTAGTCAGCCTGACGAATTACGTCATTCATGACACAATTTACTTGTCATGGCGAGTCGCACATCTCTGTGACGAGTTCAGTTTATCCAGTTGACAAGGTCTCTAGTTATGGCGATAAGTTGCAGGTGGCAGGACATTATTGCGCATGCGCTTCCCTCACATTTATCGCTCAATTTCTTGAACTCTAAGCATGCTGTCACCATCGTTGCCTCAGTAGCCACGCGGGTTTAGGGGTTATGTCTAACAGATGTATTTCACAGGTCGTAGGTTCGAATCCCGCCGTAGGCCCTGAAATTTGGGAGGGTTTTTCTTTCATATGTACCTGTTGTTAGTACTTGTAACTACCGCATAACGGTCTCTTGGCGCACGAGTTTTAATTTTTGTGTAGACGAGATGTATTTGTTTCAATGATAAGATGTCTCTTTTCCGACGATGACAAGTTAAAAACTTGTCAATTGACAAGATAGACCCTGTCAATTTAAGCATATTCTGAGAACGAGTTCCAGCTTGTCAGTACGACGAGAAATTTTTTAGAGTGCTCATTTGTATTTTAAGTCGGATACCTGCTGGTGTAGAGCCTGGTGAAAAACTGCTTACACGATAAGAATAAAGACGGATTTATACTTCTGACGCCGTCACCCCGCCGTAAAACGCTGGCATTCGCTTGGCATGCGTGGATTTGGAGTTTTCATTAGGCCAACCGGCCTAGCGTACGGCGGGTGACGGCGTCAAAAGTATGAATCCACCTCAGCTCGTCACGCTGCTCTGTGTATCCACTAGGCCTATATTGTGAGCTTATTCTGTCACACAATAGCAGTGAACACTCACAGATGGGGGAATAACTTCCAAAACGACGGTTCTTGCATACTCTTGCTTGCTCTTGCACACGTCTCCCCCCCCCCCCCTTGAAGATTTAAGACACTGTCCCAGGCACATGTATGAACGAATCCAAGTTTGTAGGATTTCTCATTGGTGGCAACAAATTTCCATATGTGTTCTTTACTGCTAGAATATCCCCACCATAAAGCAAGCAACATTGCATCGTTCATCGTGGAAGTTTGGGTCGTCCAGCTGCCCGTTCCAATGCAGTGGGATCAAAACCAAGTACATCCGGCTAATTGTCAAGGGAATCGGATCCCACGTCGCTCCTAAACTGTCCCTGGTCTACATATATGCGTGTAGGCCACTTGAAGGTATGACAGCCTTTCCGACCCTCTAGCTGCATTTCCAATGGGGATCCTAGCCCGCTGCCACCATTGCTTTAGAGCATGTGGGAGAAAGGTTTTTTTGTCAAATCACGTCAACAACATTCTTTGCTGATGCTGACGATGTTATGTACGTACATGCACATGTACATGTACGTGATACCTTGAGGTATGTTGTTCAAATGTAAGAATGTGGCCAATGTACACGCAGCTTCCCCGATTTTGTCGAAAGGTGGCGAAGATACGCATCCAATTCAGAGATTACCTCTGTTCTCCCCATTCACTTCAGCTCTGACGTCCGTGTGCGAGTTTGGTCCTAGTCGATTGATTGACTTCGGATACAGGAACCATGTCGTCCTTCGCTCAAACCTGGCAATGGTGACGAACATTGAACACATCCTTTGGGGGATTGGGCTATCGTACGTCCAAGCAGACCAGGCTTCCTTCCAAGAAACCCGTCGACGTGGTCATCAGCCTTATGTCGAATTCTCGTTTAGGACTTCTCGCAGTTTCATTGTCAAGCGGGTAATACTTTCCTCATGGTATGTGAGGAAGATGCAGTTGCTTGGCAGCATGGACGGAAAAACCTGGGTGCTGATTGGAAAGAAGGTGATGTATCTGAATGAAATGGAAATTGTAGGGTCACAATCGGGCGCAAGGTCTTGGCTATTTCAATCAGAATGAACGATATGATGTCGAAGTCGAAAAGAAATGGACTGAAGAGGCATGGTCGTTGTAAATGTTGTAGTCCCCTCTAGGTTTCCCGTAAATGACACAAACACATTCTATTCTAGAATCTAATCGATGAGAGATTTGACGACGACGACTTGCCCTTGCACTCTAGATTCTGGCCGCGGAGGACCTACTTTACGAATAACGCTGGCGGGTGCCCCCATAACTGTCGTGGCGTCCAAGTTAAGTACCTCCGACTGGTTGTCCAAGAGTCGGTATCAGCACAGGCACCGCGGTTCAAGGGGCTAGAGATCGACGTGTGTTTCAATAATGATACCTGTAAGTGTTCCATGAAGTCTTTGACAGCGAAATGGTGTCTTCTGTACCGGTTGTAAGAGTTTGAATCGTTTCCACGACCCAAGAGTTTGAATCGTTTCCACGACCCAAAGCAATGGTTGTCGCGGGGAGCCCGAGGAAACCACCACGTGTGTGTCTGTATCCCTTCATGCCATTGTCCTTCTAAATGTCACCGAAAGTCTTTGTGTAAAAGGTTTATGTACATGTAGTACTACCTGTTTTGTCTGTTTTCAGCTCCTGTACCCACTGTTGAGTGCAAAAGTACAACGAATGGACGTTCGTACAGCGGTTACCAGACCAACTCGTCCACCACCGGCTTGCCGTGCCGTCCCTGGAAAGACTCGCCCTACTGGAAGAACTCTATGTTCCCCGATGGTACCGTAGAGGAAGCATCCTCGTACTGCAGACACCCTGACTCCTATCCCCGACATCCGGGAGGGCCTTGGTGCTTTACGGAGGACGGAGACCAGTACTGCGACATACCTGCTTGTTGAGACAAATATGATACTTATGAATTCCAATGACATTCTTGTTGGTTTATCTATTGCATTGACCCCTTATGACCATTTCTTATTTGTAACAGTGCACTAAAGACGATAGCATGCTCAGCATCTCCATTCGGAGGCGCCTACAAGCTAAGATATAAATATACGAATTCAAGCAATAATTCATATTTTCAAATATTATAAATAAGTTGAGGAAAATACGTAGTAACTGCTGTATATCTGCATTTATCTCCCCGTCAAACATCAACCAAAATAACGACTCGACTTTGCTGCAGATTTGCAGGATGATGAAAGCAGTCGTGACTACAATTGTTGCTGAGGTAATCGACGAGTCCTCGGATGAACGCGACTTGCTCAGTGCTTTGTTTCTTTGACTCCTTTTGACAACCACGATGATGCATGTGTTGAAGATCGAAAGAAATATGATAGGGAAATAGGCGACAACCAAGTTCACCATGATCATGTAATGTTCATCCCATGGTTTATCAAAATTGTACGGGCAATACCAATGTTTGTATTTCTCTTGAAAACGGCGGAGCGCGAGGTTCACAATGCCGAGAGCAATGCAGAATAAGACAATGACAGAAGCAGTGATCTTGGCCTTGTGCATTGTACAAATTCTTGCTGCTTGTAAAGGCATTGTTAGCGCGATAAAACGGTCAAAAGTCATAGCCACGACGACCAAAGGAGAGAGGGCCAGGCCTACCTCTACACTTGCTTGGTAATAGATGCAGTATCCATGCTTCACGTCGCTGTTGGTAAAAAGTTGTGGTGCCTTGACTAGAAGATACCGTAGGATCATCCTACCATAGATATACAGACTATCAAACACGGCCATACAGCGCATGTAAAAACACGTTGTACTCTTCTCGTACTTTTTCTGGCTCATCAAGAGAAAGCTCAGTACGTTGCCGATGAGCCCAACTACAATGAGAATCGGGGGAATCGGAACTGTCATTATGTACACAGCAATATCCACACCATATTTTAATGAGTTTTCCCTGGCGTGGTCCTTCGTCGTTGGAACGCTATCAGCCATTATCATGGAATTTTGGCGGTCCGAAATCGCCTGTGTATGAAGTATATAAACTTAGAACGCGAGTTCGCAGTTTGTATTTAATATTCGTGGGATTCCTTGATAGTTAATACCGTCACAATTTCCATAACATTTTGCTGATATGCATATGTAGTATAGGCCTAGAGGCGAAATTTTCGTCTTTACGATCTCCCTGGTGATGTTGGTCTCCTCCGCTGCCTGGAGATATTCGGTAGCGAGAAGTCCAAACTTAGAAAACCTCACACCGTACAGTCTTTGTGCAACGATAGTGTTGGTCGTCAGAGTAAGAAATAAACGAGTCGGTCAGTCAACATAGACGACTTGTTTAATACCTTATTCCGCTGACCTCCAACGAAAACCCATCATCTTTTAAAATGAGCAATTTTTCGTTCAGGTCAATGATGTAAAGAAGCCTTTGCCAATGCCTCCTTGTGCAATCTGGTCCCCAGACGTCAGGCCTGGTCCTTGGATTCGACGTCGCGCTTTGGCGATGTCTGTGAGTCTTGATCGGCGACACCTAGCATTAAAATTGCTCTCTCTGAACCCCACCTGCATCCGAAGAAAACGACTTTAAACTGATCCCTTCACCATCTGCTCTCAAAGCGAATCGAAAGCGGATTTTGTTTACATTTGGATGGTGTTTGTAAAATTCAGCCAATCAGAATGCACGAAAATTTCTTTTGTTGACATTCTGGAGAAGTTTGTTTACATTTTCCCCAAAAATTCGTCCCCTTTCAAATTCTATTTCTAAATCAAATTTTTTCGCTTTTGATTCACTTTAAGTCCACTTTTCAGTGATGCTTTGAGTAAATGTGCCGTCTCTGTGTAACGATGTAGTTCCGAGAGGTAACAATGTGGTAACAATGAGGCAACTGTAGTCTTGACCTTTGATAAGTCACCTGACTCTTTTAGTTGTATTTTGTCACATGATATCTGATATATTTGATGCCTGTGACATGGCTTATATTTTTTCAAGGTCGTTTCAGTTTTCATTGAATTCTTAGTGTAACCCTGTACGACCCGGTTGTACGGTCTCGTGGTAAAGGTGCGTACACGTTGCACGACTCACCGGGAAAATTCAGGGTATATGCACCATGGTTAATGAAACAACGTGGGAACCAATTAAAGCACTTTTTACCCAGTAACAATTATTCTGATTGGCTGACGGGAAAGGTCAGGATCAGGGACAGCATTACATCGGTATAGAGAATGATGTATCCAGGATTTTGCATCCGACGGCCCTCAATGTTATGAATTCGCTGTCATGTTTCCTTTGTTATTGGTCTTACGGTGGCAGAATGAGATCAAGTGTCATGAGTGGAAATCAAGTTTAAGTTGGTTGCTTGCGAGCGAGTCATCTGATGGTCGGTAGGCTGAAACGGTCGTGACGTGGCCAGCTAAAAAATAAGTGAAGCCACCCCTTCCCTACCTCTAAAACGAAAGCCCGCAATATTTCCATTCATGATTGAAAACGAGTGGTCAGATCATCCAGGGTAACTCCCGAAAACTGCCGATATCTTCGACTCGGATGCCATCACGCCAACCAGAAGGCCGTAAAGAAAATCTCCAATAGCCGGTAGATGGCTGCCATTAACTGGGGTTACAGTACAGCATCAGAAAAACTGTGACTTGTTACATCGTGTGGACAACCCCTTTTGCACTACAAGTCGCGAATCTCCTACCACTACCTATCTTGGTAAAGAGTCGCGTCGAATAATGTCAAAGGGGTTTAAATACAAGAAGGTGTTGTGTACGGGTGTGGCTGGTTGGGAGGGGGTAATCGCTATTCTATTCCTAAGGCAATGTTACGTGGGGGTGCGTAGGCTCAAAATTTTCTCACAAAAGCCTATCCCCTTATGTCATAATAAGCAACACAATACGAGCATGTCAGGTACAAGTTCCACCTGCTCAGAATCCCTGGTATGTCTCTTCGAAAAAGTGTAGCACTGAACTCACCCGTGATCATTTCAGATTTGATACCGGTAATTTCGTTTGGATTCAGTGTAGGCCAACGCCTACTTGTACCTGCATTAGATGTGCACGGAGATCGTGAAAGACGATGAGCTCCCACGCGTAAAGGTGTCGTTGAGCCCATTGCTCACGCTCAGAAAGTAACTATCCCCTCTCGAATAAAATATTGTATTGCCTCGAAAGAGTGGTGGGCAATTGCGGGCTACATACACACGGAAAGCCAAAGTGTATAAGTCTTAGTGTGTTATACAACACAGCAACTGGCTTTCCTCCTTCAGTGACCGACGGGAGGTACCAATATTATCATCCTCTGCGGAAAAACCTGAAGATCAACGATATCAACTCTCTTCGGAGACGTTTACAAGCTACGACGTAAAAGTACGAATTCAGACAATAATTCAAATTCTCAATTAAAACGAACAGGTTGTTCATGATGCGTAATACCTGCTTTAAGTTTGCAGTGACCCGCCCTTTGAACGTGAACCAAAACACTGATTCGATTTTGCCACATATTTGCAGCACTATGAAAGCAGTGGTGACGATGATCGTTGCTGTCGTAATCGATGTATCGTCAGATGATGTTGACTTGTTCAGTGCTTTGTTTCTTCGGCTTCTTCTGACAGCGAGGATGACGCCTGTGTTGAAAATAGAAAGAAGTACTATCGGGATGTAAGCGATAATCGAGGTGGTGATATACCCATAGATGGAATCCCATGGTGAGTCAAACATGTATGGACAATACCAATGTTTGAATTTCTCTTGGTATCTGCGAAGTTTGAGGTTTATAAGACCAAGAGTAATACCACATATCAGAATGACCAAAACAGTAACTCTTGCTTTGCGCATTGTGCATATTCTTGCTGCTTGTAAAGGCCACGTCAGGGCGATGAAGCGGTCGAAAGTCATCGCGACCAGTACCAATGGAGACATTATCAGACCTGTCTCGACACTTGCCTGGTAATACAAGCAAAAAGAATGCTTTATCGCGCTGTTTTTGAAAAGTTGCGGCGCAATTACCAGTAGATACCGTAGAATCATCCTGCCGTAGATGTACACACTGTCAAATACGGCGATACTGCGCATGTAAAAACATGTTGTACTCTTCTCATACTTCTTCTGGCTCATCAAGAGAAAGCTGAGCAAGTTACCGATCAGCCCAGCTACAATGAGAAATGATGGAATGGGAACTGTTATTATGTAGACTATGATATCTACAGTGTATATCAGCGTACTGTCCCCGACGGAACCAACAAACGTCGAATTACTGGCAGACACTGTCGTTGCCATGATGGATCTTGAGAAGTCGGTAGATGTTGATAGCGTACTCTTTATTTTTTCGCTGGGATAGACCTGCAGATATCACGAACACCAGGTGTTGTAAAATTAGAAGCCCAAAATCTGACTTTTGAGGAAACCCCTCGGGTTTAAACTCCAAACCCTGCTATTGTGGTTATTTTGGTTTTACCACAATATAAATGGCAACTGTAATTCTCATATCTATGGTCATCGAAGTTTTCGCAGAGAAGTAAACAAAATCCATTTCGTGCAGACGTTTATTCTGCTCCTAAGTGGACCTGCAGACGGATAAAGATTCACTTAATCCAGTCACTTTGGAAAAAACGGCAAAATTTGGATTAGTCCACCTTGCATTCCGCAATTTTGACTTTTTGGTTAAGGTCTGCAGACTACGCCAACTGTGATAGTCCGTAACGATGCTGATGGCCAGAAGCTATAGGTGGTTGATAGCGAAGGTCCAAAGTCGAACAACAACTCCAGGGTACCCTCATAAAAGAGACGAATTCATGCAACTGACATGAATGATTCTTGAAATATACAATTCTGTTTGAGATTCCTCCCTCGTCCACCGATTGCAATATCTTGTAACCTGCTCTATATGGGCCGAAAATCATCTTCGTCTAACCGTCACTGGAAGAACCGTATTTGGATGTAAAGCTTACAACTCTGTTATGAACATTGAAACTTATCCCTATTTGTACACATCTCGGCCTATTATGATACTCGATATTTCGTTTATGAACTAAAAGCATCGATCTAAAAGTGTCGGCTTTCCAAAGTCACTTCTCAGTCACTTCAAGTGCCATATTTCTATCTATTGGTAATACATTTATGGGGTCTAAAACCGGCGAGAAAAAAGTTAGCTGTACATAGACACCTCAATTTGTAATACAAGTCTGTGTAAGTATTGCAATGGGATTCCAATGAACGATTTTAAGAATCTCAATTAGGGGTATAAAGCTACTGAATTGAAATGTCCATCACATGATTTCAGACACCTCAGACATCAGACTGATCAAAAATCCATGTTGGATCTGGTCACGAAATTGGTAGTCAAAATCGGTCTGGCTCATGGACTATGAGTTTTTATGTACATTGGCATGTTCATCACAGTCTTTTGCGTTTCAAAACCCCCTTCCGTCGCCCAAAGAGTTGATAGATGAGAAGCGAACTTCGCAACCTCATTTCTACCTCTTATGGCTATAGTTATTCAACATCGAGGGAAAATCCACCTGAGTTAATGAGAATGTGTCCATAAGGAATTAAATGAATTTGCCGAATTTCATCCGTTGTGGCACATCTGGCGTCGGAGTACGTTCATCTGTAAATTGAAATAAGCTAATGTATGAAACGAAATTGTTGTAATTGTTCGGTTACGTTATACATCCTACTGGTGCAAATCGTGTTTACAGGCCACCTTGAATTTTGCATAAATCCTGGTTGCCGTACCAAGGGGCCGGTCAATGACCAAGCCAAAATCTAGAATAACTCACGAAAAGTTACAGGGCAGGCCTATGAGTCATGGACAACACCGACAACGTCGAGCATTCATCTGAAGGCAAGTTGAGAGATTAAGGGCAAACCTACCGTAGTCAATATCTGGGGATGGTGGCGGTGACGGTCGTTTTGGGGTCGGGTTCCTTGGTGTGATGGGTCGCTTAGGTTTGGGTTTCGGCGTCACCGGCATCCTGCGGAACGAAGAACGCATTGTATGCACGCTACGTGCTTCACTGGTGTACATATAGGCCTACATACATACCTGTACATGTATACACCTGCTCTAGCTGAGAGCTATAAAGTGCATGTACATGTACATGTAAGCCTAAAAAAATACATTGTTATCATACATTTCCTACTTCACCAAGAGAAGGCCAAATAAGTCAGCCAAAATATTATGAGAAGCGGGGATGAGGATGATGTATGGTGACCCTTCTCATCAAATGAGTAGGCCCCGGCGGCCCTGCTGTGAGAAATTTCAGTCAGAAAACATCACATCCTTACTTCATTTTTCCCGGGGCAGCCTTTCTCACAGTGCAGATAACCGCCGTCATCAGCAGCATGAACCCTAATGACATCAGGAGACCCAAGACCATGTTCCCTATAATCGTATCAAGGAACCAGTTTGTCTTCGGCGGGTCTGCGAATCTAGTGATGTTGACCAGACAGCCGCCAAATACAGGGTTGTCCAGTACCGATTGCTTCGGCGCTTTCTTTACTTCGTCATAGTATCTTTCCAATATGGTTGTAACTTCAATGAATTTTTTGTCGTATTCCATTGCGTTCTTGGCATATGTCGTGTTGTCCTTGATGAAGTACAACTGAAACACGGCTTTCCCGTCCCTAGAATGGAAACAGACCCAAACGGCAATTGACATTTATTGCACGGTTAAACAGTCTCCCTGCTCCCTACTGCAATTTTACAAAGCAGCGTATTGGTATGAAGTGAATGAACATTGTATAAACCCATAAATCGTGATTTTGCTGGTACGTTTTCTAAAGTATATGTTGTGAGAAAAATCTGTTGACTCCATGCAACAGGCAACAAGCAAATGAGAAAACTCTAACGCACAGAAGCCCCTTAAGACAGGGAGAATTTTCACTGTTACCAAAATTGATATTTTTGTTGTCACTCACTTTTCCGTGATATTGTGAATTTTGGGTATACACGGCGGACACAGAGTAGCAACGGAGGCGAGGAATTTGCTTTGCTCCGCTGCAGTGTAATGTGCCATGGTNACCATTTCTTACAAAGATACTCACGTATATCGGCATCAGTACATTTGACGGTTGTCATTAGAGTGTCCACTGGGGCAGTTGTTGATATTTCAAGGTTGATATAGTCAGGAGTCACCCACTGAGGCCTCAGATCATTTACATTTCGGACATGAATCGTCACTGTCGTCGTACCGGATAGCTTCTTCGGGGGGCCAGGTGAAACGGCGTTCACCTGAAAAGAGATTTTTAAAAATTTTGTTTAACCCGTACTTGGCCAGAGGTAACTTCGCCAAAAGCAGAAGAACATACATACATGATTCTGAAAGGTTATGGAAACCGACCACTAGGTATTCATTGGAAAGTAGGCCCACAAATGAAATTCCAAAATTTGACGGTGAAAGGGTTGCAATCCTTTACCTCGAAGACGACTACGGAATACTTCTCTGCATCTAGTCCACTTCGACACCTGATTTCCGCGTGTTCGTTGTCGAGTTGCATAACCGAAAACAACTGATTCGCCAACACGGCCTGTGGATCATTAGGATCTAATTGGTATATCATTTGTCCGTGCACGCCCAAGTCAGCGTCTGTCGCGGAGACAGTCACCACAGACTGTGAACTGAACGCGTCCTCGAAAAGAGTAGCTGTGTAGCTTGTCTGTTTAAACACCGGTGCGTGGTCATCGATTCCCTGAACGTTAACTTCAACAAGCATTTCGGCACTCAACGCCGGCACGTCCGGGGCGTCCGTGCGGGCTTGTCCTTGTTGGTCACTGCAACTGATCGCTGAAATATTATTATAAAGCAAGATGTTTGAATGCTGCGCCATCAAGTCGCAAAATGTAGACAATTTGCAGCCACGTTTTAGCCTACCGGATATGTCACGGAGGCTTAGAAATCAAACATAACGATAACGACAACGTTATTTTTGTACCGAAAACGCAATATAAGATCTGCTTAATGTATTGTATGAAAAATAACGTTGTTGTAAATTTTACGTTTGTCGTTTGATTTCTAAACCTCCCTGTTAAGTCGGGCCTGCCGAAGACGTTTTCATACAATTTTTTTGCTACATTGGTTTTTAGCGGACAGATGAGGCATTGCGTCTGCATCCACTACACACACCAAAATCGCAGTTGTAAGGTCACAGCGACATGGCTTTGCCACAGGTATCAAAGGCTTGTGGTATGTGGCAAGCTGGTATCAAAAGCTAAATGCCAGAGCTTCCATTCTGTGATACCAACAGCTTACGGTGTGGTCATTGCCGATCACCTCAAACAGCAGACAGCTGACCCCCGGCAAAATGCCAGACCTCTGTGACCTTACATCTGCGAGTTTGGCGTAGGCCTATTGACAATCTAACAAATGAAAATATCTCTATCATTATGTATGTGTGAACTTACAGATATAGAAGTGGTGGGGAGGGGTGTGCGTATCATAGTTCAGAGGCTTCTCCAAATGCAGTTGATTACCAGTTACTTTGAAGTAGCTACTGTACCGCGAGTTCACAATACTGCAGGAAGGAGTCCTTCCATCACCATCAGGATCGTTGAACTTCGCTACCAAACCTAAGTCAATTTTGTTAGCGGCCCCTGGTAACTGCAAAAAACAAAATGCATGTTGGGCAACCATCACCGGCGAGGATTCCATGCGTCGCTGTCCAGCGTAGACATGGCGTCAACAGCCGATTTTGCATCTGGCGATGAGATCGCTTGCGCAATCGCCTGTTGTGCTGCGCGTGCTGGCTTTAGTGTCCCAACCTGCCTTTCCAGAACCAAATGTGAATATTGATTGAAGTCAGTACTGATTCAGCGATACTAGAGAGAAAGTACCTTACCTGCTTTTCAGTAATGGTAATCCCAGTGGTGTTTGGACTTAATGTCGGAGCCTGGTTGGACCTTTCCACAACTAAGGTTATATCCTGTGAAACACACCTCGGTGTCCCAGCAGTATCACAACAAGAGAACTTTGTCAGATACTTGTCCAATTTCGAGTGAACGATGTTGTTCTCGAAGTTTAATAGGATTCGACCTAGAAAGAAAAAGAGCCTTGTATTTGTCGGAAATCGTTGATTTCTCGCTGAGCCATCAGTCTATATATTTGACAAAATGGTATCCATGCATGTAGTTCGGTTTCTAAATGTCCATAACATGAACGTAGGCAACTTCACAAGTGAACGCAGTCAGAGAACGACTGCAGTGGTTGGCTCTGGGCTGATTTGAGCTATTTGTGGTCGTGTTCGTCTGCCCGTCGCGAAGTGTTACCTTGCGAATCCATCTGAAATTTGGACTTGGCCTGTCTATCAAATGGTGTGTCATAGACAGAGAACGACTTGGTTGTTTTCTGTCCGGCATCTTCGTCCGTACATTTGAACTGAAAAATAGGAGCAGTCAGCTGCGCTCATTGTCAAAAGATGGCTACGAAGTTCTAGCGGACCCTACAACAGACAATGCTCCTGGTTGGTGCTTTGTCAACCATGAATGGGCCGGCTAGGCATTGAATTGGACCGCAGTCACTCCTGTTAGGCTAGGGATACACTGAACGCGATTTACCCATCGCGCGCGACTTTCGCACGAATCTCTTTTGTTTCGGAGGCATTGCGGCATGAAATAACAAAGAAACAACGCGCGCGACGGGTAAATCGCGTTCAGTGTATCCCTAGCCTTAGTCAGGTGACTGACGTGACCGACAGCCCCTATTAGCTTGGTTTGACTATTCAGAATCACATCAATGAACAAATTGCGAAGCTGGACGGGATGCTGGAAATGAAAAACCGGGTAGTATTTTGGTGCGTATGTCATTACTTTGATGTTCTTGGCCCGGGGAAGGCTACTTACATCGAACAAATGGCAGCCGTAGCAGTGTAGCTCCGGGATCGTGATGGTTTTTGACGCTGGGAGATTCATCTTTGGATCCTCAGGCACGTCTTCGATGTTTATGGTCACTTGTCCCATCACTGCTGGATTAACCCCATCCATCACAAAGATGTTACAGGTGTAGGTGTTTCTGGTTTCAAAGTCAAACTTCGGGTCGGCTTTGTGTTTAATCGTTAGTTTCTTTCCCTCTGCAAAAACATTTCAAACATTTAGATTAGCTAGTATAAGACTGGGATAACGGTTCATGGATAGAGGATTATGACGATGTTATTGATAATTTTTGCGATTTCACTGATGATTATGACGATAATGGTAAAGGAAAAAGGCGCGTGGCTATAGGAACAAATCTTCAGAGATAAGAATGTAACCATAAGATCTTTTGTTCCTTTCACAGTTTTTCCTGGGGACATTCCTTCCTATTACACCGGCTACCAGTTTCGACAGGGAGTTATCACTCTCACAGATCACCACGACGAGGACGGGACAAGGAAGTCGATGCCAGTTTGTATGTGTACATGTACTAGCCCTAACATAAAGTGTATAATGTTGAGTCGATTGGCCGATGATACAGTACTCATGCACCCCAAGTGACAAACCACGTCATAGAGACACTGATTTTATAAATTGGGGGCGTGCGGACCGTTAAAGGACTGGATAATGCCAGGGGATCCGCACTGGTGACAGTCCAGGATATCTGCCCCCCCCCCGCCGAATTTCGAGAAAGGAGATATCCAACCCCATTTCTCTTTACTGACCGCTTACGATTGGTTTAGAGGTTATCTTCCCCAATACTCCCAGGAGTAACGAGATGTGGGTTATAATAATGTACTTGGGGTACGGTTAGGCACCATCCACAGGACCTCTACTTACTCTTTATCTTCGGGGTGAAGTCGAAAATATTAGTGACTGGATTGCATTGCATATCAAACTTCAGCTCTGTGGTGTCAACATCGATGGCTGTTACAGTGATGACGTCTGTGTTGGCAGCAGTCACATCCTCCTTGATCTTGACGACTTTAATCGTTGACGCGTCCCATTTCGGGGGTTCGTCATTGTTGAGGACATTTACAGTGACTTCGATGTCATCACTGCACAATACCGCTGGCGGGGGTGGCGTGGGTGGCGGGGGTGGCGGGGGTGGCACTCCCCCAATGTCACAAGCCTTGACCTTTACTTTGTACACTTTATTGGCTGATTCAAAATCCAGCACACCTTTTTTTATGCTTAATATTCCTGAAAGAATCCACAAGAAATACGATTAAAATGTAATAGATTGTGATACACAGCTTATACCATCTTCGATAATCGAAGGCTGATCTGCGTTACATCGCACATCTACCCTTCGAGAAATAGACCGGTCCACGGCGTATCTTGGCACGATGCCAACTTTACCGGTCGACCAATCAGATTGCATTTTATATCGGGTCTTCGGCAGGGGCTTCGGTTACCACTATTCATACTACGTGGAAATTTTACAACACTGGTTCTGATTGGCCTCCTCTTCTCGAGGCAGCGGATCCGTCGCAGACAGGTCACTTTCTCGAAGGGTGATATGGGATATAACGGAGTGTGGTGAGCAGATCGCCCTTCGATTATCGAAGATGAGCTTATACATATACATGTACTTGTATACAGCGTATTTCACTGCAAAACAAAGCACTTCACATTGCTCCCCCATGCAGTCTGTTTAGAATCTTTCATGTGAAGCTTGATCCCTTCATGCCAATGAGGATCCCAGCTCACTGCCTCAATAGGTGTCACTAGTGATTAAAACTATTGAAATGAAACTGACATCCCGGTCCTGATCGATTTCCCACACAAAAGGCGTCCATTGTATAGGACAGATGTGAAGGGAAAGAATGTCCTAGGAAAAACTGTCCGGGGAACAAAAGATCCTATTGTTACATTCTAATCTCTGACAATTGGTTTCTATACCCATGCCGCTTAATCCGTCATTCAACAATAGAAGTGGATACCGTACTTTTTACAGGGGGACACTATTTACTGCTACACAGGTGTAACGTTTTTCAGTGTGGCTGTTTTTCTGTGTGATTCCCATTGTTCTGAACACACTGGGAAACAGACTCGCTGTTTCTCTGTGTGTTGTTCATTGTCAAGTAGCGGCTTATGCCGTCAATCTATTGTAATGTCACACTGGCACACGGGCCTCACTGAAAAACGTTACACCGGGTTTCGGTGTGCTGTCCTCTGTCGTAGCTAGGATCCCCATTGAGGGAACTAAAATCTAACCCAATCTAGCCGTGGAGCAATGGAATGCGGAAGTAATGAACCTGAACGTGGTGGTTGACCACACAGCTTCACCAAGAACCGAATCCGCCATCGTTCACCCCCAGCGGTAGGGTAAGTGGTGACTTGTGCATTATACATGTATGTCACAACGTTGCATGTGACATTGCTTTCAACTGATGAGAAGTGATCCCCCTAGATTTACACACATCACATTTCATGCATGGGTCAAACATTTGAAATTGGCAAAATGACCAGCCACTGTTCAGCGCTATCATTTATTTGACTGTGATGGGTAAGAACTTTTACCTCAGTGTGTTCGATATAAAATGGGGTAAAATACAGGAGTTATTTTAAAGCCCAATGATTAGACATTGTACATACACCCAGTGTTATGTTTTTCAGTCTGGTCATTTTTCTGTGTGACTCCCTTTGTTTGGAACAAACTGGGAAACAGACTTACTGTTTCTGTGTGTGTCGCTCATTGTCAAGTCGCCGCTTGTTCCGTCAATCTATTGTAATGTCACACTGGCACACAGCCACACTGAACAACGTTACACCGGAACTTGAACACGTACCTTTATTTGCACCATTCTTGGTGAAAGTAAAAGGACTTGTGGCCCCTACAGGCGCAGTAAGTACCAATGCTGGCCAATTTGCATTCGCAGGGGTGTGGGCAGCATCCACATCAGTGAAAGTAAACTCATATATGGGTCCAATGTAGAGCTCTGGAACACCAATTTCATGTGCACCTGGTCCCTTCGTGCCTTTGACACTCCCTACGTCTATGCCTGTTTCCGGGTTGGGTTTGGCGGTTCCTGTGATTGTAGGTTTCTCGTTGACATCTGTAATCGTTACAACCAGCTTCCCCGTTGACTGGGTTGTTGCGCCAGCCTGATCTTCGACGGTAAATTCAATCGGGAACGGCCCCCCTGCTGGTGCTTCAAAGTTAAACGCGGACGTCACCGTCACGTCACCAGTAGCTGCAGAGAGACAGGGCACGAATGTAGTGATTAGTGAATTCTAATCACAAACCGAAATAACTAAGGGCCGTATTCACGGGTCGCATTTTAGCCTAAAGTATAGCTTAAGTTAGACTTTCTCAATGCTTGAAGCATTGAGAAAAGTCGGACTTTAATGAAAGTGTGACCCGTGCATATGGCCCATAATCTCAATCAGTTACACCCAATAAAACACTTACGAAACAAACACTTTTTGCAATATCCGCTAAAAGGGCGACGAGACGCAGCTCCCTGGGCATTTTGAGATGGTATGAATATACATGTAACTGTGACAAACATTGCAAGTAAAATGCACTTAATAGTCAACATTGGGGGCCCTGCCTGTTTCATGAAGTGACTTTAATCTAATGGTACCTTTCACCAAATGGAAAATTTGAGTTACTGGTACCATCAGCTTAAAGTCACTTTATGAAACAGGCCCCTGATTCATATTTGCTGGTGCCACCTTGTCGTTGCTGTCCTAACAGTAGCGTAATACACATGTAGCATGCTTCCTCGAGGGTCCCTTCAAAGGTCCACACGACAGTTGGGCACTAACCTGTGTTTACTGCGAACCTTGCGTCACCGGATGTTTTCGCATACGTAAGAGTCCGTTGTACTCCTGGGTTGTCTGTAGGGTTCACTGTAACTGTAGATAATTGGAAAATCCTAGTCCCCGGCGGTGTGTTTTCTTCTAAGTTTATAGCGAGACCGGCAGCTGTCGTTATGGGACCCGTAAAATCTGAAGACAAGAGGAAACACAATCTGACCCTTGGTTCATTGACATAAAGAGTTAAAAAGAAATACTTGCACTGGGGATACGGAATATTTTTCATTCTTTCAATAGCCACTAATCGTTAATGCTTCAGAATAATAGAGATTTACATATAGATGTATTTACGTTCATATTACCTGTCATTTAAAGCCCCACTGTATTGAATTTTACGATATTTTCAAAATGTTAGGAGAGTGCACATAGAGGTCTCATGGCCTCTTGTAGGTGCCCAAAATGCTTGCCTCATACCTACTTCAGAGAATCAAGGCCTAGTTAGCACACATTAGTAAAAACGACAGGGAGAGCTCCAATGTATTCAGATGGAGCGTAGTACATTTTACACTACACTGACGTCGTGATGTCGTGCACTGACGTCCAGAATCGCGGCGATGATTTGTGCTGTTCAAATTCAATACAGTGGGGCTTTAAGTCCCCTTACCACCTACATGTACGACTTGCTCTCAAAGACGTCACAGTTAATAAGAGATGATTAATAGAGATTATTATCCATTATTGGATGCCAAGTATACGTGTATAATGAATGTAAAAACGAATGTAAAGCCAGCAGCACAACTTGGCGCAACAGCCAATTTTGCTCGCTTGCGATCGCCGAGTGTGCCACAGCTTCTTGTGGTTCGATACTATACTAGGGGACCACTGGTCCTTACACACTTCACTGAGAATGTTGTTTTTCTATACATTCTCAGTCAAGTGTGTAAGGACCAGTGGTCCCGTAGTATAGTATCGAACCACAAGAACCTGTGAGTGTGCTGCAGGCTTTAAAACGCGAAGGTCAATCCCACGGAAAAAGAATTTGCTTACATGGTTTGCAGTTGTATTGAATCGCATTCGAGCAGATTTTGTTGTTGGTCTTGTCTTTGTCATCGTAGTTGGGAGACGTGCCGGGGGCTTTTACTTCGCAGCAAACTTGCTTCATCATCGGGCAATTAGCTTGAGTCAGCAACGGAAATGTCACTTGGCCGCTGAGGGTGACCGTTGCACCAGCAGCGAGGCCACTGCCCTCATTGAGCAGGGGTGTTATTTTCTGCAGTCCGTTTATTTGCGTGACGCCACCGGTATCCGATATAAAACAGTTGACTTCGAAATTCCCTCCTGCAGCCGGAATATTACTGCCGGCCGGTTCAATATTCTTTATTACTAAATCAAGGTTAAGCGCCGGTTGGGGTCCGTAGTCTGCCAATGTGACTTTGCCACCATTCTCGCCTAAACTCACAGCTTTAACGTCTGGAAAAAACATTCAAGCTGTCAGTTACTTCTCCGCTTCTCTGCAGAAACGGATGAATAACCACAATCATTTATCAACGACCTTGGATCAGCTGTATGTTCAGTTAAAGCGAATCGATAGCGGATTTTGTTTACATTTGGCTGGTGTTTGTAAACACAAAATTTAGCCAATCAAAATGCACGAAAATTTCTTTGTTGACATTCTGGAGAAGTTTGTTTACATTTTTTCCTTAAAATTCGCCCCCTTTCAAATTCTATTTCTAAATCAAATTTTTTCGCTTTCGATTCGCTTTAATTCACAGCACTCCACTCAGGCTGTGCAAGGGGGCTTTCGGAGCAGGAGGTGAAATGGTACGTGCACATTCCTTTGAGGGACAGTACAATACAGCTGATGAATGTAAAGGCCTATCTACACGATCATACATTTGTTCAAAACATCATCATACATTGTGATGTCCAAGCTTGTTGTGGATTTCCGTCTACACAATGCAGCGAAAAGTTTGATCATCATCATACGTGTTGGATGCTATTCAAGCTTGTTGGGAAAACGGTCCACACCGATCATACATTAATTTGTCCATGAACATCACCATACAAATGTATGATGATGTTTTGAACAAATGTATGATCGTGTAGACGGGCCTTTAAAGTGAGCGATGAATAATTAATTATGATAATCACCTGGTTTGCATTGTTTCTGAATATCCGCCGCCGTGCATTTACAGTTATTGGTTGAGTCTCTGTCATCATACGTTGCGCCGGTTCCAGGAGCGAACTCAACACACAAACGGGTCATCTTGGAGCAATCAGTCGTAGGGAGCGTCATTGAACAGCTTATTGTGTACTTCACCGTACCCTCTGCTTCGGTGAGAGCTGCATTCGCGGCCTTGGCACTTGTTCCACTAACAGTCGAGGGACATCCCGTTGCTGCCGCCGGAAATGTTGTTTTCTTAACCGTACAGTAGTCTCCCTCTGCGAAGAATTGTTTGAACTTGAAGTTCTCCTTCCCAACGCCAACTGCTGCTGCAATATTACCCGTACCCGTCTTGATCTCCACGTCGACGACCAGGGTGGTGGTGACGGCGGGCTGACCTTCCTTGAATGGTACTGCCGGGGTATTGACACTAACACTCTTGGCTTCAGGGTCTGAAATCAAGAAACAGCTATTCGGAATACCGTGCATAAAAGATTTCGATGATTTGCATTAGATGACTGTAGAGAGACGATTAGCGGTGTTGTAGAATGTCATGCCCCCCGATATGAGATGCCCCACAACAATAGATTCTGACGGAATAAGCGGCAGCTACAATAGGCCGGACACTAACAGACAGGAACTTCTGTTACCAGATGTCCCCTGAACAAAAGAAGCGGGCATCTGATATCGGGGGCATTACATTCTATGACACCTGTACCATTCGAATTTAACATCAATATAGCAGACTATTGTAACTAGGACCTGCATTCCCAGGACTCCCCCTCCTTTCACACCGGGTTGTCTCTGAAGCCTGCCGCACACGAGAGAAATGGCTTAGCAAAATGTCATTCGAAGATTTTTACACAAGTCAATTTCCTCTCGTGTGCGGCGGATTTCTTGCGAGGTTTTTGCCTCAACAGTCCTGGAGCAAAATATTCAACGTGTTTGATCTTTTCCTCACGAGGAAAAAACTCACCGCGTGCGGAGGGGACTGCTATAGAGCATGTGTAGAAATCACGTGACGGCATTCCATGGTACGTCGCCGTTTTAATCCAAAATCCTTCGCCGCAGACGAGAGGAAACTGACTGAGCAAAAATCCTCGAATGACATTCAGCAAATTTATCTCGTCTGCGGCAGGCTTAAAGGGATTTAGTCGCAGCAGTCAAAAGTGACACCAAGAATAATTTCATGGCCCACGAAGTTCACCATTTAAAAACTACAAATTTTGTTTTTTAGCGGATAACATTCCTAGAAGCCTAGATTTGCAATTGACCATGTTCTAAATGCTATTCGAAGGCAGCATAGCCACAGCAGTTGTGCAAATAAGCAATAAATTCCCGATGTGAGTACAGTAATAGATCCAAGATGGCGGCGTTGGATTCTCTATTCAGACATGGACCAGTCCGCTTTAATTGATCAGCTGTTTCGGAAACATGACCAATGACAAGACAGAGCTACTCAGGTCCCAAAGATGACTTACCTGGTCTACACTTTTTGATGGTATCAATCGAACAGCACTTGTAATTATTATCCGCAGCAGTCGGAGGAGGAGGAGTCGTCGTCGTGATTTCCCTGTATGTATTCGTGCTGCCTTTTTTTACCTTTCCGCAAATAAACTTTGCATTTGGGCAGTTTGCATCTGGTAACTTGTACGTCGCGGATACCGTTGTCTTTTCTATTTCACCTTCAGCCTTGATTGCGTCATTCCATTCAGCGATAAATGAAACCGGGCCCCCAATCGCGCCGGTATGGTCGTTGGTTGTGGAAAATACATATTCGAACGCGAAATTTCCTGTGTGAGATTTGATATCATTCAGAAATCGCCCTGGAAGTTTTGGGTTTTCGTTCTTAACTGTCACCTTGGTGAGTGTCACAGTAACGTCTCCGCCAGCCACCAGGGGGTTTTGCGAGCAGAGCCCGTCCATCGCTTGGAGGGATATGTCTGAAAGTTTGAGATGCCAATTTAAAAACAATGCATTTTAAGAAAATTTCAACAACTTTCTGAAGACTAGTGAATGGATTGCAACAGGGTTTGGTTTATACTGAGCGGGAACATACATGTAGATGTTAGACCGGATTCGAACTCGGGAAAAACATGTCCTTGTTATTCGATTCGTTGAATTTGGCACTCAAACGGAAGAAGAGTTTTTGTAGTCCTTAAAATGGAGTGAAACTACATTGAGTGAAAATGCACTTTTTTGGATATCCAACATGATATCCTTTCATGTTGCCGAAATGGGGCTCGATAAATAAAATTTTCTTGTGAAGTCATGATCGAGCAAAATTTTCCTTCCACCTTTAAAAAGGTAATGTTGTCAGTCGGCCAAGATATATGTACATGTATATCCCATTGAGGAATTATGAACCTGTCAGTTAATGAATGAAAGCAGTCACGCTGTCACATAAATTTTCTTTAGTGCTGTTTGTCACAATCTTTTCGTGACAGGAATAAAGCAGTGTCAACGTCAATGCATCAACTCCAATATACAATGTAGAATCCGCTACTTTAGGACGAGCCTTCTGAACTTCGGCGATCACCATTAACGTAAGAAAATGTTTGAGTTTACATGGTAGAATTAGGTATGGCCTATCAATAAATATTATTGTGATGTAGAACAACTCTTGAGAACTCAGAAATTTGTATGCAGGTGTCTCTTTCTATAGCTTTAGGGCCGATTTAATAGACGTAGGCTAGCTAACCATTGGTTCCACCAAAAATAGATAGGCACGCGAAAAGTGTACAACTAAATTTTCACCAAAAAGCCCTGTTTGGATTGATAGTAGGCCTAAGTGCTATACAGAGCTTAGAAAACGGGGCTTTTTGATGAAAAATTTAGTTGTACATTTTTCGCACGCGTATCTATTTTTGGTGGAACCAATGGTAGCTTAGCAAACGTCTATTAAATCGGCCCTTAGTCGACTGACCCAATGCTACTCGTTCGACCGGTCAAAATCAAGTCGACTTAAGCGGCGAATCCACTGTGGCGATCTAGGCTTGAAACGGGGTTGCGTTCACTGTAAAAACCATTTTGTCCACTACCTGGACACGTGGGTTTGAGATGAGAATGGGTCCATGGTACCCAGAATATTTGTTCTTCGAGCCTGAAACGAGGAGGTCCTTAGGTTCCAGTAACCCATAATGACCAGTTTCACAGGTCACTTTGGCCCATCTACTATTGCTGCTCATGGGTGCCAACACCCCACGGTAGCATTCGTAGATGGGCCAAAGTGACCTATGAAACTCTCATTATGGGTTACTGGAACCTAAAGACCTGTCCGTTTCAGGCTCGAAGAACAAATATTCTGGGCACCATGGACCCATTCTCCATTGAACACGTTTCAAAACCCATGTGTCCAGGTAGTGGACAAAATCATGGGTCTCTCGAGCCCATTCGTTTTTACAGTGTTCCCTTGCAATCACCTTATATGGCAATCGGAAGTCCTCATAAGGTGATCGCAAGGGAACGCAACCCCGTCTCAAGCTTAGATCGCCACAGTGGATTCGCCGCTTTAAACACCCTACAGCATTGAGATTTGTCACCCATGTGCGCTTTGCTCAACACGACTTCATGAGTTTCTTCAATTTACCAATGTCACACGTCAGATCACTGTCGACCCTCTTGCACCCGATGTTGTTGTTGGTCTTCTTGTCACTGTAAGCTGGAGCTGTAGCACCTGTAGGTACTGCGCAGTCCAGGCATATATACTTGGCATTCAAGCACTGCGCATTAGTGAGGGTAAGCGAACACGACCCGGTAAGAACACGCGATTTCTTGGAGAAAATACCGTTCTGAAAGAAATGACGTAAAATGATTGAACACATACTCTAAAATCGTATCCAAACGGTTTAGAAATCAAACGATAAACGTAAATGTTAATGGCAACGTTATTTTTGTACCGAAAATGCAATATAAAATAGGGAGTTCAGAGATCACACGCCAACGATAACATTTACGTTAACAATATTTTTTGTACATGAAATAAGCTTACATGCAAGAAATAGCGTTAACGCAAACGTTATCGTTAGAGTGTGATCTCTTAAACTCTGAAACCTGGTGAATGTGCCGTACGTTTATTCATATGACCCTAATGACTTTTCAATAGGGCAGAACAATGAGGAGGAACATAGATGTTACACCGGGTTCGAACTCCGGGACCTGCTGCTTGCTATAAGCAGACGTGATAACCACTACTATACCGATCAAAGCCTTAACCATTGGTAGGCCTACATCTGTCCATTTCACCTGTGCACTCAGCAACATAAGATGTACAAACCTTCAAAATTGCAGTTCCCGCGTCCAGAGTACAACCCGTGCTGAACTTGTCGATCGGTCCTGCGGCAAGAGGATCCGTGACAGCTGGTGTCCCGCCGCTGATATCAGATGATGCAAACCTCATTGTACAGTCGATGTTTTGTTTCCCGGCGGTAGCTAGAAAACCGTGATTCAATTCCAAGGCAGTTAACAAAAGCCCTGGTTATGCTACGTTCACACTATGTTCCCGGCGGCCACGGCAATCACGTTTCAGACCACCGTGGACTAAACGGCATGGACGTGAGACAACGCAGGGGGACGGGATGGGCAAACGTGACAGGTCGTGATTGCCGTGGATGCCGTGCCAGATTTTTAAACTGTCAAAAAATTTGCCACGGCAGTCACGGTGCGGATGAGAAACCCAGTAGGCCGTAGTAAAACGGGGTGAACGCAACAAAACGTTACAGTACGTAACAGGCCGTAACAAAACTTGGAGGCGGTCCGTAGTGGGCCGGGAGGCATGTGTATTCCCCCGGTCCTTTCAGGTTTTGTCACGTTCTGTCCCGTTTTGTGCGCGTTTTGTCACGGTTGTTACGCGTTTCTTCCCGTTTTGCCACGTTTTGTCGCGGTTCTCACGGCAAGCTAGGGTGGATGGTAGCCGTTTCGTCGCGTTCATTCACGACGCGTCCCGGCGCGTGACGGTTAAAGGCCCGGCGCGATACGGCGCATTGCGTTCTACTACGGTGTGACACGGCGCGCGCGGGCTGGGAGGGAGTATAGAAAAGCCGGGCCCGGCAGGGGAGCTTCATTCGAATCTGAGCAATCGACGACACATTGCAGGCCTTCTTTTTATACCGTGGGCACAAACTTGCTCCAAAGCTGCCCGGCGTCCACGTTTCATCCGTAGAAAGCCTTGGCAGAACGTGAAAAACGCGTCAGACCTTGATCAGAACGTGAGGAACGTGAGGGACCCCATCCGAAAGTAACGGGCCGGGAGGGAACGTACTGGCATCCGTGGTAGACCGCGGGCCGAACCGTAGTGCGGCTTTGAGCCTCCGGGGCTCAACAGCCGCTTCCCCCCACGGCCCGTCACGGGTACCGTGATGGACCGTGAGGAAACTTAGCAAGGCGTAACAAAACTTGAATACAGAGGAAAAAATAGCCAAAATCCCACGGAGCACTACGTTTCGGGCAAACGGGGCTGCCGTGGTGACCGGGAACATAGTGTGACCGTAGCATTACACTACCCGCGTCCCACCCGGGTTTTTTCTGTCTACACCTGTTAAGTCTAATAAACCCGGGGATGAAAAACAGGGGCTTTCCGAGCTCGAACGGTTTTTGGAGGGCTTCATTTTGATCCCCGTCACAAGCTTTCATTTGTGTTGACGCGCGCCGGGTCTCAGGCGGGTTTTTTCAGTGCCAGGCTTTACCCGGGTCTCAAAACGCCCGGGGATTTCTATGTAGTGTAGCCAGGGCTTAGCTCATAGCACAGGGACTTGAGGCATGCATGGCAGGGGTGGCGGGTGTTTCCGATGTCCAAAAGCACCCCACGGACAGTGCCCTGACCCCTGAGGTAACACACCCCAGAAATATATTTCTGGGGTGTGTTACCCCAGGGGTCAGGGCACTGGACCTTGGAAACACCCACCACCCCTGCCATGCATGCCTCAAGTCCCTGTGGCTCCTAGTTAGAGAGGGACAAATTATTCCGTGTTTTATTGTAATTTTGGATCGGAAAGGTCAGTCAAGCCATGGAGGTATAAAATATTTTATACCTCCATGGTCAAGCCCAGCACATTCGCTAACAAGAAAAGGACATCGGAGCGATGTCAATGGTTTCCGATGAGAAGCTTACTACTCTAGAGCTAATTTACTGTGACCTTGACCTCTGACCTTGAGAAGTATTGCGTAACTGGAACAGGCATACTTTGTTAAACTTATAGGAGATGGTTAATTCAGTCTTCTAATTAGTTTTCTCCTGAAATTCTGAGCAGATTTGCACTTTAGAATTGTTTGACCTTGACCTTGGCCTCTGACCTTCAAGGTCATTGCGTAATCTGAAAGCTCATCCTTGATAACCTAGGCGTAGATGAAGGTCTTAGGCTTCCACCATCACCAGGTTCTGTCTTATTTGTGATGGTCGGCTGTGACCTTGACCTCTGACCATGAGAAGTATTGCATAACTGGAACAGGATCCCTGATTAAACCTATCGGGGATGGTTAATTCAGGCTTCTAATTCGTTTTCTCCTGAAATTCCGAGGAGATTTGCACTTAAGAACTGTTTGACCTTGACCTTGACCTCTGACCTTCAAGGTCATTGCGTAATCTGAAAGCTCATCCTTGATAACCTAGGTATAGGTGAAGGTTTTAGGCTTCTACCATCACGAGATTCTGACTTACGTCATGTTATCAAATTTGAATATCAAATCTCACCATGATATCAGCAAATATCATGCGACCGAGCAGGTGCAAACTGAAAATTTCAGTTGCAATAACATCCGTGGATGAGCTATGATGTTGTGATACCAGTTTCAACTTGCTTACTGTGGCAGATTTCCTGATATGTCAAAATATCAAATTTGATATATCAATATCATTATGATGCTGACACTGGACAATAAATTCGTTGATGCCAGTATCTTGCCAAGGGTCATAAACATAGGGAAGGAACTTGTTAATAGTGCTCTAGCTGGCCTTGGAGACAAGTTATTCAAGAAACAAAAGTGTGACAGACAAAATCTCAACTTTTGATATATCAATTTCACCATGAACCAGGTATCGGAGACCGGAAATTTTCATTCCATCTTGTAGCTCAGGTCATGTTACCTGGGGATAGGTCACATCAGGTCTGTAACTCTTACAGGAACAAAGTTACAGGTGTGACCGACTGAACAGACAGACACACACACACACACACACACACACACACACACACACACACGCACGCACACACACACACACACACACACACACAGACAGACACCATGACCAAACACAATATGGTTTCCGATCTTGAGATCGGAAACCATAATAAAATAAATTAAAATACCTTGGTGTCCTCCCCAATGAAAACCAGCGGCACACCAGACGATCTACTCGCCACAGATCTTCTCGCAAGCCACCGCAGATTAGTAGCCTAATTGTTTGACATTGGGTGAACATCGCTGGCGAGAGGATTCCACGCATCGGCATCCCGGGCGCACACCTGGCGTCAACAGGCAATTTTCCGCGCTTGCGATATCGCCTTGTGTGCTGGTTAAGGGTGGGTATACACTACACGCGATTCGCCCAACGCATGCGATGGTTCTTGGTTATTTCATGCCGCAATGCCTCCCAAACAAAAGCGATTCGCGTGCGATTCCAAATCGCTTGGCGAATCGCTTCTAGTGTATACCCACTCTTATGTTCATACTTCGACGCAAGACCATCGGTGTCCGACGCGCGATCAAAATCTTGAGGCCGACTTCGCGGAGTTGATTCATAGTTCAGCGCAACCTCCAACAGTGACAATCAATAGTTCCTGACAAACTATAGACTACTGCACATTTAGTGACTGTTCGTAAAGGACGAAAACTAGCAGTATTCAGTAGATAAAGTAATTTTGGGGAGCAAAATTTTTACGTTCAAAGCAGCGGCCTAGAAGACAAAAATCGGCCGTAAAAACCAAGATGGAAGCCAATTCTGGCAGGGTAAGATACACGCGAAAGATTCTGGGATACACACGCGTGCGTATTGGGAAATCCGGAGCGTGTTCGACCCTGCTTAGAGGATGAGTCCAGCGTACTTCAGCGACGGCGATGCGTTATGAAATGACTCATAAGTATTCAGTCTCGCGATCAGAGGCGCCGACCAAATCGCGCGTCGAACGCGAGGTCGTGCGATCGGTCGCCGACGATGGCCGCGCGTCGGAATATGAACTAGGCTTTAAGAGCATGTCTGATCACAAGGTGTTATATTATATACCCGCCTGTTCTCGATATTTTCGTATTGCGTAACTTGTGTAAAGGTTACGCGACGCTGTTAAATAATATTGCATCAAAAACAGCGTCGAGTGGTGCCTCATGGGAATCACAGCTACCAGAGCGCAGCACACCGAAACCAGGTCCCTGGACGCCCTTCGTGTGGGAAGCAGTGGGCTTCGTGTGGGAGCAGTGGGACATAGATATACACGTGTACAGGTTCCTTTTTTAGCTAGCCTTTCCCACGCTGTACCCACCTGGAGCAATATCATTGTTGGCGTCCTCGTTCGTAAGTGTAACGCTGAAATCAGTTTTGATGGCCACGCCAGGTTTCACTGGCGCTTGAGGCGTTAGTGTGAATGCCGTCAACTTCAAATCTTAAATGAAAGGTTTTAAAAAATGGAGTAAGACCTAGAAGTGTAAAGTAAGATTAAAATTGGTCATTACTGAATATTTCATGGAAAAGCCGTTTTTTAATCATTGTTCGATGAGGTGATTTCGTTCATTTTCTATTATTTGTAGATAAATCCATTTGCCTTTGTAGTTCTATTGAAAATTCAGAAGAAAATTCGATTTATTTCCGACAACCTTGTTTCCAAAACAAGAAAATTTGGCTGTGAAGCAAAAAACGCGTCCAATTTACAGAGAAAGGGAATGATGTAGATTCCAAAAACGTAACACATACATGTATAGTAGGCTACGTAGACCGACTCATGAAAGATGGCATGCCGGTGTGACAGGAATGTATGTCCCCTGGAATCTTAGTCCGTTTATGTTGAACGGGGAGATGCCAAAGGCACCGTTACCGTTCGAATATAACCTGACAATTACAGATTATTGCAACTCGGACATGCTTTTCTGGGACTAACATTCCTTTCACACTTGTATTCATTTCTTGTGCCCATCACTTTCTTTGCCAGCCGAACTCCCAACATGATTCAAGTTTTAATACCTACCACAGTTGTTAGCAGCAGTGTTGTCGCAATTTACCGCATCAGATCGTCCAGCGAATAAGAAAATAATACACAGGACCGATGTGGCCCATCTTGAAACTGAGCCCATTTTCCTTAATAGAACCTGACCAAATCTAGAAATCCTGTCAGAGAATACCGGTACAGAAATCCGAGAATACGAGGAGTGTCGACAAATTCATCAGCTGCCGGCGATATAACCGTCCTCGGCCACGAAAATTTGATATAATATTCGGTGGAAACGGAACGTAGATTGCCAATTCGTTGGTGTCCCGTCTGTCGCAATAACCACTCTCCTTCTCAGACCGTTTATCGCATATGTGTTGCTTGCCACTTCGAACCAACAACAAACAAGGCCGTACAAACGTCACCAAATCTCACGTAAATCTTAACCGAACATTCGCCCATCTATGGCTTGTTTACCATAAGATGAAATTTTTTTATCTACATGTATATCTCATTGTGTGATATAAAGGCCTACGTCAAAAGCCGAAGAGGTGTATTGAATTTTTTCTCAGTGAAAGTGAATCATTAATCATTTTAGCATTATTCGGGGACTCTTTCAAGGCACAGGTGGTTGATCTGACGCCTTTCACTTTTCAAGGTATAGAAATACCGCAATGATGTGAAAGAAAACTTCTCGCCAAGTGAAACTTAATTAACGAGATTTGTGGATTTCTGATTATCACAAAACGTGGTCGTTTTAAGAAGTCTCTCTGTTGCCAGCAACAGAAAATTATACAACAGAGACCGATTATTACACCTGTATCATGTGGAGCTACTTATAACCTTGAGATTAAAACTTGCACCTTTCACTCGTGGGAGAGGATCTTTAAATTTGGTAAAATTTCGATTGACGTCAATCTATTTGGTAAAACTTCCAACCTTTGTTAAACAACAACACTGTGGGCCAAAAGCTGAAAATATACTTCCAAAAGGTCACGGCAGTTAATAAAGAAAAATTCGCCGCAGGAAATAGACCGCGCCACGTCCGGAGGAAGGGTAAAATATTTTTCGAGCGGCAATACTCGAATTCCGTTCGTAGGAGCAGCGCCACACCGCTCCGACATCCGCGAATCTACCTCGGCCCAGGCGAATATCGGTGCTAAAATAGCCTGAATAGAGATGTGGTTCAATCTCGATCAAAGAACTTCGCGAAATTTTATTTGGGTCCAGGTTAAACCATCTTGACTATCAAGCCCTGAGCAAGAACTTTTGGTTTCAAAATGCTAAATATTCCTGCAGGTATACTTTACCAAGGATATCGAAACAAATCAACTAACCAATAACACACAAGACACCATATGAAACTACTAACATACATGTATGTACATTTGAACAGTAATGGTTCGGAAACCGAAGTTTAAGCTTCACCAAAATCGCAGTTGTAAGGTCACAGAGGTTTGCCATTGCCAGGGGTCCAGCTGTAGATCCTGTTTGTGATGGTCTGTATTGCTGACCACATAGCAGGCTCGCGATATCTTCGAATCGAAGTCCTGACACCGGCCCTTTTCATATGATTATGTTGGAGAAGGTATAGGTCTCAGCGTGAGAAAGCCCTGTCACTGTGATTTTGGTGTATACATACAAAAACGTAAAACGAGTGGTTGATGGCCTTTGACTACATACATGTAGGCCTACATACCACAGGCGGCCCGAGCTTTGTCACAAAATAGCACTCGCATTACCCTGCACAATATCGAGGGAAAATCCACCTGAGATAATGAGAATGTGTCCACAAGGAATTAAATGAATTTGCCGAATTTCATCCGTTGTGGCACATCTGGCGTNACAAGGATCAGCATGGTATTTGAGGGACTGGCCAGCTCCAATTTGTTAATCAGACCATCGGTCCGGTGTACAGGGTGTTTTATAAACGACAGCTAATAGTCAGGGCGTATCAACTTTGGCAGAATATCAGTCACTGTTATCATACGTTTTTTTCGGGAAATTCAGGTTTAGGCCCTATTGGTTTTTTAGCATAATGAAAAATTTTCGTGATTAAAGCCCTAGTCACATATCCACTCCGGGGCCCGTACGGCGAGTAAAAACAGACATTTTGGCCCATATCTACGGTGCCCAGTTTGATCCAGTCTAATTTCCGCTTATCCATTCAGGCGATTTCGGCATAATTCATCTTAGATCCGTGTTCCAGTCTCTAAAATCCACTGCAAGCCGCTGGGTGGGGAAAATCGTACGGGGCCCGGTGGATTTGTGACCTAGGCTTTAATGAGCGCTAGGATTGTCTAAGGTACATGTACATGTAGCCTGCCCCCTGACGAATGTAAATTATCTAGTTTCCTTAATAATGATGTAAATGTCAGGGTGTATACAAATTCCCAACACAGTTTCGAGCCGCTTCCCTTACCGGTGCACTACGAAACTGCTTCCGTTCACGTGATTCTCAGAAGATGACCAATAGGTGTCGCTAGTGCGTGTTAGAATCGGCGCCCAACTAGCTAGCCAATCAGTGATCCGCTTTCAGGACCACTTCGGGGCCATAACGACCGATGATCATTGTGACTTGTGCGTCTCAAGTGCTTGGACCACTGCATTGAGAGTCATATGGGGGTAGTGCCTCCAGGAATCGAACCCGTGTCCTTTCCGACAAGAGTCTGACACTCCTGCAACTGCTGCACTGCAGACCACTCTGAAACATACCATATTCTCTTCCATTTGGCCGAGCGGACCATTTTGCTCGAGTGATTTCACGTACAGAAAAAAATCATAATTAGAACGCAACCATGATTTGCTCAAAGGACAGTAAATGGCATCGTTCTGGGGTCATCTACAGTCTAACGGAACATTTTCCTCAGCGAGATTCCGTCATCTTAATTCATTTTTCCAATTTATTGCCAAGCATTTCTGGTTGATCCCTTCATTTTCATTCTATTTCCGATACATCCATCTCAACAAGTGCACCGAGCGCCCGATAATTAGCCCAAATCACGCAATATCTGTGATGAAATCGCCAATAATTACAATCCCATTGATATTCCGTGCATCGCTGATGCGGCGTCAAACTGGATGCAGCTTCAAAGCGGCAAAAAAGAATGCATATAAAAATTAAATTAATGTACCATCAGCTTCAAAGAAGAACATCATTAGATTGAGTTAGGATGAAATGTGTCGGAATCAGTCTATCATTGATGAGCAGTTATTGAAGATGATTCGCCGCTTGGGAGAATAAGAAAGTGTTATTGTCTGTTTCAGCGTTTTTCTAAATCTTTTACTGCGGAAGGAAAATTTTGTCGGAAATGAAAAAAAATGTAAAGATGAACTTGAAATCTATCACCTAGGTATTCGCTGGAAAGCTCTCAGTGAGTACGTTCCAATCAATACCTGTGTGACAGGATTTTTGTAAGATTTCAAGATTTCGTACGTTCAGCCCAGGTCACACTGTGGCGACTAAGGCGGGTGAATCCCCGCGAACTAGAATGAAATGGTCCATGGACCATGTGCTCACCCCTTTGGACATAAGAGTAATGAAAGAGAGAGGTATGTACATGGTCCATGGACCATTTCATTCAAGCTCGCGGGGATTCGCCCGCCTAAGGCTGCTTTTCCACGAGACCTTTGCGAGCGCGGAAAAGGAGGCGGGTGCGGGTGGACAAAATCGATCCAACGTATTTCCCTTTAGCTGTTTCACGCGCACCCGCTCCCGCCACCGAAACCGCATCCGCAAACGCCTCGTGGAAAAGCAGTGTGACACGGGCTTTAATAAGTGTTTGTGAATATGAGACTGGCAATGAACGGTTCAAATATCTTTTTTACAGCGTGTAGAACATTTCCATCACTATGAGAATCGATTTCTGGATCGCTGGCCTAACTGACCTGGACCCATGTTCCCGAAGCCGTCGTAAGGTTAACGATGTCGTTACGCTATGCATTTTACCAGTTTTAACGACATCGTTAACCTAACGAAGGCTTCGGGAACATGGGCCCTGTTCCGAAAACTCACTATAAATACGACCAACATTTCACTGTAATGCAAAGTACCACTTAAACACACGGTACGTGTATACTTCCCTTGGTTTATGAGGCGCAACAGGTTGTGCGAGTGCTCACTTCCGACGTCACCGCAAACAGCACACTTTCCACTGACGTAGAACGCTTGATAACTGCAGAGTGCACACAGTGCGGTGACGTAGAACACACGATAACCTCCGGACGCTTCCCTGCGGATCCAGTTACACGGATCGATTCAATGGAATAACACCTGTCTCTGAATAATATTTACAACAAATGTCCTTACCTACTTAAAATCACTTGATGCCGCCAAACGCGTATCTGTAATTGCCCCAAACGAGTGAAACTCACTACGAGAGCTTTTATAACGTTGATCAATATTTTCACTCATTCGAGGTGCGCGTTGATCAGCAAACTTCACCACATCCGAGAGTAAGGCAGTACCGCAGGAAATCTCCATCGCCGCTTAGAGACTTGACGAAGCCGATTCGACGTCACTGCCTCGCCGCCTCGCCTCACCGAGGACAATAGTGAATCAACTGTCATTGCGGATTCCACACCGATACGGCAAATTCCAACGTGACCATGATAAATCTATCATTTTGGGAGATTGACTTGTTTTAACTCTTTGTGAACTCTTTTTTGTTCGGACGTAACGTTTACAGACGTGCACGCACTGTTTCATAAACTTTATCTGGAAGTTTGATATCGTTTGATAAGTTGGATATCGCTGACACTGATGCCAACAGAAAGGTAAGGCGATTTTTCAATTCGACGATCATTTCCATATTTGCTGATGTCAGGTGATGTTAAACTGTTCAAGACAAGTTATTTGATCCAATCATGTGTGGAAGGAATCCAAGTCCCCCTGGAATCAAAGTCCGATCTTATTCTTCAGCGAGGGATTAGAATATATGGCTAGAGAGACCATATGACCATTCGAATATAGCCTTACAATAGCGGGCTATTGTTTGGCGGATCTGCATTCCTAGGACGCTGATTCCTGTCACACCTGTGATGCATGAACCAACGTCCCCAAGGAGTCTTAAGTCCGATTTTATTGTTAACGAAGGAGAGCTATAGATGTTTATGACCATTCGAATATAACCTTACACTATAACCTTAAGTTACAACTTAGATTCCTGCCACACCTACCAAGCCAGTTCTATCTCAGTTTTTGTATTACTCGGCCTGATATGCACTAATATTTGAATTGGTATTAATTCACACATTAATTAGTAATGAATATTTTAGTAATGTTTGCAAAGAACAATAGCGTTATTTTTCTAGGAGCAACAACACGAACGACACCGAATGGGAGAAAAATTTGATCCCTTTTATGCAAAGTACATCGAACACGAGAAAATTTGTCTCATTTTATGCAAACTTCGTCGAACGAGAGAAAACTTTGATCCCTTTTATGCAAACTACGTCGGGCACGAGAAGAATTTGATTCCTTTTATGCAAACTACGTCGAGCACGAGAAACATTTGATCCCTTTTATGCAAACTACGCTGAGCACGAGAAAAATTTGATTCCTTTTATGCAAACTACGTCGAGCACGGGAAAAATTTGATCCCTTTTATGCAAACTACGCTGAGCACGAGAAAAATTTGATTCCTTTTATGCAAACTACGTCGAGCACTGGTAAAATTTGATTCCTTTTATGCAAACTACGTCCAGCACGAGAAAAATTTGATTCCTTTTTTGCAAACTACTGTACGTCAACAGAATCTGAATTTTTCACCAGGATTATTTGTCATGTCGTCAGAAGAACGCTCCTGAACCAATCAAGTCATCATTTTCATAACCAATTTCAGAGAATGGCAACAATTTGAAGTCGTTATCTTTCTCGACCTCGTTACCAATGTCTTCCTCGGAGCGGATCGCGTTGTTCACTCTTAGAAAAAAGGATCTTAAAGGAACCTTTGCTTGGCACGCACTGTGGGGGAACCCTCTAAAAGGATTCTATATAGAACCCTATGGGTCGTACTCATAAAGCGTTTCTATTGTTAGAACCGTCTTAGGCCGGTTCCAAGTACAGTGGTTGACGATACTTGGAACCGGCCTAAGACGGTTCTAAAGATAGAACCGCTTTATGAATACGACGCTATGGGTCGTACATGTATTCATAAAGCGGTTCTATCATTAGAACCGTCTTAGGNGCAAGCCGTCCCTGCCATAAATCCACCATGCTGTAATTATTTACTACCATGCTAGTAATTATTTACTACCATGGTAGTAAATATTTTCTACCATGGTAGTATTTAATTCTTACCTAGGTAATAATTATTTACTACCATGGTAGTATTTAATTCTTACCTAGGTAATAATTCGTTTCGGAAAAAGGAAGAACGAATTCTTACCTAGGTAATAATTATTTACTACCATGGTAGTAAATATTTATTACCTAGGTAAGAATTCGTACATCGGAAAACGGAAGTACGAATTATTACCTAGGTAAGAATTATTTACTACCATGCTAGTAAATAATTATTACCTAGGTAAGAATTAAATATTACCATGGTAGTAAATAATTATTACCTAGGTAAGAATTAAATATTATCATGGTAGTAAATAATTATTACCTAGGTAATAATTAAGTACTACCATGGTAGAAAATATTTACTAGCATGGTAGTAAACAATTACAGCATGGTCGATTTATGGCAGGGACGGCTTGCGATATTCATAAAGCGGTTCTATCATTAGAACCGTCTTCTTTTTTCTAAGAGTGTTGTTGTTGTTATAGAAACATAAGGGGTGATAACTTCCTATTACCAAAGGGGTGTAAATCAAGATTATGTAGATGCTTTGAAATCAGATAGGCCTGCAACCTAACACCTAGATTTTGTCATCCCGCTCAACGCGATAAGATATCATTGTTATGCGCCTTGAAACACGTTTCTCACAAAAAAATGACTGTTTTAGTCCCATTACTAAATTCTTTTTGATCCTCAACACGCAAAGCTTTTGTAAAATTGTACATGCATATTGGCTTTCGAAATGACACCTGTCTATTTCATGTTCAGCTTTGAAGTTTGATAAAAACTCGCGCGTCATTTTATAAAAAAAAGTCAAAAATGTACATCCAGATCAAAAGAATTTCAGATGCATCGGACTTGTTGCAGCTGCCGCAATAATTGTGAATCCTCTCGAAACACAATTGGGCAGGCTGTCGTGCCCTAATTTAAACATTTGTGGTCCAGGGCGATGAAATGGGTGAAGCAACGTAGGACTACCTGTACATTACTACGCTGGATACATGAACACCTGGGACCATGCTTTAAATCTGCAGATGTCGTGCAGATTTTTGAGTTGACTTAATCCATATCTGAATCAGATCTAATATTTGTTTTGAACAAAGCTTACTGTTACATTGCGTGTATTTTTTTCAATTTAGGTNAGTGTGATATAAAGGCCTACGTCAAAAGCGGGAGAGGATTGAAAGAAGTCAATTGAATTCATTCTCAGTGAAAGTGAATCATTTATCAATAATATTATTCAAGGACTCTTTCAAGGCACAGGTGGTTGATCTGACGCCTTTCTCACTTTTCAAGGTATAGAAATACCGCAATGATGTGAAAGAAAACTTCTCGCCAAGTGAAACTTAATTAACGAGATTTGTGGATTTCTGATCATCATAAAACGTGATCGTTTTAAAAAGTCTCTCTGTTGCCAGCAACAGAAAATTATACAGCACAGACCGATTATTTCACCTGTATCATGTGGAGCTACTTATAAACCTTGAGATTAAAACTTGCACCTTTCACTCGTGGGAGAGGATCTTTAAATTTGGTAAAATTTCGATTGACGTCAATCTATTTGGTAAAACTTCCAACCTTTGTTAGACAACAACACTGCGGGCCAAAAGCTGAAAATATACTTCCAAAAGGTCAGTGTAAAGAAAAATTCACCGCAGGAAGTACGCCACGTCCGGGGGAAGGGTAAAATATTTTGCGAGCGGCAATACTCGACTTCCGTTCGGAGCCCGTTCGGAGCAGCGCCACACCGCTCCGAAATCCGCGAATCCACCTCGGCCCAAGCGAAATGGTAGACCATGAAGAGGTTAAACCGAAGTTAAAAGGTTCTTGAAGTTCGAATATTCGGCGCGTTGCGCTGCTCCTATAAAGTCCCGTCCCGGTATGCAGAAGCAGTTGTTGTTGTCGGTGAGAGGTATGATATATAGTGACCGCGTGTCCTCAAGAACTCGGCACATGGCAAGAGTGCTTCACACTTAAGGCCCGTTTCCACTATAGCGGATTCTGCCGCGTCTTGCGGCGAGCGGAGCGGTTTTCACAGGCATTGGGATAATCAATAGGCCATGATTGTATTGTTAAACCATCGAAGGATTATACAAAACCCTGTGAAAACCGCACCGCTTGCCGGAAACCGCCGCGGAATCCACTATAGTGGAAACTGGCCTTTACAGTCGCCTTCGTCTCCAAATGTGAAAGCTCGGCAACAACAACACAAACATTTATCCGATAACAATAATTTGAATATCTTTATTTATGCAAAATTATTAAACAGAATTTTCAGGTATTTACAAAATATACAAGTAACAAAAGCTTGATGTTAACAAAAAATGTATGACAGCCTTTGCCTTTCTGGCATGGAGTAGGCCCAACGCGCGCTTGAATACGAGGTTAAGGCCTGCTTTTCATTGGAGCGTTTCCGCGCACGGAATCGCTCCAATGGAAAGCAGGCCTAACTCATACTTCGATCAACACATGATACAACCAAGCACAGGAGCGTTTCATAAACAAAAACGATAATGCTCGAGTCTGTCAGACTCGCTGAACGTTGGCCTGTTTCACTAATGGATAACATTGCTTTTTTCGTCTCCTCTACCATGTGAGAACGTACGGTATTTCTAACTTCATTCTGTAGAAACTCAAGACATCCCAGCCAGTAGTTCCAATGAGGGACTTCCATTATCAATAAACTGGTTCCAGTATTTGCCGCTACACTCACGCTGGCGCTGCCGTTCCGCTGTGACAAAGACGGGAACCAGTCTACATTACCAATAGTTGGCAGCACTGCACTTGGCGGTCTTGAACAGCACATGTAACT
>NMRB01000015.1:1056001-1091478 GCA_002633025.1 Notospermus geniculatus | reverse complement strand
ACCTAGGGGTATATATGTACCAAGTTTCAGATCAATAGCTCCAGCGGTTACGAAACGTGCCCTGCTAACGGACCACGACGGACGACGGACGACGACGACGGACGCTGCACCATCGTAATAGCTCACCCCAGTGAGCTAAAAAGGCACACGTAAGATGGAAGAGAACATAGGCCTAGTCATTTATGTAAGACTCATTTTGACGAACCTGTTCCTGTGATTCGCACTTCCTCTTGTGCTCAGCCACCTGCGAGTTTAGAACTTTCATGTCACTCTCATGACGACTGTTTTCACTGTTTAGGTTGTCTAGGTCGGTCTTCATCCTCTGAATAACAAACAGAATGTAGTGGTAAGAAGTTCTGCTAAATACAGCGTTCTTTGCCATAGATGTTCAGATAATGGAGATTGAAAACTCACCCTATTTTCTTGTCTAAGAGTGAAGAGTTCCTCACTTTTTTCTCTGAGTTTGGTTTGTAGGTTGTCGGCATTCTGAAAGTAGGATTAGGACAGACACCTCATGCAGAGAGAGAGTAAAGAGATTTGTTTTAAGAGAGCTGGTGAGGGAAGAGGAGACATACATAGATAATGAGTGTCAAAAGATGCCATTACTCACTGCTTTACATGACTTCAAGGTTGCAATCTCGGTTTCCAGTTGACGTTTCTCACACTGAAAGAAAAAACACCATTTTCTTCAATAATGCACAGAACATGTATTCTGGTTATGTTTTGCTGCCTATGTCAGTTCCGTGGACCCTGCTGACTACAAGCACTATAGACCTTAGTGTAGCCTTACCTCAGTCTTGACTGTAGCTTGCTCTGCTTTGTGACTTGTGTCACTCAGTTCCGTTTCAAGCTCAGCAATCTTCTTCCTCATCTCGACCAACTTCTCATCAAGGCTGTTGACGACTGTGTTGAGATCGCTGGATGACAGCTCAGCCAAGACAAGTTTCTCCTTTAGCTCAACCAACTCTTGCTCATGAGCCTCTTTCTCCTGTTGTGGCAGAGAAAAGTATGATCATACATGAAATTCGCAAAAACATGAAGACAGATGACTCATTTTCATTTGATATTGATACAACATTTCCATGCATCAATGGAAAATCCCATTGAGAGCAGACAGAATAAGCTAAAGGTGAACAAAACAACATGTACCTTTCGCTGAGCATCCTGTAATTCAGCAACTTTGGCTGTATTTTCATCCACACTTCCCTGGTTCTCCTGTAACTGTTTCTCAAGGTTGCCTATCTTGGTTTCCATGTAGTCTTTCTCTTGTTTCATATCAGACATTTCGCTTTCGAGTCGCCTAGTTTGATAAAGAAGACAATGAAGCATACAATTATCACGAGAAAGATTTATGAAATCCTGTACATACCATACCTCTCTGATATGCTCACCTACAAACCCTGACTGCCTTCTCCTGATTCTGTACCGTCTCAGCAGCTTTCTCCAGTCTCTCCACCTTCCTCTCCATCAACCTCCGGTTCGACTCCACCATGGCTTTCTCCTGTATCATGGAAAGTGATCAATGAGAAATTAGCACATGATCAGTACAGCAGGAAGCAGATCTCTATCCTCTACTGAACTCTAAGTTACTGTGATTGTGGGACTAACTTACATGTTCTAGCTCAGCTATTTTTCTTGTTACCTCGCCCTTGTTTTCTGAGTGGAGTTTTGACTGTTTTTCCATTTCATAAAGATCCTTGTTAACATTACAAAGTTTGATTTCCAGGGTCTGAAATGTTAAACAAAAAGGTGTTACTGAATTCTGAGATACATTGATAAACACTATGGACAGCAATTATTTCAAGGACGACAGGTACTTTGAAAATTCTCACGAGCTGCCACCCACCCGAATCTTGTCTTCCAAATGAACCTCTTGCCGATTAAAGGCCCTCTCTTGTTTCCGAAGAGCAACGTCTTTCTTTCTCAATTCTTCCTCCATTTCCTACAAAGAAAAGCAAGTTAACGAATGTTTAGATGACTCTCACTGAATGTCGTGGAATGGGACTGACCACTATTTAAAAAGCCTTGACCTCACAGATGATGCTCCAACAGACACAAGTTAACTGAGCAACAGGATCTTACCACAACTTTTTCAGCCAACTCATTAATCCTCTTGTGCTTTGCGTGGATATTCGCAGCCATTCTTTCCTCTATACCCTCCATCTTTTTCAGCTCAGTCAACTGATTCTCCAGTGACTGTCGTTTTTGCTAAAAGATACATAAATGGAAAATGGTGAATAAAGGGGAAATCTCCAGTATCAGAAAGACCCTGCTCATTATTGTAGCTGCTACAGGATGCTCCACAAAATCTTCAAAATATCCAATTTATATGGCACACAGCAGTGTCAAAAATAAGTCTACATTTAATCTCAACAATGAACCTCAGTACCTCGCTGTCTTGTAGCCTCTGCGTCATCTTATCTTCAGTCTCTGACTTGGATTTTAGACCCTCAAGTTCTTTTTCAACATCAGCCTTACTCTTCTGTAGACGCTTCAACTGGCTGCTAAGCTGTTCATTTTCGGCTAGAATCTGAAAAAACACACAACTCTCGAACTGGAGGTCCAATGTTCAACCACTGTACCCCTCACAAACAGTGAAAGAAAATGTTCACAATCAAAATCTGTCAAGAGGACCAGGTGCATTCACTTGGCCACTAAGAAATCGCAGAAAAAGCTAAAATGATGATAAAAATCATGAAGGCATCAGGTAATCTACATTCCTCTATTCATACAATGTAAAATAATACATGTATAGGTTTTTGGTATTTTTGTTATGATTTTTCGTATTTTTAAAAGGAAGCGGTTATTTGGCAAGCATGCTTGCCGAATACACAGAAATTAGTCTTAAATGGCAAGCAAACATTAGTGAATATTCATGACCACCGATCAGTATGGACCAATGAAAATTAAGGCCTAATTAGACCCCATTAATTATGCAAACAGTAGACGAAGATGGAGACCTCCGACTAGCCTGCGCCGCCGTCGCAAAAAGGCACCGAAAAGTTGTGATTGAGAGCAGGCTATGCCTCCAACGGCGTTAAGGGGCATGTATAGAGGCAACTGAGTGAAGTACCACAAATGGGACCCATCCAAAAAATCCAATATCGTGAGGTTGACAGCCAGAAGGGCATGGCCATCGGTGTCTATACATGCACGGCTCACTGTGCACTGCACACACACACTAATTACACAAGCCCCATTGTCTTTACGAGACATTACATCACCTCACCTCGCGTGAAATATCGTGAGGTTGACAGCCAGAAGGGCATGGCCATCGGTGTCTATACATGCACGGCTCACTGTGCACTGCACACACACACTAATTACACAAGCCCCATTGTCTTTACGAGACATTACATCCCCTCACCTCGCGTGAAATCAAACTCCAAATCACAAGCCTTTTCGCCGAAACAAGTAACGTAAAACGCATCAGAATAAATATGGCTAGAGACAACGAGCGGCGAAAATTGCGATTTTATCGCGGGTCGTCCAGAATCACTGGTGAAATTTGCACTGCATTTCCAACTTCACAAATCATGGGAGCTGCCATAACGAGTTGCTCGAACTACTTTACAGGTTCAACTCGGTCAGTCGGGTCACAACCCGAACTCCATAAATCCCTCCAGAATCTACTGTTTTGACGTCATAAAATGTGACCGACATCGTTACTCGGGTTGAATGCAGTCCGAACTCGACCACATGGTGACCAACAGCAAAAAGTCTTAGCATTCAGTGGAAAATGTGTAGTGGGATGCGCAACACAAAATGTGCAGCTGTGCGAGACTACGTGGAAATTGGCAGCTGCCATGTTTTGTGGAATTGGCAATGAAGAGCAAGTTTCACTGGTTATTCTGGACGACCCGCGAGAAAATCGCAATGTTCGCTGCTCGTTGTCTCTAGCCATATTTATTCTGATGCGTTTTACGTTACTTGTTTCGTCGGAAAGGCTTGTGGTTTGGAGTTTGATTTCACGCGAGGTGAGGTGATGTAATGTCTCGTAAAGACAATGGGGCTTGTGTAATTAGTGTGTGTGTGCAGTGTACAGTGAGCCATGCATGTATAGACACCGATGGCCATGCCCTTCTGGCTGTCAACCTCACGGATATTGGATTTTTTGGATGGGTCCCATTTGTGGTACTTCACTCAGTGGCCTCTATACATGCCCCTTAAACAAGAAATCTCTGATGCGAATAATACCCGCTGTACACGATCAAACTTTTCATACATTTTTCTGAATGCGCTCAATAAAGGCCTACATGCGGGTTTATGCATTGAACCCCCAATAGACCCGGACTCTGATTTCCAAAGAAATGGATTAAAAATTTCGTACAGCGGGAACTAAAACCTGTACTTACAGACTGTGTTCTGTGGCGCCTTTGAGACAAGTAACCTAAATCTAGAGAACAATTTATAATTGTTGATCTTGCGTTATTAAAGTGAATTATTACAAAATCTTTTGTATGCTGTGGTCACTTTGAAATGTGGACTTCGCCACACCACAGTATGTCTGTCAAAGTGTTTGGTTTTGGTCACCACTGAAATTGGTGAAACCTACAAACGTGAAGTTCCTATAGTTAGGCCCGTATTTTAGAATGCTCCTCAACGTAAAGCAGTTGCTCAAAACTATTGTTCTCCTGTTGAAAACAATAGCCTTGAGGAACTCCTTTACGTTGAGGAGCATTCTAAAATACGGGCCTTAATCTTTGTAGTGACTTAAGGCGTTATTATAGAGGGCCCATTTCCTGTGATGGATAACGGAGAAGACCGGTAGACCCTCCGCTAAGACGTCCGCTGCACTGCTAGGCCTGCTCGTGCTAGGCCCTGAAAATGATTGTTTTGGCATGGGAGAGAATTGACCCACCGGCCGTAAGAACGGCTTGGCGAGTTAGTCATCTCGCTGATAACCATCCATATATGGTTAACCTCGATCAGCCCCTAGAAGAGGACGAGGACGTTGAGGTAGAGTTTCTAGAGCCAGAGGAAAATGACGATGAAAATTTATTTTAAAAAAGCTACCATTTCACACATCAGAAGTTCAACAATAAGGGCAGATTCATACTCCGAATTTATCGCCGACTATGATCAATTTCAATGTGTGCGGACATTGACGCCTTAAAAACCTGCGATCAGTTTCAGCGCTTGAGGTACGCGAGCAAGTATGAATCGTTCTCTGGATAGGTCACTTGGCTCAAAAGCGGCTTTATTGAATGCATTCAGAAAATTGTATGAAAAGTTTGATCGTGTACAGCAGGCATTATTCGCATTAAAAAAATTCCTTGTTTAACACGCCGTGTCGGCACATCATGGAGAAGTTCAACAATATTGCTACAATTCATTCAGTATTGTGTTTGAAAAAACCGCAAACTCGTCTAAAGAAGGTCTACTGGTGTGACGCCTAGGCCAAAAACCATAGCACACATTGGACACGTTCCGCTGATCTCCACACAATATTGCTACAATTCATTCAGTATTGTGTTTGAAAAACCGCAAACTCGTCTAAAGAAGGTCTACTGGTGTGACGCCTAGGCCAAAAACCACAGCACACATTGGACACGTTCCGCTGATCTCCACTTGACATTGCCGTTCCCCCTATTGTTAACACTCCCTCTACCTTTGGGTGGACTTAGAAAATTTCGGCTGTGATCCGACGGCCAGGTAAATGGGATTTTCCCGTATGTACCAAATTTCAGGCCAATAGCACCTGCGGTTACGAAACGTGCCACTTAAAGGCAAAATTTTGAACTTTGACCTCTGTGACCTTGAAAAGTAGGTCAAACCAAAAACCCGTTATATATGTAATGTATACCCTCATTAGGTACACCTATGATAAAAATTTGGAAGTGATCCAGTTATTAGTTCAGGAGTTATTGCACTTTTTGTGTTTTTGGTTTCCGCCACCTGGTGGCCAAGCTAAGAGTCGAATCGGACCGAAACTTGGTATCGTAGGTCATCTGACCTAGGGGCATATATGTACCAAGTGTCAGATCAATAGCTCCAGCAGTTACGAAACGTGCCCTGCTAACGGAACACGACGGACGACGACGGACGCAGACCCACGACAAGAGCTCACCCCAGGTGAGCTAAAAAGGGGGGGGGGGAAAGAAAAAACCTAAAAGGGACCACCGGGATTCGAACCCGGGAACTTTGCGTTACGTTTTTGCACTGCGCTAGTCAACAGGCTGAAAACAGGGCGAGTGAATAATCAATACGTTGTTTAATACGCCCCATGCATAAATTATCGTAATGCATCCTCATTATGATCTCGCGTTTTGATTGGTTTAGAATCTGCTGTGTAAGCAGTGCGAAAACTAAGAAATATTGTACTGTTTTCACAGCAACTTGCTGTGCAAATAGTCACGGCGAATATGGATAATGCAATGGGGGAGGGGAAGGGGGCGGGCCTACGGTGTGGACATGCGATCTGATTTAAAGAGTGGCAATTTTTGGTCAAAATATTTGCCACGGAAAGTAATAGAAGCACAAAGAAATGTTTAAAAAAAACAGAATGATGTCACATTTTACGGGACAC
This sequence comes from Notospermus geniculatus, assembly GCA_002633025.1. NCBI lineage: Eukaryota > Metazoa > Nemertea > Pilidiophora > Heteronemertea > Lineidae > Notospermus > Notospermus geniculatus. The sequence goes on along the minus strand of NMRB01000015.1, from coordinate 1,084,949 downwards.
TTCGGCACTGGATTACGGGCATGATATGTAGCTTTAGTTCTCTCCAGCAGCAGCCCCGACAGATATCAAACCTTGCCCCTTTCAGTGACACACCTCTCGCAGTGTTTTAAAAATATGAAATAGAAATCGTGTTTCTAAGGTGAAAGATAATACCAGAATCGAACCCACGGACTCTCGCATAAGGTATCATCACCAGCACTAAGGGGCAGCACGCCTTAAACCAGTAGGCCGAATCCCCATCTTCAAAAAAGATGGTTCAATGGCCCTATAAACGAGGCGTCCATACCCTAGTGTTTTAGTTCGCTATGCTCCGCTTTTGTGAGCGGAGGTATACAGAGCGAACGAAAACACTGCGAGACGAGTGTACCTTTCAGTAAGACCCATGCGGTCATGCTCAGTGTGCCGGTGTCAGTGATAGAGACCCTATAATGGCCTCCATCTTCCTGATGTCCCTGTATTGTTTGTCACCATCAAGTACATTTGTATTAGTATAAGGGTCTTTGATCTCTCTAAATCCTAATTCAATGGTGCCTCTCAAGGCGTAAATGTATTGTTGATGGCATCCTATATCAATTGCATAACCGGCTTAATCCACCAAACTCACAGGCATTCATCTGGTTGCTCAGTGTTGACTTCCGGGTTCTCTCCGCAGAGCGACGATTTCTGCTTTTCTGGGTGTGAGTGGGGCACTCAGCAGACAGACGGATGGGTCCAGTAATATCAACTTGGTTTGAAAGGACATTCAAGCCTGCACCCTGGAAGAAAAGGTCGTTTCGTCAACATCGAGGACACTGAGAAAAAGTCTGCCGATCTGGGACCTGTTTCATAAAGTGATTCTACACACCCTACGGCATTACTCCTTTCTAGCCTAATCAGAAAAATTAGGGCGGTCCTAAGGAAGGGAGTGAGGGGAGTGAATGACAGGTCTTAAAATAGCTCACAGCAAATAATAGCCTCAGGAAACCTTTTGTAGTAGTAGTTGTGGCCACTTGTACAATGTTAATGCAATTAGGGGGTAATTACTCTTGCAGTAATCCTTAGTGTGACTGTATGGGGCAATACTCAGAGGTATATTGTATACAGGTTTGCAGAATTGTAGCATTATGGTGGGGTGCGATTTGAGCTTGAAGAAAAGCTGAAGTTTGACCTTTCTCAATGCTTCAAGCATAGAGAAAATCTGACTTCAATGAAAGTGTGGCTGAAGTCAGACCCTAGCATACCGCCCGTCTTGCGTACATAAAAAAAGCTGGAGAATTAACCCTTGCAGTTCTGAAAATGCCCAATGCTTGGCTTTCTGACGAGTGTGTCAGTGAGAAAAAATGCAGAGATGAATTCAAATGAGATATCTAAAATCGCAATGGCTATTTGTACCGTCACGGTGCAAATAACGCCAAACCAGTTCTTTCTCACACCGTCGTAAACAGCCAATCAGAAAGCTTCATTCCAGACATGCAAGATGATGTGGTTTCATCTCGCACAATGCCGGATTGTTTTTTTGAATATGCTTGATGAAAACGTTATTTTATAACCACTACCAGGATAAAAAGTTTTATATCAATGCTTTTCTGGGGAAAGTAGGCCTACCTAAGTATCTAATTATTTGTTCCTCTCATTTCGTAGATATATATCTACGAAATGAGAGGAACAAATAATTAGATACTTAGGTAGGCCTATACTATACAAGAAGTCGTTTTCCAGAGGTTTACGCGAATTTTCGACCCAAACAAACGGGTCTTCATCAGGCCGGGCAATTCTTTGCAAAAATTTCAGAAAAGTCTTTTCTGAAGTTTTTGCCAAGAATTGCCCGGCCTGATGAAGACCCGTTTGAGTCGAAAATTCGCATAAACCTCTGGAAAACGACTTTGTATTGTATCATTTTGTGTGTCGATTTTTGTGCCTTACTTTGTGGACCTTTGTCGCATGAGCCCCGGTGGCCGAGTGGTTAGCATGTGTGGTTATCAAACGGAAGGCCGCTGGTTCGAGCCCCATCATGACAGTTCCTTTTTTTTATCAATCAGTTTCACCTCCTTTTATTTTTTGTTGTCGCCTTTTTATCGATATTGTGATATCGATCCGTGTGACTGTCAGAAAATGGTGACTCGGAACTGCATTCTTGAGCCAAATTTTTTCTAAAAAATTAGGGGGGGGGGTACCTTCACATTGTGCTAACTTGTGGCTAATTTGGTACGGTATAGATGTAATGTCTGAGAAGGCCTCCCGAATGCCAGTGCCCGCTTTATTGTGTGGCGGACACTCAAATANTACCATTCATGTACCGGAAGAATCACCTGTAGGCCTACATCGGGAACCATTCGACATTTACAATGTCATCTTGTTTGGTACGGTATAGATGTAATGTCTGAGAAGGCCTCCCGAATGCCAGTGCCCGCTTTATTGTGTGGCGGACACTCAAATAATGAAAAACTGGTTTATCAGTATGTACCCTCCCCCATTGTCGGGTCATGGCTGGTGTGACAGGAATCAACGTCCCAGGAGTGCGAGTGCTAAGGTCATATCCGAATGGTGATGGTCCCTCGCTGAACAAAAGGACCGGACTTTCATTCCTGTCCCACCGGGACAAACTGTCTCGATCTGTTTTAGAGAGGTTGAGATCATCGACTTAATTATCATGGATCCTTTATACGAAAACGGATCGAAATGTCGACAAAATTTGTCCTCATTGTACAGATTTCTATGTACACGTATAAGGATCCGTGATAAGTCACTGATCTCAACCTCCCTGCCCAGTCCACACCGAAACGTAGGTTCATAGTGTGAAGGGGATCAAGATCACACAAAAGTTTCTTATGCTGAATACACACAGTAGACCTATACATGAACCCAATGTTCAGTCACACATCTTATTCTGTAAACCACTTTGCCATTCAAACCACCATGGGCAGGTTAATCCTGTATAAACCCATTAAATCAGCCAGCAGTACCACACTTCCAAATTGTTATTATGTAATGTTAACAGATCTATATTGAGGAGAATCTATAAATAGAATGTAAACAGTTCTTCTTGATGATTGGCAGTCATTAGGCCCCGCCTTCCTGAGTTTGCCAGAAAGGAGTAATGCCATTAGGTGTACATGTAAGCTAATGACACTGGAAAATGCATTGAAGTTTCTTGTCAAGAAACGTCAATGCATTTTCCATTTGGTTACAGTAGCCTCAAGTCACTTAATTATTAAACAGGCCACTGATATCCAGGCTAAAGGAAGGATTTGATAGTAAAAATATTGGGGAGTATATATCTTTTTCGATGATTCTCTATATGAGGAGTGACATGTGATTCGAACGCATGCGAATTCTTTGTCCACTCTTCGTCAAATGCCATATTTGTCAAACATGGCGATACGTAATAGGTCAACATCAGCTATACATACACTGAATACTTCACTAGCATTCCTTCCGCTGCCAGGCCCACAACCAAGATCCAGATCCATGATTTTGCGAAACATCTGAAGAGTATGATGTCAATGAGTGAAAGTGCAATGGCATATGGAAATCTCGGGTTGTTTTTTACTATCACTGCTTCAGTTGAAATTGCACTTTAGCTTTAGGTATATGACCCTTCATCCTGGCGACGTCAACACTAGGACCAGGAGGGAGACAGAGCATTTGAAGGACAAGCCAATGCTTACATACCTTGTCACGGGTCAACAGATCCCTTTCTCCTCCGCGGAGGTAAACAGCCCTGTCCACAGCGAGGAGTGAAACCATTGACCTTTCAGCCGTCTCGATTTTGAACCTAATAATGAAGAAATTTGATAACACCTTTTTCATGATCAACTTAGTATTATTGAGACTAGCTTTCGACCCCTACTAGGTCTTCATCAGGTCTGATGGAAAATATTGGTTACATGGTATATAAGGCAGAAAACAAAGACAGGAAGGTAAATATATAAACAAGATCTGCTACACAAAGGGGTAGAGAATAATGTTAGCAATGGAAACATCAAAGGATTAAGCGAAGTAAACATATGGAGGAATGGTGTGAAAGTTAACAGAGCTGGCTTGTGTGGGTATGAAACAAGGATTAAGAAATTGCAAAGTAAACAAGTGATATGTGTATAACAGGCACACAGAGAATAAGGCTGTGTGAAGGGATTACAATGTCCGAAAGGCCAGGCCAACTAAGAAACACAAGCAGAAGTAAANGTGCGACCTTGGTGGCTGATGGTACGACGGACGTCGTATAACGAGTCAAGGGTAGGCCAATAGGGCCTACCATCAACATGTAGGCCTACATGTAGGCTATAGTCCATGTTTGTGTCTTACGTCGACAGCAGGAATCAAAGCTCTCCAACTGTTGGGCCTAGTCGTTTCGACAATACTTTGACGATAGCAGTGCATCTCCATTGAACAATGCACAGGCACTGTGCCTGTAGCCGTGTGATATGGCTACTGCTGCATAGGCCGCCTGACAGATACAGGAAACATGAAAGATAGCTTGGTTGGTTACGTGGTATACCTACCGTAATGTCAATATTTGACCACTTCGGTCTGATGCGAGTGACAGCGAAGATCTTTTCTAAACCTTCCTTAAAGTTGGATGGATCGACAAAAAAATCAAGCTCGTACGGACTGCTTTCGGTAGACATATTTTATTTCATGCATGCACATGTATAAAAATATAATTGAATCAATTGTGTCTGGTTTGTAAATCTACAACCTAATCTACATGAAGTGCAGTACACCAGGCCTACTTTGCACACAGGCTTCACCGGCATTCGACTTGCAATTTATCGGCCGATGTAGAACAAACCACATCAACTTCGACCTCTCGTCTATAATAGGAGCAGTTGGCCGCTTATTGCAAAAAAAGGCAGCAAAGTTCTAGCGGACCAATACATGTACAGTAGAAAATTCTCCTGCTGATTGGTGCTCAGTCAACCATGATTGGTCCGGAACGTAGTGACTCCTATTGGTCAACTGATTGACATCTCCTTTTGATTAGATTTGCTGGTAAAATTTTTCATCCATTTTTTGGAAATTCAGATTCCGGGCCTATTGGGGCTCCAATGTATAAACCGGTGTAACGTTTTTCAGTGAGGCCCGTGAGGCAGTGTGACAGTACAATAGATTGACGGAATAAGCGGTGACTGGACAATGGGCGACACACAGACAAACAGCGAGTTCGTTTCCCAGTGTGTTCCGAACAATGGGAATCACACAAAAAAACGGCCACACTGAAAAACGTTACACCGGCATGTAGGCCTTTATTGAGCATATTCAGAAAATTGGATGAAAAATTTGATCGTGCACAGCGGGCATTATTGACAAAAGTCGAAAATACTGTAGTTCCATATGAATGTACAGTGTGCATTCTAGAGTACAAAATTTGAGATGGCGGACAAGTGTGTAGGCCTAAGTGTCGTCACGATGATTGCTGAAAACACTTTCGTTGCTGCATTGGTATTCTGACTATAAGCTTGAGTGTACTCTATGGTATCTTCATGGCTATAATTTCTTCCTTGTGGGCTGCTATCCATTCCATTTCCTCGATTGCCATTCTGGAAAAAAGAGAAAAGTGTGTCTGGTTACTGGTCTCACGACAAATGAGTCAAGTCAGGTTTATCGTATGGCATATTGATATACCGGTAAAACCCAATGCACTTTGGAAGTCGCAGATGTAGACAGCAGTTGGCAAGGAAAGGCGTTCGGTTTCAAGTTTATTGGACCAAAAATGTCCGACTCTCCATTTTGCAATATTGTCAGAGATTTGGTGAATTGGAGAATAATCCAATGTAGGCCTACATATTCCAACGTTTTGTACATCTTTATGGAGATGTAGACCTGAGTGAAATTCACTCATTTGGAGTGAGCCAGGGACCACTCCATGAAGTCACTCCATTAGAGTGAAAGGCTCCACTGATGTACAGTGTATTGGCATTTGAAGCAACAAAAATACGTGTACAACCAGACCTATTGTCTCTGTCAAAATTCAAAAATAATGAGAAAGACAATAGGTCTGGTAGTATTTTTGTTGCTTCAAATGCCAATACATCAGTGGAGCCTTTCACTCTAATGGAGTGACTTCATGAAGTGGTCCCTGGCTCACTCCTAATGAGTGAATTTCACTCTTCAACATTAAGCATGTTAAGAGTAGGTTCGTATAAAAAAAATGGCCCAGAAAGATTACAATTATACTAACTGCAGCATGCCCTTTGGAGGTAGAAGCTGATCGACTGGCAGCGCAGAGATTTTAACATGAATCCAGGCATAGAACATATACATAGCCTGTAAAAGGAAGAGAGAAGTCAGTGGATTTTGTATATCAAGATAAATTATATAGGTTTTTATTAACTTCAAAAAATAAGAATTTGCCTCAAAGACTAAAAAACCACTCACCAACACTGATTTTTCTGTTTGCACGTGCAGCCTCTCGACGTCCAGGTCCGTGACCTCATGATCAAGATCGCCTAACTTCCTGAGTGCATCCAAGTATTCCCTGTAGAACACTTTTTTTAGTTCCAATGGATGTCGCTCGCTAGGCTTGGCCGATATACGAGTTAGACCTATGAAAAATGTGATAAACCGTTTCTTGGAATGTCTCAGGAAAGTTGGTCAGTTGTCAATAACATCTGTGTCTGTATGGAAAATCAAAAATGGTAATAAGCCCTAATGCCCCAATCACACTGAGCTAGTTCTCAGGACGTTCTTGAAAATTTTGCTGAACGGGCTCAAACTGTGTGCGAACGGAGTGGACGCAGTGGCAACTTTTTACAGTCTTTTTACGAACTTCATGGACGGGAAGGGTGCTCCAGAACATCGAGGCATTATTTGGCCAAGAGTTACACGTTCTAGCCCGTTTTACGATTTTATTAGGACGGGGCAGTACGTTTTGAGAACTACTTCAGTGTGACAGGCTATGCTTGCACTCACCTGTGGCTGACCACACCAGAAACGTCGCCAAGTCGATAGTTGCGAAGTCAAACGCAGCGCACTCATAATCAACAAAATAGGCGCGATCTGCAAAAGTCGAGTCATCAAAAACGCTTCATGAATAAGGTCCCTGGGGCCGTATGCATGAAACATAGTGTATTAAATAAAGTGTAAAATTTCCCTTATCTTTTGTTTGGAACAATAGTTTAAGGGAAATTTTGCACTTAAGATGTTTTATGCATAAGGCCCATGGGCTCATATTCATAAAACTACTTAAGTCTAAGTGTGATACTTATCTTTTGTGTTGAACAAAGAATAAGTGCCACACTTAGACTTAAGTAGTTTAATTTATGAATATGGGCCCTGGAACCTAAGTCCGGTTTCATTATTGTTCAACGAGTGATTAGTAGGCTGTATGAAAATACGAAACCATGGCCATTTAAATACACAATAGCATGCTAGTGTTGCTTACATGTAGGCCCATTGAAAAATTTTAATAAGGAACTCAGAAGGACTTGATATACGCAAAAGTGTGACAGGGCCATTACACTGGTTCTTTCTTGCTTTTCCTTTTGCTGGCTATGGGCCGATTTAATAGACGTTGGCTGAGCTAACCATTGGTTCCACCAAAAATAGATAGGCGTGGAAAAATGTACAACTAAATTTTTCACCCAAAAGCCCCGTTTTCTAAGCCCTGTAGAGCGCTTACTATCCATCCAAACAGGGCTTTTTGATGAAAATTGAGTTGTACACTTTTCGCACGCCTATCTATTTTTGGTGTAACCAACGGTTAGCTTAGCCAACGTCTATTCAATCGGCCCTATATGTTTTCTTGATAACATAAAAATGGAACTGTATCCACCAACCTTCCTCCGCAACGAACAATGTATTTGAGATATGCCCATCGTGGTGACAAAATACAATAGGAGCGCCAGACTCCGAAAGCGTCTGAATGATCAACTTCAAATCTTCAATTAGCTGCGACGGTGATGGGTATACTTCATTGTACCTGGATTATAAAACAAGAAGTAACCATTAATTGTGCATAGGATGCTGAGGACATGTACATGTATATCTCGTCTACTTATGCGTAGGCCAATGAAGAAGTCGACGCTAAAATTTGTTTTCATACCTAGCATGAATTGATAGCAGACTAAAAAAATGTTGGTTTTCATCCTTGCACGCCCGTCAAAATGCTCCCGCCTCTGAATTATTTTTTTTCTTTTTATTTTTGGTACGTCAGGTGCAAGTAGCAACCGTCAAACGGTCGTCGATCTAGCGCGCACGCTACCTGGCGGTCAATAGCGTCACTATAAACTTTCGCGCTGGCCGGATTCCCGGCAGAATCCGGCGGAATCCCATCGGCCACAAGAACCAAACGGCCCACGAACAAGCATGACAACGTTTGTGGCGGCGAGAGTGCGCTCTGGGACACGTGTCCTAAAGCCCTGGGTTGGCAGTCTACGATAGTAATACTTCCTGAACAACCTACAAAATTTTTTTTTTTTAAATAAAAAATTCCCCCCACCCCGATTTTTCACAAAAAAAGTATGAAAACCAATTTTTCTGTCGGCCTAATGCCCGCCGTCACCGGTGACTACGATACATACATCTTTTCAACATCTTTGTTGTGTACGTATTCAGGTGGCCAGTTTGTCTTGATGTCATCCAAAACCCTCGCCATCTCCAATTTGCTGGGATTCAGTAAATGTCCAAATTTCTTGATGGCTAAATCACTCGTCTTCTTGCTGTGATACTTGGCGAATTCTCGAGCAGCGGCTCTGGAAAAATACACGAAGGCCTATGGTCCGTCATTGACTATGATTAAAGGGACTCGAAAATTTTTTCAAGCTTCGGTTATCACAAAATGCTAGTCTTTCATGATAAATTCCCACCGTCAATTCACTTTTTCAATTAAGTGTTAATTACTGGCACCCAGACAAATCAGTCATCACCACACCAATGGAGTCACCTAATGAATACTATCGGGCTTTAAATCGGGGTCCATATTCATAAAACCTTGCTAGCTTAGTTGGTTGTTAGTTGTGTACATTGGCCTGTACAAACTAGGCACTTTAGCAGGCAACTAGGCCTAGCAAGGTTTTATGAATATGAGCCCAGGTTACTACACATGTAGCTCTTCATGACTGTTCATATTTCTTTCTTTTGTGGCACAATAACTACACTTTTAACAACAACAACAATTCGCCCGACACTTACTTGAAAACCTTTTCATCCCTGAAAGGCTCAGCATTGAGTTCATCCCAGTGAAACCCTTTTCCCTGGATATACTTCATACAGATGCCGTTCTTGAAGATGCAGTATATCTGTGGGGTCAAGCCTCTTTCATTGAAGACCCTGGTGGCGGGCATCTCCCTGTCTCGCTTAAAAATCGTTCCCCAGATGTCTTCCGTTATGCGAACAACAACCGCATCGGAAGTTTGTTGGCCTTCAGTGACAAGAAGGGTAAGGTTGATGGCCCCTGAACCTGGACATTTCTGCGGATGTGAATGAGAGACATACCGGGTAGTGGTTCGGCGAGTGTGGAGACACTGAGTACCGTTTTGGGTGATGGTAAGCTGACGTTCCATCGACTGAAATGGTGGCTCGTTCACGTGGTATAGCCCTACATGTACTTACCGCGTAGTCAATATTTGCCCATTTTGGTCTGATGACAGCGAAGATTTTCTTTAGACCTTCCTTGAAGTTGGACGGATCGACAAAAATATCAAGCTCGTGCAGACTGCTCCCGCCAGCCATAGTTTAATACATATCCTTCATCTACATGTACTTGGACATACATGTAGCTCTCGATATTCAATAATCCATTAACCTAGATTACGTGCGCTTACATGTAGGCCTACATATATAATCATTAATAGCCTACCGGTACGTGAAAAAAAACATAACCTGACCGGTGTGTCATAAATCTGGGTCCCGGTGTAACGTTTTTCAGTGAGGCCCATGTGGCAGTGTGACGTTACAAAAAAAAGATTGAAGGAATAAGCGGCGACTTGATAATGGGCGACACACAGAGAAATAGCGAGTCCGTTTCCCAGTGTGTTTCGAACAATGGGCATCACACAAAAAAATGGCCACACTGAAAAACGTTACACTTGTACGAGAATCAAGGGCCCGTATTTTGAGAATGCTCCTCAACATAAAGGCGTTCCTCAAGGTTATTGTTCTCAACAGCAGAACAATAGCCTTGAGGAACTCCCTTACGCTGAGGAGCATTCTAATACGGGCCTACGTTCAGTTTTGTTCAACGAGGGATGAGCTTATAAACGCTTTAGAGACCATGACCATTCAAATACAATCTTTTGCAGACTCTTGCGTCTAGGATCTACTTTCCTAGAAGTACCAATATTTTCACACTGACATCTGATGCATTTTTTATATAGAACAAACTAACTTCGATCTCGTGTATTTTCAGTTGATAACAGATGGGCAGGTAAATGCCCTTATACACTGATTGACAAACGTCGAATGTAGTCGCAAATACGTAATAGGCCTATCATGCATTTGACAATACAGTCATGTACACTCATGGAAAAAAGTAAATGGACAGCAGTTTTCCTTGAATGTCCCGAAACCAATGCGATGTAGGAAACTGAGCCAAACATATGTGATAGCAAATTTTCCTGGCTGTCTGATGATATCAAAGATCAGAAAATCCGATGAAATCCACCTTTGATAGAAGGAATTTTGTGACGTCATGTTTTTCGCTACTTTCTTCTTTGCAGGTTTTCACTGAAAATTTTTATAACAATGTGTTCGTCTCATCGAGAGCTTTCATATGATCATATCTTAAATTTCCAATTATTATAATTTGAAGGGTAGTTTTAGGCCACTTTTATCTAAATTATTCTGCACATGCCAGACAAACTCTTCCACTGGTGGGTCGGTATTGTGATTATAATCTTGAGGTACATGTACTCTATGGTATCTTCATGGCTATAATTTCCTCCTTGTGCGATGTTACCCATTCCATTTCCTCGATTGCCATCCTGGGAAAAGAGAAAAGTTTCTCATTTTATTGGTCTCACGTTCGTCGGTCAAATGACTCAAGCCATATTTTTCCGTATATCATATGCACCCCGTATATCATATGCATCAGTATCCTGAGCACCGAGTCTTCGGCGTGGCAAGTGCTGATTCCGAGTCCGTGTCTTCCTGAATGAATCCCGCGCAAAATGGCGTCCTCGCCCGAGGAAGGGCCAGAAAAAGATGTTCAAGCTCCCAAATGCCACAGTAAGTGTAAGATTTTTGCAGTACATTCGGATCTAGAGTGAATAACCTGCCGTAATCAGTTGCTTATTTTGAATGTATTTGCAGAATATTGTAAATATAAGCATCTGATCGCCACGGCCAGCCAGACGGCTGTCAGTAGGCCTACGGCACGCACCAGGCATCCGAAGTTTTCGATTCGTGACGCTGTCAAGAGCAACTGATTTTTTAATCAATGCTGGCATAATTTGCTACTCATATTGAGATCCGAATGCAAGTGTGATCAAGTAATCTTACCATGCTGATGAAGCAGGAGAGGTCGCATTCTCATCGCTGTCGTCTCTTCGCGCGGGATTCAGGAATACCGGGACTCGGAATCTGCACTTGCCACGCCGAAGACTCGGTGCTCAGGATACTGATTCGCCGGGGTGCATATGATATACCGATAAAACCCGAGTCAAATGTACTTCGTCTTTGGAAGTCGCAGATGAGTTTGCAAGGAAAGAGGTTCGGGTTCAAGTTCATTGGACAAAAAATGTCCGACTCTCCGTTTTGCAATTTTGTCAGAGATTTGGAGAATTGGAGAATAATCCAATACATGTTCCCAATGTTTTGTAAATCTTTATTTAGATGCAGACCTAGGTTCACACCAGAAAAGGGCCTACTCTCCATTCCAGTTCCGATTGGCGCGAGGTTTATCAACGATAGCTCCGCAACGCCTGGGCCGATTTTGATGAAACATACGTCAATCGACTTGTCTTTCTTGGCGGTATAGCCATCATCACTGTCATTTTCCCGAAAAACGTGACAGAAAAAAGTTCTTTCACAAATCACAGTTCGTGTTTACGGTCGAAATGGCGGCCATTTTGAAATGACGCAATGCATCGCGCACGTGTAAACTGCACTGAACAGCATAGCGAAGTGAAATGGGTTTTGAGAAAGGGATCCGTAATGCAGGCCTTACGCGAAAAATGAAGATAGCAGAAAGATATCGGCAAGAAAGACAAGTTAATTGATGTATGGTATGTTGAATTTGACCCAGCTGTTGCGGAGATATCGGCTGAAAACCTCGCGCCACTGGGATTTGGAATGAACTGTAGGAAGATGACAATTATACTAACTCCAGCATGCCCTTTGGAGTTAAAACCTGATCAACTGGCAGCGCAGATATTTTAACATGCATCCATGAATAGAACGTATGCATAGCCTGTAAATGGAAGAAGAAATTCGGTCAGAAGTCAAAAAAGTTCGTTAGGAAAACATTTTCGGCTATCCTTTACTTTTTTCTCTTGTGCCCAAACTAATTTTATCCACTCGGGAAACTCCCTGCACCGGGGCAAACACTCAGGTGTCTTCAATTTTACACAGCATTGACTCCATCAAATCGAAATGAAGAGAATTTTCGGCCTCTAAGACTAAGAATAGAAATCACTCCACTCACCAACACTGATTTTTCTGTTTGCACGTGCAGCCTCTCGACGTCCAAATCCGTGACGTCATGATCAAGATCGCCTAACTTCCTAAGTGCTTCCAAGTACTCCCTGTAGAACACTTTTTTTAGTTCTAATGCATGTCGCTCGCTTGGCTTGGCCGATACACGATTGAGAGCTATCAATGAAATGGTCCAAGGACCATGTGCTCACCTGGTTTGACATAATAGTGTAATGACAGAGGGAGGTACATGTCAGTTATGAACAATCTGGGTCAAATCATTCCCGAGTTACTGGACTTTGATGATTTTCGGGTAATGCCACCTGGCGGCCATATTGGGTGTCCGATTGGGCCGAAACTTCACATGCACATAAAGGTCATCTAGAGGGAGCCACATAGCACATTTGGGCGCTCTGGATCAGGTCGTTCTTGAATTACATGTATAGCACTTTGGTGATTTTCGGGTTACGCCACCTTGGATGACCGATCGCGCCGAAACTCGGTATTTTTGAAAGTACCCTCCAATACACGTTTATGCAAGATACGAAGTCGCTCAATGAAAAAATGGCGAACTGTGGCAGGTTCGTTACTTTTGGAAAACTCTGACCTGTGTGACCTTGAAAGGTAGGTCAAATCAAAAACCCGTTACATATGTTATGTATCCTAATTAGATACACCTATAATAAAAATTTAGAGATGATCCAGTTATTAGTTCAGGAGTTATTGCACTTTTTGTGTTTTTGGTTTTGGCCACCTGGTGGTCAAGCCAAGAATCGAATCGGGCCGAAACTTGGTGTCATAGGTCACCTGACCTAGGGGTATATATGTACCAAGTTTCAGATCAATAGCCCCAGCGGTTACGAAATGTGCCCTGCTAACGGACGACGGACGAAGAAGACGGACGACGGACACTGCATGACGACAAAAGGTGAGCTAAAATGTAACAGAAAGAGACAAGGCTACTCAACGGGTGTATACCGTTTCTTGGAATGGCTCATCGAAGTTTATCAGTTCTTATACAACTTCAGTATCTGTATGGAAAATCACAAATGGTTAGGCCAACGTGATGCATGCACTCACCTGTGAATGAAAACGCAAGAAATGTCGCCAAGTCGATAGTTGCGAAATCAAATGAAGCCGCCTCATAATCAACAAAATAGGCGCGATCTGCAAATACATGTAAGGTCGAGTCATCAACAGCACTGGCTTGGCGCCAGTTTTGGTTGCAATTTTGGGGAGCTAGGCACGTTTTTGTAAACACATGAGAAATTCATGTTACACAATATACACTTTTCAAATTAATCCGGACGCAAAAGGGTTAGTTTTGCTGGCCTACAGTTTTCCTTAATAACACAACATAAAAATCAAACTGCTTCCACCCACCTTCCTCGGCAATGTATATTGTGTTACAGGGATGTCCATCGTGATGACAAAGTACAATAGGAGCGCCAGACTCCGAAAGAGTCTGAATGATTACTTCCAGATCTTCAATTACTTGCGACGGTGATGGGTATACCTCATAGTATCTGGATTAAAAAACAAAAATGCTGAGTAAATGTATATCTCAACAGCCTAGCGCACATCGACCTTGCGACTGGAAGCAACTGAACGCAACAGTCGCTATCGATGTGAGCGGAACGCGCACATCGGTTACGACTGGTCATTGCGGCAACAATAGTGGCACAATCCAGTCTTCAATCTGGAGCGCGCACATCGAGCAGGCAATGAGCTGAATGCAACTCGGAAATTGTCGATGTCTTCCGATCAGACCACTCGGGAGTCATTTTGTGGGTCACCTGATTCCATCACATGACCAGGTGTGCTCCACAAACAAAGGAAATTCATTGCCAGACCGCGCACATCGACAGCGACTGAAGAGAACTAGAAGCAACGGTCGGCAACGAGTACAACATGAGCAACTGGCTGGAACTAGCGGCAACGGTCGGCAATAGCGTTGCCGGGGTGCGCACATCGACCTGTTTGAGCATCTGATCAGTTGCTGCTGTTTCCAGCCAGTCGCCCACCGTTGCCGGAAACGCCACTGCCGGTAGTTGCTTCCAGTCGCAAGGTCGATGTGCGCTAGGCTGAAGGAGAAGGTGACACTATAATTTGTTTTCATATCTAGCATGAATTGATAATGCCAGTCGTCACCACTGACCAGGCTCGTAGGAACCGGGGGGGGCCGGGGGGTCCCGGGGCCCCCCCCACTTTTTTGCCAAAAAATACCTTGGCCCAAATGTCCATTTTATATGTCCATATTTTTGCTCTCAGATCCCGGGAAAATGCATCTAAAGCACTTAAATTGTCAAATTTTTCTGGGGGAGGACCCCCAGACCCCCCGTTTTGGCTTCCGACTTCCTTTTCCATGCTCAGCACACTGTCGAGCTACGCCCCCCTTTCTGTCAATCCTTGATCCGGCCCCGCCAGGGCCCCTCCACTCGTCAGAGGGCTGCTACGGGCCTGCTGACTGACAATACATACATCTTTTCAACATCTTTGTTGTGTACGGTGTATTCAGGTGGCCAGGTTGTCTTGATGTCATCCACGACCCTCCTCATCTCTGATTGGCTGGGATTCAATAAATGTCCGAATTTCTGGATGGCTAAATCACTCGTCTTCTTACTGTGATACTTGGCGAATTCTCGAGCAACGGCTCTGGAAAATATACGTATACAGTCCGCCACTGATCATATGAATTGGCCGCAAGGGCTCATTCAAGTATTACATACGCAGCTAGGGGAGAGGGGGTTGTCAGCCATGCGTATGGAGAGCATACGGGGCAGGGGGTCACCTGCTGTGTGTATGCAATTTTGCATACGCACCTTTTATAAATTGATGGGAGCCAAAATATCACCTTGATCATCACTACAAAAGTGAATTCTCAACAAAACATTTTTCTCAACAAAGCATTTTAGGAGCTAATTTAGAAAAATATATCGCAAATTGCTGCAAACGCTAATGGTAGCTGGAGCCCTGTATATGCATTGTCATTTCAAACCTTTTTGCGTAGGCCTATGCCGTATGGGGGAGGGGGGTCTTCACAGATGTGTATGCCATGCGTACAGGGGGAGGGGGGTCAATAAATTCCAAAATTTTGCGTATGTAATACTTGAACGTCCACCAAGAACGACCGCCATACGTTTTTCCTGTTGGACGACCAATAGGAGCTGTCAGTGAGTTGACCAATACAGCCCAATTCAATGCATATATAGCGGACCCATTCATTCTTGATCTAGCACCAATCGGGTGGATTTTCCTGTGTATTGGTCCGCTAGAACTTTGCTGCCATCTTTTGGCAATACGTGCGGCTGACTGCTCCTATTGCCTGTTTCGATCTTATGGCCTCATCCTTTAACTCCTTTCTTCCATGGCTCCATAAGATGTCTACAACTCTTTGTTAGTTACTGCGTACATGTACTGTACATGTACATGTAGTTTGAATCGACTGCGATGTTCTTTAAGTCATGTTACTACAGCTCTTAATGATTTGTCATATTTTTATCTTTTGTGGCACAACAAATAACGTCGCACGACACCTACTTGAAGACCTTCTCATCCCTGTAAGGCTCTTCATTGAGTGAATCCCAGTCAAACAGTTTTCCCTCGATAAACTTCGTACACATGCCGTTCTTGAAGATGCAATATATCTTTGGGGTCAACCCTCTTTCATTGAAGACCCTAGTTGCGGCTTTCTCCCTGTCTCGCTTCCAAAGCGTGCCCCAGATGTCTTTCGATATGCGAACAACAACTGCATCCTCGGAGGTTTGTTGACCTTCAGTGACAAGAATGCTGAGGTTGATGGCGGGAGTGCCTGGACATTTCTGCAGGTGTAATGAAAGACATTGTGCTTTGGCGAATGTGGAGATACACGGCCTTTTTGTGCGCGATGCGAAAACTCTATAATAACCGGCCTGCAACTACCTCCACCTTACCGAGACTCACGCGGCGAACTAAACTGGCCCGAGGAAGGTGGAGGGGTAGTTGCATCGCTTTTACATGGGGAAAAATAACGAACCCTCCTCGATCTATTCACGCACCCACACCGTGTAAAAAGGCCTAAAGCGAAACAACTGACCTCTAACTGCCAGTTCAGTTCGCCGCGAGAGTCTCGGGAAGGTGGAGGTAGGTGCAGGCCGGTTATTCTCTCGTGTAAAAGCGAACCGACCTCCACCGGCCTCGGGCGGGTTTGAGACGCTACCTGAGTGACGTCACTGAACTTAGATCGAGGCCAGTGTAACGAAGTTGAATGTACCCTGTCATAGAATGTTCCTGGTACATCCAAAGACGGCCTACGGCCGTCACTAGATGAACAGGGATCCCTGATTAAACCAAAAGGAGAGGGTTAATGCAGGCTTTTAATTAGTTTTCTCCTGAAATTCTGAGCAGATTTGCATTTTAGAACTGTTTGACCTTGACCTTGACCGTTGACCTTAAAGGTCATTGCGTAATCCGAAAGGTCATCCTTGATAACCTAGGTTAGGTGAAGGTTTTAGGCTTCTACCATCACCAGGTTCTGACTTATCTCATGTTATCAAATTTGCATATACATGTAAATCTCGCCATGATATCATGCGACCGAGCATGTACAAACTGAAAATTTCAGTTGCAATAACATCCTTGGTGAGCTATGATGTTGCGACACCAGTTCAATCTCAACCTATGATAGTTTCACCATGAACCAGGTATCGGAGACCAGAAATTTTCTTTCCATCTTGTAGCTCAGGTCATGTTACCTGGGGGTAGGTTACATTTCCAGGTCTGTAGCTGTTGCAGGAACAAAGTTACAGGATGTGATAGACCGGACAGACAAGCACACGCACACGCACGCTCGCAGACAGACAGACAGAGAGACACCATGACCAAACGTACACAAACTCCAAACCCCAAGCCCACATCCCTTACCCTAAATGGCATGACATGGCATGACTTTGACACTACTGACATGACATGACATGACATGACACTACTGACATGACATGACACAACATGATATTATGTCACTCGTGACACAAAATTGGTCTATTATAACTGAGCCACACACACCAAGGCTTTGCTGGTACAGTCTATGACGATCCGACGGTTAAAACGGAACTTGTGCCATACAGGCAATAACCTTGTTTACACTACATAATAGTCCGGGCTCAACACGGGCTTTTTGCGTTTACACCTACATGTATGAATCGCCGTGTCTAAATAAAGCCCGGGCCTTTAAAACCCATACATGCCGCATACATGCTCAAAAAGCCCGGGCTTATTTCAGACCCGGGCTTCGAAAAGTCCAGGCTTTTTCAGACATGTGTCACCAAGGCTTTTGTCAGCTAGATCGCCTGTCAATGAATGTACCGCGTACATTGAGTGATGGCGCAAAGCCGACACTGACTGTACCTGGCACACTAAATGTCGGTTACCGAACCCGCACCGTGTAAAAGCGATCAATTCATCCTGAACCGAACCCGCCCGAGGAGGGTGGAGGTCGAACCCGCACCGTGTAAAAAGGGCCACTGAGTACCGTTGTGGCTGTTGGTAGGCCTTCTGCTGACGTATTCCATCGACGAAAAAGTGGTTCGTTCACGTGGTACTTACCGTGAAGGTGACTTCCCATTTTGCCAAATTCCCATTTGGCCAAATTCCCAAATCGCCAAATTCCATTTTGCCAAAATCCCATTTTGCCAAATTCCCAATTTGGCAAAATTCCCAGTCTTTTCTAGAGTTTCAGATTGTAAAGTTTCACTTGAAAAAGACCCCGGTTGGGGTTGAAAATTCGTGAATTCTGGAGATTGACTTCTTGCTTATTATCCCAATTTGTCAAATTCCCATTTGGCCAAATTCCCGTTTCACCAAATTCCCATTTCGCCAAATTACCGATTCGCCAAAAATTTGCTCGACGCCTCTGTGTTCTTTCAAAATGAATCGTTCCAAATATTAACAATTTTTGAAGCAGGCTCAGAAGGGTAACAAATTAATGGTATTTAATTATAATACATGTACATGTAATTCATTCCAAAGAATACTGATGTTATTTTCTAGGTAAATTCTTCAACAAAAACGATTGCTTTTAATTTCAATTTTTTTTTGTTCTTCTGATATGCCTTGGGTTACACTCCTCTTGCAGTGTTTGCTCCCTTCATATATCTGCACTGACATAACGCAGATATAGTCAAGGGAACAAACACTGCTAGAGTTGTGTAACCTTGGGTGTGACACATTACACCCGTCCTTTTTGAAGGTGGAGACATAGGCCCCATTCCTTCCAAATCCTGAGTGGAACAGTTTGATAACCAAGGACCTTATCCTAACCCTAACCTTCTTTTTGAAGTACTTTGCATTGGACCAAATGGGAATTTGGCAAATTGGGAATTTGGCGAAATGGGAATTTGGCGAAATGGGATTTTGGCGAATTGGGAAATTGATAAAATGGGAATTTGGCGAAATCGGATTTGGCGAAATAGAACTTTTTTTGGCGAATTGGGAATTTGGCGAAATGGGAATGAACCCTTACCGTGAAGTGAATCTTTGACCATTTCGGCCTGATGACAGCGAAGATTTTCTCGAGACCTTCCTTAAAGTTGGATGGATCGACAAAAATATCAATCTCGTGCGGACTGTTCTCGCCAGCCATAGTCACATTACTTCCTCTACATGTGCATGTACAAGCTATGACACTCTTTAAAAGCGCCTACCACCTACCGTTTTTAGCTCACCCGTGAGCTTTTGTCGTGGTGCGGCGTACATTAAGGAGGTTTCGCAAGCGCCCGGTTAGGCCCGACGACGACGTTTATCTATTGTGGGGGTATACCCAAACAGTAGATAAACGTCGTCGTATGGCCTAACCGGGCGCTTGCGAAACCTCCCTATTGTACATGATAAAAATTTGGAGATGATCCAGTCATTAGTTAAAGTTTTAAAGTTAAAGTTTTGGGTTTATAGTCTGATATCAACAACGGTAGAGGTGTCATCCGACTTCACACTTTAACCCCAGTCTATCCTGAAACCTTTCAGTAGAACTCAGATGAGCTGCTTATTCAGCGCATACAATCTGAGCATTTCCGACCGGTACCCATTTATACACCTGGGTGGAGAGAGGCCAGTAAGGCAAAGAGACCTGCCCAAAGTCTCACGCCAGCAGCGGGATTCGAACCCGGGATCCTCTGACCGCTAGTCGGAGGCCCGAACCACTACACCACCGTGGCTCCTAGTTCAGGAGTTATTGCACTTTTTGTGCTTTTGGTTTTGGCCACCCGGAGACCAAGCCAAGAATCGAATCGGACCGAAACTTGGGGTCATAGGTCATCTGACCTAGGGGTATATACATGTATGTACCAAGTTTCAGATCAATAGCTCCAGCGGTTACGAAACGTGCCCTGTTAACGGACGACAGACGACGGACGACGACGACGACGGACGACGGATGCTGCACCATGACAAAAGCTCACAGGTGAGCTAAAAATCATTGAAGTCCTGCAACTTCGGAATGACTTGACCCAGATTGCTCATAACTGACGTGTATCTCTCTCTGTCATCAAGCTACGTTTAGCTGACACGCGGAATGCGGATTGCGGAACGCGGAAGCGGAAAATGCAATGCATTTTCGCATACAGCATGTCGTTTCCGCCGGAGATTCCGCGTCCCTATACCGCATTCCGGATGTCTGGTAAACGGAGCTTTACACAATTATGTCTAAACAGGTGAGAACATGGCCCATGGACCATTTCGTTTACAAACACCTAGTGAAACTGGGTCACTCGATCACTAGGTGAAACCGTTTTTTGGGGGGAACCCTGTGACGGAATGATTAATAATAGTGTTGAAAATGTATTTTTGAATGCGGCTCTTTTTCCGTTAGTATCAGGTATTGTTTGTTGCGTGGATGATTTTAACCCTCTGACTGCGGAGAACGATTAGTGCCTCAT
The DNA here is from genome assembly GCA_002633025.1 of Notospermus geniculatus. Lineage (NCBI taxonomy): Eukaryota > Metazoa > Nemertea > Pilidiophora > Heteronemertea > Lineidae > Notospermus > Notospermus geniculatus. Next base: position 1,064,487 of record NMRB01000015.1, on the reverse strand, counting down.
AGCAAAACACCGTTTCCTTGAGAGTCGGTTCAAAACCTGGCACCAGCACTCTGGCACTGGCACTGGCACTGGCACAGGCACTGGTGCATGCAATCTTGATTTCTGGCCTGCAGTTAATTATCATGTAGTTGTCCCAATTTCTGCGCAAGAACTATAGCCGTGGTTACACATCCATAAAATCCCCGTTTTTTTTGCGGTCACACCTATGAATTGCAGGGCTTCAAGAAACCCGTGTCTGAAAAACACGGGTTTTTGAAACACGGCAAGCTCGCCGTGCGTTTCGAAATCCCCGTGTTTTCGTTAGTTCTTAGCACGACTACAGATGGCGTAGCCAATACGTGACCTCCTTGTCGCGCCTCCAACAATGTGTGCCAATACCATACAGAAATGACCGAAGAGTCAGTGCATGCAGCGCACCTGTCGCCGGGCTACTTAACTACAATGTAGTAATGTGACCTCTCGCCGGGCTTTTCGTACACGGGTCTGGAAAAAGCACGGGTATTTTCAACAGGTGTTACCGTAGCTTATGATAGCCTTGTGTCAACTTCGACACGGGCATTTTAGAAGAGGGAAATGCTGTATTTAGGCCCCGGTCCACCTGTGCATTTCACGCAGCGTGTTGTACGATTTTCCTAAATCGTCATGTTGGTACTCTGGAAAAGTATCCATGAACTCAATTAATTAATTAAAACTGGGTGTGAGGGCTAATAACGTCCGTCTCGGACTGCCACAAAAAGTAGGTTGTGTTGGGTTGTTGGGGTCGGGTGTAGTCCACTGGTCGAGTGCTTTTTGGACACATTCAGTTTCGTGGCTGTCAGATAATAGACCCTGCCTTTCCCCTGCTTTTCTGGTTGATCGTGACGGTTGCGCATCACACCCCTGCACCTGTCAAATGGACTCGTTCCATTGATGTTTGTTCTGCGCTCATTGTGATAAAGCGGTTTTTCCACAGTACAATATTATTGCACAATATGGGGCCCAAACTGGGTGTCATGTGATTCTGGCATAATGGATGGAAGAAAGATTGGCAATAATATTGTCCATTTTGATCCTCACATTGTGCAATAATATTGCACGTGGATAGGCAGCTATAGCTTGTCAGCAGACATGACCATTGTCCTTTCCACGCTGTGTTCTTCGCATGTGTTTGGGCCATGTGCCTGTGGTTCGAACTGAGCAAACTTTATGGGTCTCTTCCCTGTATGCCAATTTGGTCCACTTTCCGATTTACATGATGGTCGTTCCACAAGTATGCAACGTAGTGGTAATATGTTTTTTGTATGGTTGCAGGAGCATACCGGTTTTGTGTTGGGATAGATCGAAATGTACCGAATGTAACACACTCCAACTCCAACGTTTACACCAGAAAATACGATGTACACGTGTTCGTAGAAGCATTCGAGTTCGTTATTGGTAGGCTGGCAAATTGTCCCTCATTCCCTGGTTGTGATAGTTGCAGAGAGACACATGCAGTTCACCCAGACCAGACAGTGTTTAGTCAAGTCTTACGGCCGTTCCATCGACCTGAGGGACTGCGGCAGCAAGTACATGTAAGTCTCGTTCGTTACTTGACAGTCGGCCGTATGCATAAAAATGAAGCATTTACTTCTAGCAAAAGCAAAACGTAAAAGCAGTTGCTTGAAAACAAACGTAAAAGTAAAAGCAATTACTTGGTTTCATATGCATGTCGATAATGAGGTGAACCTATGGTGAAGTGAAATCAATGCTATCGAATTGACATTTTGTGTAATATCGAAAACGAGGAGGATAATCTTTGTATATACCCAGGACGACATTTATCCTTTCTAGTGTGTAATATCAAAAACGAGGAGGTAATATTCTAGTGTGTAATATCGAAAACGAGGAGGCAATATTCTAGTGTGCAATATCGAAAACGAGGAGGCAATGGGTCATATGAATAAAGAATAGCAAATGCCTTTCCTTCAGATTTGTACAGAAATGCGTAGTGCATTTGTATTGCAAAATTCAAGTAAAAGCTTTTACTACATGTCTGTTCATATGACCCATTATTCTACGTGTGTAATATCGAAAACGAGGAGGTAATATTCTAGTGTGTAATATCGAAAACGAGGAGGCAATGTTCTGTGTAATATCGAAAACGAGGAGGCAATATTCTAGTGTGTAATATCGAAAACGAGGAGGCAATATTCTGTGTAATATCGAAAACGAGGAGGCAATATTCTGTGTGACGAAAACGAGGAGGCAGTATCCTGTGTAATATCGAAAACGAGGCGGCAACATTCTGTGTAATATCGAAAACGAGGAGGCAACATTCTGTGGAACACTTCGTGGATTATCGATCTGCAAGAAATACCGCAAGTCATCACTGAAGACGTGGAAACAGGTAGGATGTTCGTTGTAGCCCCAAACCCTCCTGGCACCATAGGTAAGGGACACCAGTTAGCACGTGCTGACTAACATGGGGAAATGTAGACCTTGGGCTGATCACTGGTGTCCCCATGTGATTTTTTGGGAGGGGGGACATGCTCATGCAAACTTAGCCACCGCCCATCTCCCGCCTGAATTTATTTTTGCACAGGTCAACCATTATTATAGTCTGAATAAGACAAAGGCCCGTATTTTAGAATGCTCCTCAACGTAAAACAGTTCCTCAAGGCTCTTGTTCTTCTGCTGAGGAGAACAATAGCCCTGAGGAACTCCTTTACATTGAGGAGCATTCTGAAATACGGGACATAGACTCAAAAAGAAAAATGACAAATCCTCCCCAATATTTCAAATTTCTCATATTGTCTTATTCAGCTTGTTGACGAATACTGACAAACTGCACTTTAAACACGATCTGCCTCTATAGGGGATCGTGCCTAAAGCTAGGCGCACATGGACGGCAAATCTCAATGCGGTATGGCTGTTTTTAAAGTCGGCTGACCCGGCTGAATGACGAGTCCAGCAGCGTTGGGTCAGTCGACTTTAAAAACACCCCTGCCGCATTGAGATTTGCCGTCCATGTGCTTACATCGGATGACACGCGACACGAACACGCAGGCGAACAACGGTTTCGTGGGGATGAATCCTTTGTGAAGCCATTGTTCGCCTGTGTGTTTGTGTCGCGTGTCATCCGATGTAAAATCAGCCTTTATAGCCGTTGTACATTTAGGATTTTTCTTGTACAAAAAATTATAAATGGGGCTTGAATGGGTGTTGATGATCCAGCTAGGTAATCGGTGGCCTGTGAGCTAAATCACCCGTTATGAGCCTCATTTATAATTTTTAGTACAAGAAAAATCCTGAGTGTACAACGGGCATGAGGCCCGTATTTCAGAATGCTCGTCAACGTAAAGTTCCTCAAGGCTATTGTTCTCAACAGGAGAACAATAGCCTTGAGGAACTCCTTTACATTGGGGAGCATTCTAAAATACGGGCCTTAGCGATCATGTAAATCTTAATCCAAACAGACTGAATGTGCTCAACACGTGGTACTGGTTGATTAACGTAGTGTGCTGTTTGGAAAAAATGTTTTCATTTTTTGCACCCTACAAATTCTCTGATGTCAGCCTTGGCGCGATGACGTCATGAAGGGTGTTGTCTCGGCTCAAAGCATTTTTAAACGAAACCAGCTCTGGCCTGCACTGAAATACTTTATCTCACGGTGACATCCATGAGCACCGGAGTCGGAACTATTGCAACCAACCCTACGGTGACATCCATGAGCACCGTAGTTTGACGAAACTTTTTTTCCCCGATGAAACGAAAGCTACCCGAAAGCTGTGTCTTCCGATGTTGACGTCGACCTTGGGTACCAACCCTACGGTGACATCCATGAGCACCGTAGTTTTGACGAAACTATATTTTTCTGACTGAGCTGGCCGTGTTGGAGTCGGCCTTGCGTGGTGATGAGAGCGTCCCCACACGTTTTATGAAATAATGGCGCCAGCCCTACAAACAGGCAGTACCCGTGCGCACATTTGGTTTCTTTTAAGGTGGTTATCAAAGTAGACTGCTTCTGAATGTGTCAATGACATATTAAGAACCAGGTTCTGCTTCATGTCAACCTGCACTTCTCGTTCATTTAAATGTCTTAACTTTCAGCGTGCGACCGCGGTCGATCGGGACCGAGTGGTCGCTTCCACCGGCGGGTGAGCCCTGCACCCGCCCTGGGCGGCTGCGCGGGTGAATCCAGCTGCGCACCTGCCCAGTAATTCGGCTGACAGAGGTGTCCTTATTGGTGTATACATGTCTTCGGTTAAAGAAACACCCCACCCCTCGTTTCCTCAGGTTCTCATGTATACACACTTTGCTCGCTCCATAAATGTCTAATCGTCTTATTTCAGCTACGTAACTAATCCTACTTTTAATTTCAGAGCGGTGCAGCCGTCCATTAACACGACGCACATTCGGGTTTGACGCGCAGGATACATGTATCCTGCGCGAGCATGCTCAGACCCTGCGCACACGGATGGATCTGCCAGTGTTTTCGGGGAATAGGGAGAATATTTTAGCTCTACCTGTGTCCTTCGACTGCAGATACTGACACATATCACGCAGCATTGTCAGACAGAGCAGGGATCACAGGGAGAGGGCCGCTGCACGTTTCAACTGCATGTGTCGTAACCCTGATTTCCTGATCTAATCTCTAAGGGTGTCGGCCATCTTTTTATGAATGCATTGCCATTTGCCACAAAAAATCAAAACGGTTTCGGGTTGGTCTTTGGAATATCATGGGTTACAGCATGCAGTTACTTAACTGTTCGCACTTTTAACAGTTGTGGAGGGACACATCCACTTATAGCGTCCAAAAGAAATCCGACGTTTCATTCAACGGCCTTGGGAAGGTGCCGTTTAATCAAACTGTGATTTCACACTCTGTAGCGATGAACGATGTACCAGTATACAAGATCACGAATATTCAGGGCCCTCAAAAGTAGGCGGCAGCTGGGGAAAATTCGCCGTCTGAGAGCCCTAGTTTTGAGGGCCCTGAAGATCACTGTCACCTGATGTCGACAGAAAATCTACTAAACAGACAACAACTCGCAGTTTCAGTAAAGAAAAAAATTCATACGAAATACATTACGTAAAGTAATGACACGACACTACTGCCCGTTAAAATGAAGACACTGTTCAGTATACTAGTATTCGCCACAAAACAAGTCAGCAAATTTCTTAGCGCGCCCTGTTCGATTCCTTTCGTTCAGAGGAAAAGAGTTCAATATTATTTTGCCAGAGGAGGTTTCCAAAGATTTATAAATATTCACGTACAGTAGGGCCAATGTGAGCAGCAAATTCACAAACTCGCGCATCTGCTTCGGCGTTTTCCGACTGACAGAGCCTGAAGAGGGAACATTTTTGCCTTTTTTCCCCCACGAGTGAATTTCAAACTAGGTGAGTAGACCCCAAACGTTGTCTACTTTCCACTCTTTTCGCTGGTTGGATCACAACGCCTAGAATAAAGATGGCGGGCGGTTACTCTCGTCTTATGCATGTGTACTGCCTTCATCGCTGCAGACATTTTCATTTGTATTGTGACTATGATCTTGAAGTACTTATGACATATTCGTGGATATAATTTCCTCCTTGTGGGCTCCTATCCATTCCAATTCCTGGATTGCCATGCTGGGAAAAGAGAAATGGAGGTATAAAAGCATGGAGGTATAAAATATACCTCCATGNCCACCCGACAATGAAATTTCGAACTTTGACCTCTGTGACCTTGAAAATTAGGTCAAATCAAAAACCCGGGTGATATGTCGTGTATCGTCATACGATGTACCCACCATAAAAATTTGGTGATGATCCGATCAACGGTTAAGGCGAAACTGCACATTAAAGGTTTTCGGTTTATCCCCCCTGGTGGCCAAGCCAGGAATCAGATCGGACCGAAATTGGGTGTCGTAGGTCATTTGACCTAGGGGTATATGTGTACCAAGTTTCAGATCAATAGCCCTAGCGGTTACAAAACGTGCCCTGCTAACTGACGACGACGGACGCCGGACGCCGGGTGATTGCTATAGCTCACGAGTGAGCTAAAAATGATCAACATTCTTTTCACCACTTGAGAAGTTGTGATACCTTTACTAACCCTTCATCAGGTAAGGTACTATACTTCAACTCATTCGACATTCTTTTATATGTAGCAACAATTTCCATGCTTAATTGATACTAAGATAATTCAAATAGGTGGATACGAACAGTCTTGTTGGCCATTCTTCCTGACCGGTGTGTACACTCACGAGCACTGGGCCCGGTGTACATCGATCGTGTTTTTATGGATGAACTAGGTCACCATAATAAACATAGCATGGCGCCTGGTTCAGGTCTCGCCACAGTCGACTTACAGTTACTCAGGGGAAAGTAGGACATCTTTAATAGGATGCTCCTGGCTTCCAATAATATCAACTTCCTGATAAGCATGGTGAGACAAGCCTGGTGTCTCTGGCCATCGATGGTGGCGCTGACTGATATTTACAATGCCTCTCGGCCTCATGCCAGCGAACCGTTGTTGCCGTTTAGCCTTGTTGGTTCACGTGGGTCTATAGTCCCTTTAAGTGACCATTATATTTGGTCTAAAATGAGTTTTCGACACAATTTTCGGCACTAAATCATTATCGGCTTTCAAAACATTCAGCTGGTATATGTTACTTTTTATGCCTAGTAGTGTCAGGGCTAATAATAGGGAGGTTTCGCAAGCGCCCGGTTAGGCCCTACGACGACGTTTATCTATTGTGTGGGTATACCCAAGCAATAGATAAACGTCGTCGTATGGCCTTACCGGGCGCTTGCGAAACCTCCCTAATAAAACCGATTATGTTGCGATTAATATTTTTTTTTCGGGCATTTTGTGGTTTCTTACCGATTTCATAATTAAGAAATGATTCTGATTGGTTAAAATCCATGGGGTTTACATAAGCTTCCCTGTTTACCGATGGAGTCCGAAAGTGGGACAGAGGCTGATGAGCACGTGTTCAATCTCGGGCTCACGGGCGGGCGAGCAAATACCTACTAGTATATGATGGTTTGTGTAATTAGTTTGATCTCGATGTGGCGCCGAGGTTGAGAAGCACGTGGATTTGTGTTTAGAAGTGGATTTATATTTAGAAGTGGTTTGAGGTCAGTCTATATCTTTAGCCATGGTGCAAGATGGGGTATTCATGAGCGTTTTCATTTGTTTATTACGACGAGCCCTGGATTATCACTCACCCTTTTTGTGCAAGTACTTGGCTTGTTTTGTTTGATCATGATGAAGAGGGATGGTTGATCTGTTTACTTTTTTCAGTCGGTCTGTTGGCCTGAACTGAATGCACTTTGCGTAGGCTAACTTCTGTTCGTTGGACTGTTTAGTGTGTTAGGTTGAGCACGAAGGGTTTGTGTGTTTGTGCGAAAACTCTTTATTTCAAACTCTTTCCACGTGAACCATTTACGCCGCAAGGCTTGTTCTATTCTTAGTTGGCTCCTTCAAGACGATAAATTGTGTTTGTTTCATAGGATGACCTCTAAGTTGGCGGGAAAGAAGCCTTCTGCTTCATTCTACTCGAGAGTTTACACAACAAAGTTTGAAACAACAGAGAAGAATGGCTAATGGGAATAGCTTAATACTATATCTACTCACAACAGTTATAACGACAGTTCATTAGTTATTCGTAGATCCGGTGGACCACCTTTTTCACCATGAGACTGAGGTAATCTTACTTATATTCATAATGAGGATTACTTGATGGGCGATGATTAATTATTATGTACCACATGAGTATATTACCACAACCACATGGTGAAAAAGACGGTCTACCAATCTGCGAATATCTAATGAACTGTCGTTATAACTGAGACAGTATTTGTATGACTATGAACAGATCTTTTCAGCTTGTTTTTGTTACCAATCATCAGTTCATAAAGTCCTGTGTTAAACAGTACATTTTTTGTGGTGGTCGAGTGACAAACGCGGATGGCGGACGCCGGATCCGGACGCCGGAGGGCGGATGGCGGACGCCGGAATGGGGCCATCTATGGGCGGTTATATCCGCAAAGAAGTAGACGTTGACAAAACGGCGCAGGTTATAAAATCAGAGACGTGCTTTTAGAAAACAGACATCGATTGGTCGCCCTCTAGTGGTGGTTGCAAATTTTTTGCAGCGGGAGTTTTTTTTTACCAGAAATGCAGGGTGTAGGGTGCAGGAAGGAGGAAATGTCCATCTGAGGTTTTTCGGACAATACGTACAATTGTCGGATGAATGTATCTATTTTCGGACGGACACATTTTCAAGCGTTTTTAACCCTAAAACGTTCATCCCAACAATAATGATTTGAATTCACCCTTTAATAACGAAAATAGCTTTTTTAAATGCAAATATCTCGATAACAATAGGTTGTATGACCTTCTCACCTATTTTTTTGAAATCCTCGCTAAATTTTACATATAATATGTCAGGGTCTTAGTTTTGTACTGTGGGGGTCTTACTTTTGTACTGTGGGGGTCTTACTTTTATAACAGGGTCTTACTTTTGTACGGTGGGGGG
>NMRB01000015.1:1039783-1055775 GCA_002633025.1 Notospermus geniculatus | reverse complement strand
AATGATGAACGTACTAGAATTACGTCAATATGTTAACCCATTCAGAACTTATGACCAAAAACGTAAATGTATTAATATCTCAGCAACGCCACCTATTATTTTAGTTTGAGCCAGGCGTTTTATAGACACATCCCAGTAGTAATCCAATGCGAAGGAATTTTTAAAAAAAATTAACCCATACGGCTGCACTACAGAAAAAACCGAGTTTCATGAAAGCGATCGCAGCGCCCCCTTTCATCTTAATTCATGCTGAGGCATGGGACATCACCATGCACCAACATCCAATCAAATTCGACCTCATTAAAATTTGGCTGTACAGGAGGTACATAACGGCTAGTTCACCTTTAACTGCCACGAGCGCCACCCAAAGTGAACGACTCCAAAAGATCACAGCTAAACGTCTCTGTTTTGTTAAAGAACATCTTTGTTTTGTTACAGAACAACTCTGTTTTCTAAAAGCACGTCACTGATTTTGTAACTTACGTCTCTGTTTTGCCAATATCAACTTTTTGCGGATATAACTGCCCATACAGAACCACATATTCCGCCTTCCGAGATCCGCCATCCGCCGTCCGCCGTCCGCCGTCCGTAATCCGGCGTTCCGCCTTCCGCGTTTGTCACCCGACCTTTTGTGGTTACTCTTTTCTTCTCAAGTGGATATTAATCAATTTCATGGATGTGGACTACATTTTTAGCTCACCTGTGAGCTTTTGTCGTGGTGTAGCGTCCGTCGTCGTCGTCGTCCGTTAGCATGGCACGTTTCGTAACCGCTGGAGCTATTGATCTGAAACTTGGTTCACATATACCCCTAGGTCAGATGACCTATGACACCAAGTTTCGGTCCGCTTCGATTCTTGGCTTGGCCTCTAGATGGCCAAAACCAAAAACACAAAAAGTGCAATAACTCCTGAACTAATGACCCACAGTGCTCAAACTTGATATTTACCTCTTTCTATGTTACCTTTACAAGCGCATCAAATTCTGGCCTGATTAAACTTCCAATATGGCCGCCAGTGGCATAGCCCGAAAATCATCAAATGTGCTATAACTCAGGAACGACTTGACCCAGATCACTCAAATGTGCTACGTGACTCCCTCTAGACGACCTTTATGTGCACGTGAAGTTTTGATCCAGTATGGCCACCAGGTGGTATAACACAACAGTCATTGAAGTCCTGCAACTTGGGAATGACTTGACCGTGATTACTCATGACTGACATGTACCTCTCTCTGTCATTCCACTATTACATGTATGTCCAAAGGGTGAGAACATGGTCCATGGACCATTTCATTTATGATTTGATACGAAAATGAATGTTTATTTAGGACAACTTGTTCCGAAGGATTACATGTATGTCGCCTGCAGTGAACAAGGTAGGATTTTCACTGCAATACGTGCATGACCTACTAACCAGCTAGCATGTCAAAAACAGTTGTATTTGTATCCTTGCTCCTTGCTCCACTTCGTGGCTTGACCGTTACTGTTAGGAAAGGAGATGTGTCAAATTAGGTGGGAAATTCAAATGAAAATCTGTTGAATGTTCCCTGTTTTCCAAAGGTCATAGCAGTTTGGCTACCAAATTCTGACAAACGTCATTAAGATATGCTCCAATTGTTACCATTCTATGGTACTTTTATGATTCATAAAGATGGCAAAAAATTCCGTATCAAATGATTTCCTTATTCTGGAGTTATTTGGCATTATGTTGAAAAAATCATCAGAGCTCTTTCTAGTTCTAAGTCAGATGGTGATTGACTGATTGACTCCATTGGAGGAGGAGCCAGTGCCTTTTATACCCAGGCAAGGTCTTTAAACTTCAGTCATTTTCGAAGCTCATGACGTTGAAACTATACTGTGACATACCAAAAATAGACCAGCTATCCTGCTTATCTGTTTTGGACAGGTTTATGAGAACGCTACAGCTCATTGAAACAGTGCTACTGCTTAAGAATATTGATGAATCTTCCATCAGTGTGATAAATTAGTTGAGACATCTATCGAGTTTGAAAAATGAGAATACACACGACTGCGAAGCTGTCAATTTGTTTTGACGACTGAGTTCAGCAAGAAGGAAGGGGAAACACCGTATTAACTGATGACGTAATGCGCAGAAAGACAATCGCCTCGTAGTCAGAGCAGGAGTCGTGACAATTTGCAACCTCACTATTACACCATTTTTTTTCTTTTTGAATTGTAAACTTTATTCCCTTCCACAGTTATCATACATGTACATACATTATATATCCATATACATATACACATTTTTTTCATTTTTACATGTCTTTTTACCTTTGTACATATCTTTTTACATCTTTACAGTAGAGCGGTGGCACATTTTACACTATTACATACAGGGTTAAGAACAAAAGCATGAGGGGTTATTTTGCGGCTTGTAATATTTGAAAGTAGAGATTATTTGTTCCGTCTGTGATATTATTGAAGATTTTATCATTTCGATTTTTCCAGACTACCCATTTGTAATTATATACCAAATTTGCGAACTTGAGGTTTTGTTTCTTTGTGATGTTGGGGTCCCATCCTAATATTATGTTTTCTGAGTCCAATATTGGCAATTCCGTAGTTTCTAGTTTGTTATTTATTTTTTCTGCTAGTGGTTTAACTTTGCTACAACTTAGAAATAGATGTTTTTGGTCTTCTTCTTCCATTTCACAGAGTTTACAGATTCCATTCCCTTTTTTCATTTTTTTTATCAGTTTAGCATTGGTGTTTATAACGTTGTGTATGCTTTTCCATTGGAAATCGTTCACATTATTTTTACATCCGGAGTTTTTGAGGTTTTCCCATACTTGCTTCCATGGTAATGTTTTTCCAAATTCATTATTCCAGTAAACTTTACTTTTAGGTCTTTTATAGTCTTTCTGCAGAATTAATCTAATGTCCATGTTTGTAGCTTTTCCAAGTGGTTTCCCTTTGATCAATATTTTGCCCTGTTCATCCAGTTTTAAAATATTATTGCTTTCAACTTTTTGTTGCTCTTCCCCCATGAGTTGTTTAAGCCAGTAGGGATGGCATATTTTATGGACAAGTATTGAGTCATCCAATTGTTTTTTGAAGTCAGTTTTTCAAGTAGTTGTTTTGAGGTTATCCAGTTTTTTTCTTTTTCATTCCAAATGTGTTTTATTTGTCGAATATTACTTTTTATCCAACCTTTATAGACTATTGGTTTGTTGTTCTGTTTGATTTTTTCATTTGAGAATATAAATTCATTTAAGATATCCTGGGTTGTTGATATGTCCCGGGTTTTCTTAAAATCTATCCATGTTTTAAGAGCATTTTGGTAAAATCTTGGCATCTTTTTTGTTTTTATGTGTTCAAGAGATGTTGCTGTTGGAGTTATTTCTTGCTGTTCATCTCCTATTTCTAACCAGTATTTTGGTAGTATATTCCATGATTCTGGCTTGCTATTTATAATGGTTTCTATCCATTTTATTTGCTTCATTTTAATGAAGCTCTCTACATCGATCATATTTAGCCCTCCATCTAATATTCCCAAACATGATGATTCCTTGTTTAAAAGAGGCGTCTTTTTATCCCATAGGAATTCCCAGAGGATGTCTTTTAGTGGTTTTATATGTTTGTCGTCTATACCTTTCATTTGTATTTCATATCCTGCTAGTGATATCCCAAGAGCTTTTATAAGTAAGACTTTCCCTTTGTAAGACAGGTGTCGTCTTTCCCAAATCTTTAGGTTTCCCTTTATTTTGCCAAATTTTTCATTCCATATTTTATTTTCATCTATTTCATACCCGTGCAGCACACCAAGTGCCTTCACATTTTTAACCCATTTTATTTTGTTTGTAGGAGGGGGTTTTGTTCTCCATGTTCCAAGGAGGAGTCCCATTGTTTTTTCATAGTTCGCCCTCGCTCCGGAAGCCTTTTCATACAGTTCCATTGTTTTAAATATTTCAAACACTGATGCTGCTGTTGAAATGAACAACTGCATATCATCAGCAAAGGCACTGTTTTTTACTTCTGTTTGTGGCGTTGTTGCATTAAGTTTTGGAAGGGTAACTCCTTTAATATTTTTATTTCTTCTAATGCTGATTGCAAATGGTTCCGCTTGTAGTACGTACAGGTATGGTGCTATTGGGCATCCTTGTCTTACAGAGCGCTGAATTTTAAAAGTTCTGCTCTGAAAGCCATTTGTCATAATTGTACTTTCCGCATCATCGTATAATATGCCTATCCATTTGATGAAGTTTTGCCCATATCCAAATCTTTTTAATGTCTCTTTTAACCACGTTCTTTCAACTCTATCAAAGGCTTTTTGTTGGTCGAGGAAGATTATAGCCCCTCCTCTTTCTTCACTTTCGTGCCAGTTTATTATGTCTTGTATTAATCGAACTCCATGGTCAATTCTCCTTCCCTCGACAAACCCCTTTTGATCACTGTGTATTATCTTTGGTAGAGTATGTTTTAGTCTTTCTGCTAATGTTACTATTACACTATTACACCATTACTCCCATCCAATTAGGTAGTTCTGATCAGTTCTTTTCTAGCTCATTTTGGATTCTGTTAACAGGGAGTTGTGTGGACGAACGTCCGTACTGTAGACCACTAGCTGCGAAAGGCAACTGCAAAGTGGCTCCTAAAACAATGGGACGGGTCTGTCCGCTATCATGTGGAAAATGCGGTAAGTAAGCATGTGCACAAGGACCAACAAGCCCAGATAACCTAATCCGATCGGATTATTTATGGGTAGTAGCCCTCTGGAGAAAGCCTGGCATTGGATTTATTCATAGGTTTGTCCTGTGTAACAAGAGCGAGAGAATGGTGAAGCGAGACTAATTTCATATTGTTTATTTGGTCATAAAGATCTCCAGAAAAGAAGTACATGTATCCCGAAATCGGAGCCCGGGAAAGGGGTGAGATTACATAATTTCAAGATGGCGGGCCCCTGCACTTGTAATGGTCAATAACTCCTTTGTGCTTCATTATAGCCCCCATAATTTTACTAAAAGTACTAACTTTGCAGGCCCGCAGAGAGGTAATGCATTCGCACTGCGCGGTGTAAGGGATTGTATCGTTCGATGTCTTGCGAGGAAAACACTGAACTTCCTTGGCTGCAAAAACATGTGTCACTGGTAAGTTTTCTTTAGGGAATGGGGAATCCGCAGAACTAACGTCACGACGTGGTGCTGCGAGCGTTGCGACCGAGGTTTCTTTATTTCTAATAGAAATAAAGAAACCAACGTTATTTCCATTTATTTCTGGCGTGAAAATAAACCATTCGTGTAGGTCGCCCCACAGTAAAACTGTACAGGATGTGTAGAGGATGACATTTTCTTTTAATCGCATTCTTTTCATTCTTAAAATGAAGATATACGATGGCGATAAAAGCAAAGTTTTTGTGTCACTATTCCTGTGGGAAAATATACAGGTAATCTTTTCATGACGCAACGTCAATACCTAAAGGGAGGTTCCAATCATTCTGTAAAATTTTGAATTTTTGAAAAATCATTAATATATTCAAATTCATTAAAGGAGCTGGACGTCCAAGTTGTAAACAAACTGGTTTGTTTACAAACAGTGGCGAGCAAACTAGTTTTATTCCTTCGTGAAGGTGGCAGCACCAGTGATCGTTAGACTGGTGCCCGGTCCAATGCAACTCACGATATTCACGTCAGTACATATCACCGACAATAGGTGGCAGCACCGCAGGCGTCGCGTGGATAGAGAACCAGTGAGTGAGTGTTTACAACTTGGACGTCCAGCTCCTTTAATATCTGCAACATGTGAGATTTTTTAAAAATCAGCAAACTCATCATTTCAAGTATTTTAGTTGAATCCCATGGGGACCATTGCGCAGCACATGTGATGTCATATGTGCTCAATGCATATTGATGAAGGAACAACCAATAGCTCATTCACTATTCGTCAGCCTATTGACATCAGAATTCATGGCATTCGTCTCTATGGATTGATAAAAATTCAAAAGTTTACAACGACTGGAGTGTTTCTTTAAACTGACGTCAATGACGTCGCTCCGGTCACTTCGCTCGCAGCACCGACATCTCGGGATAAAACATCGTGCGGTGGTCCCCGTTATTTTACAGTGCACAATATATAAATTGGATTCAAGACCAAGGCTCTTGACCTTTGACTCGTCAAAAACAACGCAGGCATGTTTCGGGGGGGGGGGGCATTGGAATTTATCAGATCGTGACATGTCATTATAAACACGTAGAAACACCCCTTCTCAAATACATTTCGAACTTTCAGATCAAAGTGGGATCACGATCTTCGTGTCACAAGACCACGAACAGTGATCCTGATGGTGCCGGGATAGCGTTTTTCAGTGAGGCCCGTGTGTCAGTGTGACATTACAATAGAATGACGGAATAAGCGGAGACTTGACAATGAGCGACACACAGAGAAACAGTGAGTCTTTTTCCCAAACTGAAAAACATTACACCTGGCTTGGAAATGGAGGACAACCGAACACAGGATAAACGATCCACACAGAAATGGGTTTGGCAAATTGAATTATTAATTATTCAGTGCTTTTGTTGTAAGGCGCGCAGTTGCTCTTGCGCGCCATGGCGCGCGTAAAATCCGATTTACGGGAGCACAGAGTTGCTCCCCTAGCAATAAGAGAAGTTGAAAAGCTACACGCCTAGGATTCGACGTCACCGCAGTGCCCCTTCCGTTCAGTTTTAGAGTCGCCTTTTGAAACGTTCCATCCCTCCATCCCATTGGCTGAATCTTGTTTTCTGAAATTATATCGGCTAATGACGACGTCGGTTCTATTGTATGGTCAATATCCACAACGAAATAAACAGCCGGATTCTGTTTTCTCTGAAAATGCTTGTTCCATCTTGTTTGTTCTGAGAATTGTACATGGAAATGACGAAAAATGAGTAAGGCTGCTTGTCATTATGCCCTAAACCCCCATCTGATCTGACAAAACTGCATAGAGACATTTCAGTCAGATGTTAAATTCTTTTAGCAAAGTGCTCTTCTTACGGTTCATGACAGGAGCAATATAAATTGCTCTCCTAGAGAAAAAAGGTGAGGGTTAAAAGAGCAATTAGTTGCTCCCCTGGCTTGTTTTCAACAAAAGCACTGGTTTGGAATAAGTATGTATATGTGTGGGATATTCTTATCTCGGTTAGTGTGAAACTGTTCATGTGCAAGATACCAATTATCTTTGCTTCTGGATTAACTCTTCTGTTTCATACTGGTATCATTTCGAAGATTCCCTCTTTTGCGATCCAATGACGTAGCAGTCCATTTCATACAAGCACGAAGGATTCTTTGACAGTGTAACATTCTCTAGGGTTACTATACATATAAAGAAGTGGTGTCATGGAAATTGTCGTTGGAGAGTTTTCATTCATGGAGACGTAATAAACCTCATGTATTCGATTCGAACAAATGAAACAACAGAAGAATAAATCATGGAAATAACTCGTGTGTTCAAAGAACGATCAGAATGTGAGCCGCGCTCCCGTGTCGTCTGCCCTTCAAGGAGTTAGACGCCGAAGTTGTAAACAAGCTGGTTTGTTTACAAACATGGTCGGCAAACTAGTTTTATTCCTTCGTGCAGGTGGCAGCACCAGTAGCTCCCCGTGATCGTCAGACTGGTTCCCGGTCCGATGCAACTCACTCACGATATAAAAAAAAAAAAAAGTTTGGGTTTATAGTCTGATATCAACAACGGTAGAGGTGTCATCTGACTTCACACTTTAACCCCGGTCTATCCTGAAACCTTTCAGTAGAACTCAGATGAGCTACTCATTCAGCGCTACAATCTGAGCATTTCCGACCGGTACCCATTTATACACCTGGGTGGAGAGAGGCCAGTAAGGCAAAGAGACCTGCCCAAAGTCTCACGCCAGCAGCGGGATTCGAACCCGGGATCCTCTGACCGCTAGCCGGAGGCCCGAACCACTACACCACCGTGGCTCCTTAATATTCACGTCAGTACATATCACCGACAATAGGTGGCAGCACCGCAGGCGTCACGTGGATAGAGAACCATGAGTGAGTGTTTACCAAACTCGTCCCCAGTGGGTTTACGTTCCTACAACACCACTGGAAAGGGCTGACGACTTCAGGAATACTGCGCATGCGCAATATGCTAATTTTGAGGCGAATCACACCGAAGCTGGCACCCGCGGTTTGATGTTTCCAACTAAACTATTCGTTTGAACTTGCTCTAATACTCAAACAACTTCGTGGTTTGGGTGTATTATATGGCTTTTAGGCATACTAGCAAAGTACCCGTCGAATGACGGGTCCTGAAAGTTTTTGTTGAAACGCGGGTGTTGTCCATAATGCCCGTGTCACACTGTCCCGACGTTGACACCCGATGGCCATACGAATTATGGAAACTTTTGGAAACCTTACTGATAAATGCCAGCCTGAAGAAGGCTCCGGTTCGGGTCGAAAATTTGCAAGATTCTTGAAGTTGACTTTGGGGCCGTCTTCACGCGAAATTCAAAATTCCATATTCGTGTGGCCATCGGGTGTCTAATTTCGGGACAGTGTGACACGGGCTTAAAGCCGTGTTTTACTGACATCCGTTATCCGTTTTTCATCTTGATCACTACATTATGACATGGAGGCAATGTTTTGACGGATAACGTCGTATCGTATAACGGATTACGGATGTCAGGTAAACACTGCTTAAAGCCGTTTTTACCTGACATCCGTTATCCGTTATGCGATACGTTTTTTTCGTCTCGATCTGCAAATGAGCCAATGCTTTGGCGGATAACGTCGTCTCGCATTACGGATAACAGTATGTCAGGTAAACACGGCTTTCCTAATGTCGGTCGGTGCTCCACCAAACTTCGGTCACGTGCAGCGTACAGTAGTCACCGGTCATCCCGTTACAAACGATGTAGCACTCGACGTGGCCGACGGACTGCTTCCCGAACCCGTCGTTGAAAGTGAAATTGACGTCCGCGCCAATCGAACGTGAGGTACGCAGGGGCGTAGCCAGCGGGGACAGGGGCAGATGTTCCCCAGAAACAGGGCAAATGTTTCCAAGCAAATTTTTCCTTTAAACGGTCATTTTCCCTCTTGAGCCAGGTAGCCTAAATGGGTCATATGAATAAAAATTAGCATTTGCTTCCAAGCAAATACTTCAAGCAGGAGCAGCATTTGCTGAAAGGAAAAGATTGTGCTTGTTTTCTTATGAATAAACTGGACATTCTACTGCCAATGCTTTGCTGGGAAGTTTCAAGGAAGTACTTGAAGGTCACATCCCGATGTTGTTTTTCCTATGAATGGTCTGCGTTGTGAGCCTGATGGTGGTCTATTTCATCGTGTGGTTTTGGCATTGTTCGGTGGGGTCAAGCGGGTTATGTTTTGACTGCGCTGAGGACCCTTTTGCGTATCGTGTGCACGAACTGGGATTCTCACATTTTGATCGACTGCTGGCTGAAAGATGTCCGCGGAAATAAAGTGTTTTTGCAAAATTTGTAAATAGTTTTTTTTCTGAATAATAAAAGCTTTTTCTGCAACATAAAGTTATTTCCCCAGAATTTTGGGACGAGGAAATTAAAGTTTTTTCGCGGAGTTAGATTTTTTCGCCGAATTTAAAATTCCGTGTGATAAACTCGGAGAAAAATAAGGCAAAGGGTAAGGCAGATGTGCTAAGAACAGGAAATTGACCAATCAATCGAAGAAGTGGGGAACAGATGCTGTTGTCGTTGATAAAGACCATTTGCTTAAATTTCCAAGCCACGTCTGGGGCAACCTTGAAAATTCGAAGGATTTCCTACCTAGTAAAAAGCATATGCTCTACTTTATTCATACGGACAAAAGGATTTACTTAATTTCGAAGCAAACACAAGATGCTAAAAAGCATTTGCTTTATATGAAGGAAAACCTAAATTTTCCTAGCATTTCCTACAGTTTTATTCATACAGGTACAAGTAAATGCTTAAAAATCGGTAGTTAAAGCAAATGCTAGTTTTTATTCATATGACCCATTGTGGTGTCAGATGTCGGGAAAATGCATCTGAGAGGATGTCGATAAATGTATTCAATTTTGGGGTGAGGACCTCAGCCCCTTCGCCCTCCAGACGACTCAATCAATCCCCCCAAGCCATAAAAGCTAGCTACACCCCGCGCTGCACCCATGGGTACGTGCGTCACTGTTTGCTGACGTCACCGTGGAATGACGTCATAGGTGAATTAACACTCCCGGCCTGTGATCATGGCGATGACGTCAAAACGTCGTCTTCACGTTGAGGTAGGCCTACTGCCTTTTTCTACAACTGGCTGTTGGGACGATTCGCTTTGTTTTCCCCCTGGGTTTCAATTCAATCCACCTGCTATTGTTCAATAACTAACAGACGTTGGTGAATTTTTTGAATTTTTATGCGCTCAGTTGTTAGTACGCCCCACTGAAACTTTGAATAGAGAACAAAATGGCGACCATCAGAAGGTACACAGGAAGTAGTGAAGCTCAGCTGGGCATGTGCAGGAGGTTGGTCATCGTAAACATGGCAACAGCGCAGGCGGAGAAATCCACTGACATCACATTGTGGAGATAGCGCTTTTAATTCACTTCACGAATTTAAATTGGCGGGCGAAATAAGTTGTGAATAGGTGGAAAATACAGTTTGAGCCAGTTGCCCGATAATAGCCAATGATAGCAGTAGCCAGTAGCCACGCCACGCCACGTCACGTCACTGCGCAACGCCGCCAATGCTGACGGACGGAAGTGCCTTCACGTTTTATAGTATAGATATGCTACTTTTCAGTCCTCGAAGAACCAAATATTGTGTGAAACAAACATTTTGGCACGCTGCCAGCGGTTGACCAGAAATTTTGGTCAGGTCGCAGCCCTTCCCAGAGATATCCTCGGATGAGGTAGATCTGGGTACGAGATTGAGTCCAGCTCCTTTCAGCTCCGTAGGCCTAATAGTCCAGTAGAAATAGCAAAAATAATGCCTAACCTAGACAAAATTGCAAGAGATTTTTTTTGGGCAGATTCTGGTTCAGGGGGTTACTCTGATAGCACATATCATTTTAGGCCAAAATCGGACGACCCTAAGTACCCTAATTTGCATAAATTACAACACCGTCCATGACTTTTCCATCATCGCCATTGGCCCGTATTTTAGAAGCTTCCTTAACTCTAAGGTTTACCTTTAGCTATTGTTTGCAGGGATATAAAAGGGATACAAATAGTCTCGCGCAGCCAGCCATTTTGTTCCGCAGAACTGCTATACTTTGCGGATCCCCAGATTCGAAACAACGGCTGGGTGACCGAGACTACTGATCATACATGAATTAAATTATGCCATGCGTCCTACATCTTATTATAATGGAAGGACTCCATTTTGAAATACGTCCGTACCAACTGGAGTTGATCGCATCATATACAGGTGTACAGTGTAGCAATGTGTACAGCTGTTAGGTCAACGAGCTAACATGGGTCTTTGTCACGCAGATTCCCATAAACTACGCATTGACCAGAGACAACAACGTTTGGGAATGTTTAGTGATTATTTGGGGAGTGTCCTCCACCTATAGTCCAGTAGAAATAGCAAAAATAATGCCTAACCTAGACAAAATGGCAAGAGAATTTTTTTGGGCAGATTCTGGTTCAGGGGGTTACTCTGATAGCACATATCATTTTAGGCCAAAATCGGACGACCCTAAGTACCCTAATTTGCATAAATTACATATGGCCGCCAATGAGTCCGTTTTTGGCCAAAATCTCTTAAACGGTGCGTGTTAGACCCCATAAATGTATTCCTGGCAGATAGGAATGTGACCCCAAGGAACCCAAATATACCATCAGAATTACGTTGTGACGTCATATATGTCATATATGACGTCATAAATGTCATATATGGCATTATTACATCATATATGACCTATTTATGGTTCCATATTACATCTGCTTTGGTGAAATGAACCTAGAGCAGTCTGTACACACTCTGTCATGAAAATAGGAACAGTCATGATGGTAAGGGTGTGTGCTACATCAGTAAACACTGTAATCCAAGTTCTATTATAATGGTTGATCATCTGACTCTTCAAGATCAAGAGGTGCAGAAGCGTTACTACAGGATATGACTTTGCATCCTGTGCATGTACTCGAACATTCCGTGCCATTCTTTCGACAAGTGCATCGGAGACTGTCACAGTCACCCTTCCACTGGCAGCGGATGACCTTAAGCAGATACTCGGGTGCTGGGGTGAGGTCCACCTTTTTGGGCAGTAGGTGACCGTCTGATAGCTGCCAACACCAATCTGTTGGACTCAAATCTTCTGAACCCATCCAAAACCTGGGCTTGAAAATAAACTCTCTGGCCGTGGTACTTTGCCGCATCTAAAGTTGGAGGCAATGGCTGGACCTGAACACCAGTTGCACTAGTGGCCGCCTTTCAGAAAACCACTTGGCTCTCAGTTGGTCAAGAGTGTTTTCCATTGTCTCGCCATATAAATATCCTAGAGAAAGCTCTCCTGCCTTTTCTACATCTTTTATCTGCTGCTGCCCTTGGGTCAAAATCTGTACTTGCTTCTTGAACCCATTATTGTTTACTTTCTTCAAGGGCGTTCCTTTTCCAATGCCAAAGAGTCTGGATGTTGTGTCACATCCACCAAGAGCATGAATCACTGGTAGGAGACTACACATTTCCTTTCCAAACAGATCTTTCAGACGAACAATGTCCCAGACTCTTCTCTTACCCTCCTTCTCTCCACACTTCTTTTCTCATCTGAAGACTAGCCCTTTGCAATCATCACTGCAGTAGAAACAGAGCAGTATGAGCAGATCGGTATCTTCACCAGTTAGGTGAAGCTGCAGATGATGAACACCTGACGGCTGCTTTCGCTATCAGAATGTCAGCGTCTCCATCTGCACTTAAAGTCTTGATATCACTTTTAGTCATGTTTTCTGTTAGCAAGTCATGGAAACGTTGTTATTTTCAGCATTAGCGAGAAATTGGTCTTTCTTTGACTTGAGGGGCATTGTCGGGGAGAAGGACACCCGATGTCCTATATGCCTTTCGTCCTCCTTTGATGGGCAACGTCTTTGGTGGACGGACCCTCTGTATAGCCATCAGATACAACTATGGCATTCTTGTAGAGCCATTGGACATGGCTGACATATTCTTCTGCAATAGCATCATACGTGCTGTCTTTTGTCCAAGGAATTCTGTGGAGGAGTGACCCTCTGTCTAGCACCGACATGGTAGTGAGGAGTACGAATTTCCGACAATGCCACTTAAGTCAAAGAAAGACGTATGATGCCATTGCTGAACAGTATGTCAGCCATGCCCAACGGCTCTACAAGAATGGCTAAGGGCTAGTCTTCAGATCAGAAAAGAAGTGTGGAGAAAAGGAGGGTAAGAGAAGAGTCTCGGACATTGTTCGTCTGAAAGATCTGTTTGGAAAGGAAATGTGTAGTCTCCTTCCAGTGATTCATGCTCTTGGTGGATGTGACACAACATCCAGACTCTTTGGCATTGGAAAAGGAGCGCCCTTGAAGAAAGTAAACAATAATGGGTTCAAGAAGCAAGTACAGATTTTGACCCAAGGGCAGCAGCAGATAAAAGATTTAGAAAAGGCAGGAGAGCTTTCTCTAGTCTATTTATATGGCGGGACAATGGAAAACACTCTTGACCAACTGAGAGCCAGATGCGGCAAAGTACCACAGCCAGAGAGTTTATTTTCAAGCCCAGGTTTGGATGGGTTCAGAAGATTTGATTCCAACGGATTGGGGTTGGCAGCTATCAGATGGTCACCTACTGCCCGAAAAGGTGGACCTCTCCCCAGCACCCGAGTATCTGCTTAAGGTCAGCCGCTGCCACCCCAATGCAAGGGTGACTGTGACNTAAGAGATATTGGCCAAAAAAGGACTCATTGGCGGCCATATGTAATTTATGCAAATTAGGGTACTTAGGGTCGTCCGATTTTGGCCTAAAATTATATGTGCTATCAGAGTAACCCCCTGAACCAGAATCTGCAAAGAAAAATTCTCTTGCAATTTTGTCTAGGTTTTTCGTAATTCTACTGGACTATAAGGGTTTTCGACACTAACATCATACAATTTATCGGTAACAACGACCACAGCAGCACCATCCCCCACTTGAAAAGACAGCCCAATGTCCAAAAACATAAGTCATCATTATTATTATTGTTATTAAATTTATGTCAACCTCGAAAGCTAATTCAACTAGTTCAGGACATGTCAAACCACCAAATTGAATACTTCGGTATAAAAAAGAATTTCGAAAAGGGCACCAGCAAATTACTTCCTCGACAAAGAAAGAATGGAAATAAACAAAGAAAATGTAAATGAACAACGGTACTATTTCATGGCCCGCGAAAAAAATCTGGTACATTCCCTTTTAAATGTGCCCCCATTTTAAAATGGTGGTATGGTGCCACATTTTACCACATAAACTGGAGCGTCTGCAACTTCGTACATTTGCATGCCAGAATTGGTCATCTGGTCTTTGTTTATGTTAAAGACATACATGCACCAGAGCTAGCCCAGTCCACGATACGAGTTTCTGTTCGAACACAAGTTGAGAAAGTTTGAAACAGACTCACAAAAAAAGTTTCATTTCATTCATGCTGGACTATGGGCCACTACGAGCTGACTCACTTTTTTTAGACAGCTTGGATCAAACTTTCTCAGCTTGTGTTCGAGCAAAAATCAGAATCTAATCGTCGGCTGGGCTAGCTCTGGTGATTGTATATCTTTAAGGTGACGACATAATCCTTACAACTTTCATTGCAATTCCATTACAGTGTAAAACTTGCAGGGGTATTGTATAGGGTTTTGTATGACACCAAAGGAGAAATAATAGAGAGATAGGCATAGGCCAAATTCATGATTTCTACTTACAGGGTAGCAATGTGTCAATTGGAGGAGATTTGCCAAGGGCACAGCCCAGTGAAAATGGCACGTATAATGATGACGCCGAACTTCCCATATTCGAAAGAGGCCGAAGAGAAAGATACTCCAACAAGGAAGCAGTAAGCATTTTGCTGAAGGGAAATGCTCGCCAATGTTCAAAGTTTCCACTAAAAGTTAGATGTAATCTGTCTTTCCTAGTTAACATGAGTAACTTTCCAGGACAATATCCAGTGAAGTGAAAGAGAGGTGCTAGGTATAGATGGTGTGTAGATGTGGGTGGATGTGGGTGGAAGATGAAGATGAAGCAGTTAGAAGGTTGATGCATTGAAGCTGCGAAAGTTTGCGAAGATTTGCACTAAATGTGTTGCAGGAAGCAAATCGCATCTACAGAAAACAAGTGCCAAATTCTGAAATATAGATGAAAAAGAGTCTAAACATGAATTATTAGACTGCTATAGTTGTACCTGAGGTTTGTGACGTGCATTCTGCAGATCGGCTGCGAGCAGCCCACACTCTAAAAACTGAAGTGTTACACATGCTACACTTAGCGGGTGTAACACTTTTAAATAACACTTTAAGTGTAAGACAAAAAATTAGGAACACCCCGAAGTGTAGGCCTACCACAATGACACCCAGGAAGTGTAACGTTAAATACTAACACCTGTGAGTGTAAAGTCAGTAATCAAACACTTGAACCAACCCCACACCAGATGGCAGGCTGATTACCCAGAATGCATTCAACTCATTCAGCGTCCATTTTGAACCTGGTTGATTTTATTGTTCCATGATTTAGACAATAATTTCATCGAAAATAAGAGTGTAAACAGGTGAGAAACGAATAAATCGTCAGTTAGAATGATTGTCAAACTACTGTAGATTAGTCTTGTGGCTTTTGTTTAGTCCAGATGCAGCCACACATTACGATGTTAGCTGATCTTAGTGGGGCATTTCACACGTGATGTGATGAAAACAAAGCTTTTTGTGCATGCATGTATGTACATGTGTGGGCTACATGGTGTAGGCCATGGTGATCATATGGTGGGTTCCTTTGTTTGTTCATGGAAACCTGTTCATGTACCCAGGTACCTGTACTACCATGGTCAACAAAATTATAGGGGGGGGGGGGGGTAG
>NMRB01000015.1:1009454-1023143 GCA_002633025.1 Notospermus geniculatus | reverse complement strand
GGTAGCTTCTGAACTGTTCTCTGACAACCTAAGAAACTTCTTTTTGTCAAATATATAACCTTCGTGAAAAGTGGTAAGAATAGGAAAACTATTGAACTAATGAGTTAATAGGGTACCGACAATACAAAAGGCGGCGCTGATCATCAACCAGGTTAAAACGCAAGTGCGCATGCTTTGCAGTTGTTGAACGTCATCAGGCGTCGTGCGTCATTCTAACGTTACAAAAAAACTGCGTCATTCGCAACCCATGACGTCGATCATTGGCCTGTCCTTTACGCTAAAATAGTGAACTTTATCGAATAATTCATCATGTTCCCGCAGAGATTTTTGCTCAAAAGCAATAAGATATATTTTAGCAGTTCTGTACTTAATGATAGAAACGGAAAATTTGAAATCAAGTGCACTGTTTTTGTTATATTTGGTCTAGAAACAGGGTGTGCTGTTCAGAATTAATTGGAAAATAACGTTAGCCTCACTTTCAATGACGCATTTCTGACCAGGTTGATAGTCAGCGCCGCGTCGGGGATTAGGTTTGCTGGTACCCCATTATCTCCGTCGATCTTGATATTATTTGACTTCGCCATTAAACGAGGATTGCTGGTAACAACTCCGAGGACAATTAAATTGGACAAGAACGAAGACAAAAATATGATTCTTCCCTCTCTAAATTGTCGATGCACATCAATTCGCTCTTAGTGTTTGCGAAAAAGAAACAAAAAAAGTTTACCTTTTTTACCTAGAAATGAAGCATAAACACAACCTTAACCTTTCGCGCCCGGATTAATTTGAAAAGTTTACACTGCGAAACATGAATTTCTGATGTGTTTACAAAATGCGCCTTGTTCCCCGAAATTGAAACGAAAACTGACGCCAAGCCACTCATTCTGGAGGCAACGAAATGGGCCACGACCTCATGTAGGTTTGCTTGTTCCAAAGTGTCAGCGAAAGAAACAGGCCGGAGCCAAAGATACAAGTTGTGAGGAAATAGTCAAATTCAGCCTACGTTTTCGTCAGGTTGCCAATCTTTAAACGTCTATATCTCGTTAACCGTTGCTCCTACGCGTCTGAAAATTGGTCGCCATGTTACTATTTTCTCCTCTTTCGTTTGGCGCTAGTTGTGTCGTCGTAGCTGCTTCCGTTCCGGATATATAGCCATTCTGTCACAACAAGTACGTTTTGCACTTTGGAGTCTGTCAATCTAGACCCCGGGAGTCTGTCAATCTAGACCCCGGGACAAACGTTGAAACGCAATTTTAGCCAGGTTTCTTCAAACACAGCAAAATCGCGTGCTCAGGGGGGGGGGTAGTCTCGCATAGAAGTTCTGCCACCAGAGGGCTCTGCACGCCTCACGCCAGTTCTTCCTTAAAACAGATTTATGCCAAAGGGAGATCTTCAGGAATGTCATCAGAATGAGCACGGCAGACAATATCGGGTGGGGCAGAAAAAAGATAACACCTTTTAAACTAAAATAATTCAAAAACTATTGTACAGTCCTGCCTGAAATCCACACCTTTTAAACTAAAATAATTCAAAAACTATTCCGTATAACTTTGAAATTTTACAGGCAGTAAGGTAGGGGTGTTTGACAACTCCACCCCCAAATTGCAGGTCCATAGCATAAAAACTGTGAAAAATATGACATTTTTAAAATTTTCGGTCAAGACCAAAAATACCGGTCTGAAAAGTTACGTCGGGCCTACCTCAGTTCAGTTGAACAATGGACAGTGTGTCCCCCGTCTTGCTCGACGACGGCACGCAAGCGCTTTTTCCAGCCGGGAATCGAATTTCTTCTTTCTTCTAAGCGTATTTCTGCCCATTTCCCTCGAATTCTCTCCTTCAGTTCATTTTCCGTGAATGGTTTCGTCCGAGCTTCGTAAACCTTTTCCGAGAGACTGTTCCACATGCCTAATCCATAGGTTTCAAGTCCAGTGACTGTGGCGACCACTCACCCTTCCTTATAAAGTGAGAAGTTGCCTCCTCCAGGTAGTTCTGAGTCAGTCAGCTTGTGTGCCGTCTTCGAGCAAGACCGGGGACACATTGTCCATTGTTCATGTGGACTGGGGTAGGACTGATGTAACTTCTCAGACCGGCATTTCTAGTCTTGACCGAAAATATTCAAAATGACATAATTTTCACAGTTTTTATGCAATGGACCTGCAATTAGGATGGAGCTGTCAATCACCCCTATCTCACTACCTGTAAAATTTCAAAGTCATACGTACAATAGTTTTTGAATTATTCTAGTTCAAAAAGTGGTATAGTTTTTTCTGCCCCACCCGATATAGTAAGTTACGCAATGGCACCTTTGTGGATTACAACAGGAGGTGGCGCTTCAATAAAAAACGTCAGTTTTCCCTAAATCAGGGAACATGCAAAAGGGAAACCTTTGCAAATGTCGCTAAGATGATTATGACATTGAGTAAAACAATTCGCAGCAGTAGAACAATGCTGGATTGAGTTTCGTTAGCAGTAGGTGACGCTCTTTGATTAATATGTCATTAGGAACAAATAAAACAAAGAATAAGCTCTACAAGTCATGTGAGAATGATTATGACAACTGTGCTCCATGCTGTATTTGTTCTATTTGCGTTGAATTTAGATTTTTAATGCCACATCAGACAACGCTACCTAAGATTTAAGCAGTTCACTCAAGCCAAGTCCACGGCAAAACACTTTTTATGTACTTTCATTGAACACAGGTAGCGTTGTGTGATTGATTTACCAGTAAAAAAACTAAATGCAACACAAAATTGAACAAATAAAACATAGGACATCATTCTAACATGCTTTAGATCTGTTGTACTTGTAGTATGGCAAATGTATCACACAGCACCACCTATTGCTGAAGCAACTCAATTCAGCGATGTGTCACTGCAGAAAATATTTTTATTTATTCTGCTAATCTTGCTTAGGGACTTTCTCAAAATAAATTTGAAGCCTAAAAGATGATTTTTTTCATCTAGGGGGGAGGGGTTTTCATTTTATGGCCAAAATTTCGTTTCTTGATACCCTTCTGGCTTCACCATTCCAAGGTACCATACATTGAATTTTGCTTCATTTTGTCTCTTTACATCCAAAGTGATGCTTTAAACCTTGTAGGAAGGGAAGTTTCTAACAACATAGAGGCATATTTTGGCCTGCCCAGTATTGAAGCCAGACTTCTTCACTTTATCGTCTTTTGAGGGAGGGTAGGGGGTTCACAGAGAGATGAAAAAAATTCATCTTTTAGGCTTCAAATTTATTTTGAGAAGGTCCCTTAATATTGTACAGGTTTCCCTTTGCATGATTCCATATTAAGGTGAANGAATTTCAAGATGGCCGCCATGCTGCCGCCTGGAAACTGTTTCTGCCTATAACTTTGGTTTCTGACCAACATGGAATCATAATTCAAGTGGCTATACCTAGGTTTTCGGGTACCACCAAACGAATGATGGCATAATCAATGACGTCACACGGCCGCCATATTGAATTTCAAGATGGCCACCATGCTTCTGCCTGGAAACCATTTTTGCCCATAATTTTGGTTCTGGCTCACATAGAACCATAATTTAAGTGGCTATACCTAGGTTTTCGGGTACGGCCAATCGAATGGTGGCATTGTCGACGACGTCATAGGGCTGCCATAATGAATTTAAAGATGGCCGCCCATTAGTATGCTTCATTAGTATAAAATTATTAACTTCCCTTGTGGGTTTGTCAATGACTCTACACTAAACTTGACACAAGCCTGGCGGCGTAAAGGGTTGACGTGGAAAGAGTTTGAAATAAAGAATGTTCGCACAAACACACAAAACTGCCTTCGATACAAGAGCACGAAGTGCTTAACCTGACACACTAATTAAACAGTCCAATAAACAGAAGTTGTCATAGCCTACGCAAAGTCCATTTAATTAAGGCCAACACACCGACTGAAAAAAGTAAACAAATCAACCCCCCTCTCCATCGTGATGAAAGAAAACAAGCCAGTACTCGCACAAAAAGGGTGAGTGATAATCCACGGCTCGTCGTAATAATAAACAAATGAAAACGCTGATGATCTTGCACCATGGCTAAAGAAAGAGACTGACCTCAAACCACTTCTAAATATAAATCCACTTCTAAATACAAACCCACTTGCTTCTCAACCTCGGCGCCACATCGAGATCAAACTAATTACACAAACCATCTAATAATCATGCATAGGTATTTGCTCGTCCGCCCGTGAGCCCGAGATTGAACACGTGCTCATCAGCCTCTCTCCCACTTTCGGACTCCGTCGGTAAATAGGGGAGCCAATGTAAACCCCATGGATTTTAACCAATCAGGAGCCATGTTCCCGAAGCCATGGTTAGGTTAACGATGTCATTAAAACTGGGAAAATGCATAGCGTAACGACATCGTTAACCTAACGACGGCTTCGGGAACATGGGTCCAGGATCATTTCTTAATTCTGAAATCGGTAAAAAACAATAAAATGCCCGAAAAAACATATTAATCGCAAAATAATCGGTTTTATTATTAGCCCGGACACTACTAGGCATAAAAAGTAACATATACCAGCTGAATGTTTTGAAAGCTGATAATGATTTAGTGCCGAGTTGTATTTTTGGCAAACGTTTAAAATTTCGATAAATGAAATGGTCCATGGACCATGTGCTCACCTGTGTGTGAACGTACCAGAAGAACAAATGACAAATGTAAAATCGAAATGCTCCAGGCCGTGAGTTCCAGGGCCATGATTACGGTCAAAATTTCAAGGTCAAAACATTCTAGCTTGAGAATTTATGACATATGCCAAAGTCGATTTTCCAAGACGGCTGCCTGATAACCACTAATTGCATTCCAATTGGACAAAAATTTGCTCTACAGTACACATAGATGATCAAACCATGTTAGAACAGGGCCATATAGCCATGAAACATGCCACTAAAATGACCATATTTGGAACTTGACCTCTGTGACTGTAAAAAGTAGGTCAAATCAAAAACTCTTTTCATAATGTCATGTATCCTCATTAGATACACCTCTGACAAAAAATTAGAGTCAATCCAGTTAACAGTTCAGGTGTTACTAGGCTTTGAGCTTTGGTTTTGGCCAAGAATCAAATCGGAACGAAACTTGGTGTCATTAGGTCATCTGGCATAGGGGTGTATACATACCAAGTTTCAGGTCAACAGCCCAAGCACTTGCGAAACATGCCACCAAAAGGCAAAATTTTGAACTTTGACCTCTGTGACCTTGAGAAGTAGGTCAAACCAAAAATCCTTTATATATGTAATGTACCCTCAGCAGATTCACCTATGATAAAAATTTGGAGGTGATCCAGTCATTAGTTCAGGACTTATTGCACTTTTCGTGTTTTGAGTTTCTGCCACCTGGTGGCCAAGCTAAGAGTCGAATCGGACCGAAACTTGGTGTAGTAGGTCATCTGACATAGGGGTATATATGCACCAAGTTTCAGGTCAATAGCAGCCGTGTAATGTCATTGACAATACCATCTTTCGACTGGCTGTATCTCAAAACCTATGTACAGCCACTTGACTTATGATTCGATGTGAGCCAGAACCAAAATTATGGGCAAAAATGGTTTCATGGCAGACGCATGGCGGCCATCTTGAAATTCAATATAGCGGCCATGTGACGTCGTTGACAATGCCATCATTCGATTGGCCGTACCCGAAAACCCAGGTATAGCCAATTGAATTATGATTCCATGTGGGCCACAACCAAAGTTATGGGCAGAAAACTGTTTCCAGGCAAAGGCACGCCGGCCATCTTGAAATCCAATATGGCGGCCGTGTGACGTCGTCCACAGTGCCTTTATTCGATTCGCTGTACCTGAGAACCTAGGTATGGCCACTTGAATTTTGTCAATACCTGTAGTCTAAGCAAAGTTATGGGGAAAAACGTAATCTGGCCTGCGGCTCGGACGACGGCCATATTGAATTCAAGATGGCGGCCACCAGGGGGCACTCTCCAGATGCCACCCATTCTTAAATTGGGGTTCGTGTCAGGCTCTCACAGCGTACTAAACTTAATGCTTGTATGATTATTAATGAACATTCAACGGACTTGTGCACGCAGGACGCAGGAGGCAATTTGATAGGCGGCCATCTTGAAATTCAATATGGCGGCCATGTGACGTCGTCGACAATGCAATCATTCGATTGGCCGTACCCAAAAACCTAGATATAGCCACTTGAATTGTGGTTCTAGGTGGACCAGAACAAAAGTTACGGATAAAACTCTGTTTCAAGCCAGACACACGGCGGCCATTTTGAAAATCAAGATGGCGCCCACTAGGGGGCGTTTTTCACATGTCACCCGTCTTTAAATTAATCAGTATTAAAAACTGCACCAGTGTGCCAGATTTGATGCTTTTATACCAATTTGCACGATTTCGCCGTTTTCTTACCCTTATCGGCCGGACTTCTAACAGTCGTGAGGTGCGGTGGTGCTTCGCAACATTGGGGTCTCCGAAGCCAATTTATCCTTTTGTCAACCCTTGTTTCTGTGTGATGACCCAAATCTTAGACACTGTGGTCGCATGCCTAGCTTCAGACTCTCGGTTTTCGTCAGTCTCAAGACTAATCCGCTGGGGTTTGTGGGTTAGAATCTACCGGTGAGTCCGAACACCAGGGTGTGCCCAGCAGGATGATGCGACGATTTTGTAGACGATTTTATCAGTGTCACCACTAAGAAAAAAATAATTAACCAGTTGTTCTATGTAGGAATTTGGAAAAGTCCACATAATTTTCTAAGAAAAGGAAAACAAGAAAAAGAAAAAAAAAGAAAAAAAAACATGACCACACGGGAATCGAACCCTCGATCCCAGGGGCGTAGTCCCCACATCTTTGCAATGTGCCAATCAACACACTGAACCCAGTGGTAGATAGAATTAGAATTAGAATTAGAATTTATTATTAACATAAAAGAAAGTGGCCCAGAAAGGCAAGGGTACAATTTTTTTAAGTAGATACAGAATAAAAACAAAATACACCTGTATACACAGGGCAAAAGTAATAAGATAAAATAATGATAAAACAATCATAGGATAGGAGAGGGAATTTACAGCAGGGGTGACCCACCTCATGCTCCTCTTAGCTGAAAGGCAGAATATATAAAATTTGCCAGGTGGCAATTTAATTCCGGAGTTTCCTGAGAAAGCAACCAGATAAGTTGGTCTTCCACCGCGAGGTCGAAATAGTTTTTTGGAATAAAGAAAAAGCATTTTTGATAAAATACTTTTCGGTCGGCCTCATATTTTGGGCATTCAAGCAAAAAATGACATTCAGATTCAACCTTCTGAAGCTTACAATGAGGGCACAGCCTGTCTTCTAACGGTTTCTGTATCTCCTTCGTTCGATTTCGAGGGTATGAGCACTAATTCTCAATTTTGTCAACATGGACCTCTCCGTAGGGTTTTTGACTTCATCAAGGTAACCTTCCCTTGTGAAAATATATTTAAATTTCACATATGTTCTAAGTTTATTTCCTCCAGTGCTGTTCACACCCGAAATTGTGTTGAACCACCTATTCCTAAATCTGAGTTGCAATTTTTTGACAACCAGAGAATCAAATGAGTTTAAGTTAGTAAGATCAGGGTGCGAGTATAGATGACCAAGTTCTAATTTGTCAAGAATGAACTTTACAGAGGTGCAATAAGATGGGACACCACTGCTGCTGAAAGGGTAAATGTCGTCCTGGGTATATACAAAGATTACCCAGGATCTCAATCTTCACTAAACCAATACCCTGGGTGTACTTTCGGTAGCCGAACATCACCCAGCATGGTAGTATGACACCTGGATTCGAGGTTGTCCCGCCCGTGGTCACCTGACCGCGTGAAGAATGTCATAAACAGCTACACTCAACAAGTACCGCGGCACGAGACCGAGAGATTCCACGGGATTTCTAAATAGGACTCGTTCCTGGGCAAGATTGCGGAAGCTGGGTGATGTTCGGCTACCGAAACTACACCCAGGGTATTGTTTTAGTGAAGGCTGAGATCCTGGGTAATCTTTGTATATACCCAGGACGACATTTACCCTTTCAGCACCACTGCTTGCACCCACCATGTCCGAGACTACATAGGCCCTTGCAAGTAGCGGGGAATTAGCCTCGGTAGAGGACTTATCATTCTTGTGGATCATAGCGACTCTATACCAAAATTTGAGTACCTGACGGATTATCCGTATATACAAGGGATAACGGCCTAGCTCTCCCAGGACTGCGAAATTTGAGGCTTTTTTATGGACTCTTAATAACCGTTTGCAGAATTTCATATTGATGTTATCTTCGTATTCACGCAGCCCCAAATTTCACTTCCATAAAGCAGAATTGGAACAATAGTATGATCAAAAACATGAAGTGATGTAGTACTGTTCGGTAACTCACTGCCTAAACAATTATAGAGTTTGTAGAGAGCCTTTTGGGCTTTGTTGCGGAGATCAGTTTTGGCCATTGTAAATGAGCCAGAACTTTGAAAAAGTACACCAAGGTATCTATAGCTGGACACTTGTTCCATTTCCTGTCCTTTGTACATAAATGTACATTTCACCTTTTTACCAGGCTTATTTTAAAGATCAAGACTTTTGACTTGGTTAAGTTTACAGACAGTCCCCAGTCACTGCAGAAGAGTTCTAACCTGTTCAAACATTCTTGTAGGCCTATTTCCGATTCAGATAAAAACACAATATCGTCAGCATACATAAGCAATCCGACCTTATAGTTATCTAGAAAAGGAGAACAACAGGAATCATCCAAGTAATCAAATAAACTGTTGATAAAAATCTTAAAGAAGTTTGGGCTGAGGACGTCCCCTTGCCTTACTCCCTGTTGAGCTGGAAAGGGCTTGGTAAGGTAATTATCAACTTTCACAGAAAGTTTAATCTTACTGTACATATCATTAATTATGTCATAAAAACGTCCTTGGATACCACAATAGTTCAACTTGTATGGCAATTTATCATGAGGGACTTTATCAAATGCAGATTTAAAATCAATGAAACATGAGTACAGTTTCTTCTTGTTCATAAAAGTCTTGTCAATTAATGTCTTTAAGATAAACATACGTTACCTTATTGAAAAGTACCAACAGGCAGATATGAAATTAAAAAAAAAAGAAACGGGTTTCTAAGGTGAAAGTCATCACGTCTTTCTTCCAGATTCGAACCCACGGGCCCTCGCATGAGGCATCAATCGCCAGCACTAAGGGACAGCACGCCTCAAACCACTAGGCCAAATCCCCATCTTCAAAAAAGGTTGTTCAATGGCCCATGTTAAAGGAGGCGTCCATCAGTACCCTGCGAGTAGCCCAAATAATCTCCGAACCCAAACAGTTTTATGTTATACAAGGGTCACATAAAGGAGATACAAATAATAGATATGAAATAAGAAACGGGCTTCTAAGGTGAAAGTCATCACGTCAGTGGTAGAGTATTTATCGCCTGGTTCCGGGAATACAGGCAGCTCGACGTTTAAGCCCAATTTTGCGTACTGTTTAGCGAGCCGGGCTTGATAAATAGCCACTTCGTTTCTTTAATCTAACAGAGTAAAGGGCGGTTTACACTAGGTTGCACCANCAGTGCTGGAATGGTACCCTTACCATTGCTAGCTGCACAGAGAGTAAGTTCTGTGAACATTTCAACACATTAGCATATCGCGGGATGTTTAGCATCCATGAGGTGCATGTAATGTCACAATGAAATCCTTGGGAATCCGGAATGATTGTCGAAGAATAGGTACATGTACTTGTCCACTGAATATACAGCACAGGGACAGCTGTGCCCCCGCCCCATCATTGATGATAATCGCGAAGGTTATGCCCCGGTGTAATTTCTTCCCATGATTTAATACTTCCAGAACCTTGTACCAAGCTCTCAGAAATCAGCGAAGGTCTCAAGAATGCAGAGTACACACCTGCAGATGCAGAGATCGACGGCACCGACTTGCTCGGTTTAAAATACTACACCCATGGGACCGAGGTTCGAACCACGTGCAAGGATACACACGAGACGAGTCCGGGAAATCGCGTGATTTCGTCAGAGTTCTCGTGTGATAAGGGAGAATGGAACGGGAAAACTTCTCCAATATGCAAACCAAGTAAGCTGACAAACCTGAATTTTAAATATAAAGAACCAGTCTCCCGAACTCAGCGGGATTGGGTAACCTCGTACCCAAGACTAACATCAGTCAATTAGTAATACATGTAGAAATTATCGCTGTCGTCATGCCGACGATGAATTTATTATCATTCTTCACAACAAAGATCTCAAGAAATGTGACTAAAGAGTGTTCGAAGGATGAAGATGTTGGGGAACTTTCCTGCCGTTAGAGGCCGCCTGTTAGCGGTCCTAGAACGTCACAAAATTTGACGTCACTGACGTAAGTTATGGTCTCTGCGTCATTATGGATGACGTTGTGGCGTGCATTTCTTCCCTGTGACGTCAAATTCCATGACGTCCTAGGACCGCTAACTGGTAGCGGCCTCTAACGACAGCAAAGTTCCCCATTCACCGATGGCTTTTTGCAGTCTTGTCATCGATTTCAGACATCGTTTGATGATGAACCACTAACTAGGGTTGTTTTTACTCTCTCTGCTTCTTCCAGAGGTCTGTATCATTCCCTCCAGTGTCCCAGCCGGCAGACCATGGTTTACCAGCCGAGGTGTCTATTATACTTCCGGCCAGACTCTCCTCCATGGAAGAGACCTGCATATTGAGTGTCCGTACAGAAAGGTTTTGACGTCCACAATGGAAAAACCAGCCATAACCATTCGGTGTACATTTGGAGAATGGTCCAATTCCACGGTGTTTACTGAAAAATGTGAACCAGGTAAGGTTGATGAACACGAGCACAAACCATTCACATTCAGTCATAAAAATACTGGCAAATGGTTTCACTTCAGATTTGTACAGCATTGCCTAGTGCATTTGTATTGCAAAACTCAAGTAAAAGCATTACTAGTTTTCATTCATATGATCAATTATCTGCTGACACAGATTTTGAATCATTTTTCCTCCCTCTTCTCAACTCTCATCCTAACATAGCGAAGGAATCGACAAGAGGGTTGACCTTTTGACTGGCTCCCGCAGCATCGGTCACAACCGGCAGCAGACATGAAGGGCATTGACGGATAGAAGTTGAGCGACGCCAGAGATGACGTGATTTGTATGATAATCGTTTCAGACCCCTGCGAAGAGCTCGACAAAGACAAACAAAAAGCATCCGATATTCAGTATGGAATGATACCCAGGACTCTATCTGATGGAAAGAGATATGTTCGCCATGGGACCGAGGTTAACTTTATCTGTGAGCGAGGTTATCAGGTGAAGCATAACGTCCACAGTGGGATCGTCGAGTGTCGCACTCGACGATATTATGACCGACAACAGGAACAAAGCCAACTTTGTATACCAGGTGAGAGTGAGAAAGCTGACATGTGATTGAGTTGACATAATGAGGGAGGAGGCTGCACTCTCCAGTCTCTTTATCATTCATCTGGGGATTAGGATTTCGATGGTGGTCGCGAAGGGAAATGAGCGTTTGAAGAGCACTTGGTTTTGATCAAAATCTCTTCCCCAAATCCTCAGGGGCTTGAATCAAATGGTGACAAAGGGTTAAAATATGTTGGGATATTACCACAGAGGGTGTACCACCCCAAAATAACACCCACATGTAGTGGGTGTTGAACGAAGTGATTTGGAGTGATAAAAAAATTGGCATCAGTATTTTTGAAAAATGGTCATGTCCTCTAGTTGGGGCCATTTAGATCCCTTTCACTTCGTTCAACACCCACTACATGTGGGTGTAATTTTGGGGTGGTACACCCTCTGTTTGGTAATATTCCAACACATTTTAACCCTTTGTCACCATTTGATTCAAGCCCTTGTGCCCAAATCTAGTAATAATTATCATTATAACAAATCAGGGATTCACTGACCGGTTAAGGGCAGCCACTTGATGCTTGTTGATTTCAGAGCCTTGTTACATTCCTTTCACATCAAATCAGGATCTGGTGTTTAGTAGCAGGAAGAGAGGGTACTCTCGCGGTAATTACGTCGGTCACAACACGATACTGTCCGTTAGCTGCCGGGACAGCAATCTCGTGTTCCACTCATCAATGGAAAAGACACCTTTGACCACGACATGCCGCCTGGGAAATTGGCATAATGTGAATGTCTTCACGGATCAGTGTCAACAAGGTATGAATTATTTTAGACGTTATCTGTGATCCAGTGTGTTCTCAATCCTTTCTGTGATCATGTGAGAGTGTCGAGTTCTCTCAATAATCTGGGATGTCTTAAGTTAAAACTTCCCCTTTACTAACTTCAGAAATAAATCACTTAGTATTTGTAACGGGAAACAAGATTTTAAACTCGAATTAGTTTAGACCAAGAA
The DNA here is from genome assembly GCA_002633025.1 of Notospermus geniculatus. Classification (NCBI taxonomy): domain Eukaryota; kingdom Metazoa; phylum Nemertea; class Pilidiophora; order Heteronemertea; family Lineidae; genus Notospermus; species Notospermus geniculatus. The sequence continues at coordinate 1,010,762 of NMRB01000015.1, read as the reverse complement.
TTCAACGTGAATTAGTGTAGACCAAGAAATCGTCCTTCCAGAACTGTGTAAATCAAAACACGTTACTCAGAATGAGCCTCATGAAGATGTCCTTGAGGACGTACAAAGGAAATATTAATGCTCTGTCTTCTGATGATATATCATTCCTTCATTCACAGCTCCCTGCAAGAGATTAATAAAGAGCCAACAGAAACTGAGCTCAGTGACCTACTCAATGACGCCAAAGATTCTGTCGGATGGGGTCGGCTACATTCGTCATGGATCTTTTGTTAACTTTACGTGTAGGCAGGACTATGAGGTGAAAGAAGGAGTTACCAATGGCACAGTCGACTGTTATGATGGACGATATTTCTACCAAAACGTCCGAAAAGATGAACTGTGCAGAGCAAGTAAGTATTTGTCAAGAACGGTTAACTGAACACACAACATGGCACATTTTCAAATTTGCCATCTGCAAATCATAAGTTATTTCCCGTCATATTAAAAATATTGGTCATATGTATCAATACATTTTATTTGCTATCAGACCCACCCTCACTTTTGTGGATGCTGTTTTTTCAGCTGGTTGCAAAATACGAGGAGCCACGGCAAATAAACAGGTCGTCTCGTTTACGAATAGAAGACAGTGGACAGATGACCGAATAGATCGATACTTCTACCACAACAAGTGGATAAAGATTTCTTGCGACGTTGGTTTTGTGTTCCAATCGTCAAAGACAAACATGGAAGTCATAACAAGATGTGACTTTGGTAGATGGACCAACACCCAGCCATTCAGTGATACATGTGTGGAAGGTTTGTTTTCTCATGAAACACTCCAATATTCGCCAGACTATCTTGAACATATCCAGCGGACAAACTGAGTAATTAGGGAGGTTTCGAAATCAAACGATAAACGTAAACGTTAACGCCAACTTTATTTTTGTACCGAAAATGCAAGGGAAAATCTGGTTAATGTGTAGTATGAGAAATAACGTTGTCGTAAAGTTTTGGTTTATCGTTTGATTTCGAAAAACCTCCCCAATAGGAGCAGTCAACCGCGCTTATCGCAAAAAGATGGCAGCAAAGTTCTAGCGAACCAATACAGTAGAAAATTCGTCTGACTGGTGCTCAGTCAACCATGTTGAAGGGGTCCTTTAGGTATTTAATTGGGCCGTAGTGCCACCTATTGGTCAATGAATAATAGCTCCAATTACGTCTGCATTCCATATGGTTGACGATCTCAGGCACAGTCTATTGGTCTTTTTTCTCTTTTCAGCGCCTTGTGCAGTAAACAAATGGACCTCACAAGACGGTACAAACATCACC